>CM033641.1:128229318-128576739 GCA_019512145.1 Engystomops pustulosus | reverse complement strand
GCACAATGATATAGTGTGAAGGTGGCATCAGAAGCAGCAGGAGCCTGTAGAGTGGCACAATGATATAGTGCTTTGGTGGCTTCAGTAGCAGCAGCAGCAGCAGGAGCCCGCAGAGTGGCACAATTATATAGTGTGAAGGTGGCATCAGTAGCAGCAGCAGCAGGAGGAGCCCACAGAGTGGCACAATGATATAGTGTGTTGGTGGCATCAGAAGCAGCAGGAGCCCACAGAGTGGCACAATGATATAGTGTGAAGGTGGCATCAGAAGCAGCAGGAGCCTGCAGAGTGGCACCATGATATAGTGTGGAGGTGGCGGACAATTCCACTCCCTGGTAAAGATGGTAGGAGGCAGATGGTGCAACTAGCAGCAGATGTGTGGCATCAGGCGCGTGGCAGCATCAGAATAGTAGCTGAGGCAGGTAGTTAGAACCCTGACTCATTTCTCAAGGTTTGTAGGAGGCGTCATGGCTGATCTAATCTGATGAATTAGGCATTGGTGAGTTGAAATCCTGGCCGATCCAAGCCTGATTCATCTTGACAAAGGTCAGTTTCTCCCCCGCCGCACTGAACACCTGCTCTGATGCCACACTACTGGCCGGGCAGGACAGCTTCTCTACTGCAAACTCCGCAAGTTGCGGCCACGCATCAAGTTTGGCTGCCCAGTAGTCCATGGGATCCTCTACCTCAGGTGGTAAAGTGCTGTCCAAGTAGGCCACCACCTGCTGGTGCAGGGTCTGCTTCATGTCCTGCTGCTGCTGCTGGCGGCTACCCTCCTCACTAGGCGGGTGAAGGAAATTGCTCATTAAGGAATCCAGACTTAAGCGACTGTTGATGGAACTGCTACTGCTCCTACCACCCCAGCTCCCCACAGCAGCCGTGGTAGTAGTACATGAGCAATGATTGCCAGGAATCCCCCGGTCAGACCTGACAGAGGATGGACAATGGCGCACATAGGCAGCGGCCAACTGTGTGCTCAGTATTTCTCTATAGTATGCCAGTTGTTCCTTCCTCTCAGCAGCAGCAGGAAAAAAGGCACCCATTTTGGACCGGTAGCGAGGGTCCAAGAGGGTGGAGAGCCAAAAGTTATCCCTATGCCGGATGTTGACTATTTGGCTGTCACTAGTTAGGCAAAGCAGCATGCTGCGGGCCATCTGCGCAAGTGACTCTGAGGGACTCCCGGCCTCCGTATCCACAGTATACTGCCACGGTGCTTCTGGGTCATCTGCCTCGTCTTCTACCTCCTCTGGATGCTCCTGCTCCTCCTCTCCTGTCACCTGAGTAGAAAAGCCACAATTGCTTGTGCTCCAATGTCCTTCTCCTCCTCCAGTTCAGCCCCCACCGGACTTATGTGGCCATGAGATGTAGTCTCCACTTCTCCAGTGCCCTGACCAGACAGATTTTGCAGCATGAGTTCCAGGACATGAAGCAGTGGAATGACGTTATTCATCTCGCAGTCCTGGCGACTGACAAATAACGTGGCCTCTTCAAAAGGCCTGAGCAAACGGCAGGTGTCACACATGAGCTGCCAGTGGCTGACATCAAAGTTACACAGGGGAGTACTACGGTCCGCTTGCATCATCAAAAAATCATTTATGGCTTTTCTCTGTTTATACAGGTGGTCTAACATATGGAGGCTGGAATTCCAACGGGTGGAAACATCGCATATCAGACTATGTTGAGGTAGGCCGTTCTGGTGCTGCAACTCCAGGAGGGTGTGCTTGGCTTTGTAAGAATGGCTGAATTGCGTGCACAGTGTCCTGGCCATTTTTGGAATGTCTTGCAGATGGGTGTAAGACTTCAGGAACTTGTTGACTACCAGATTGAACACGTGCGCTATGCAGGGCGCATGGACCATCACTCCTCGGTGCAGCACGGACACCATGTTCCTCCCATTGTCTGTCACCATGGTTCCGATTTTTAGTTGTCGCGGAGAAAGCCACACATTGATTTCTTCTTGCATGAAGCGGAGCAGTTCCTCCCCTGTGTGACTTCGTTCGCACAGGCAAACCAGGTGTAGAACTGCGTGACACCGCTGTGCCCTGCACATGTGGTATGATGGAGCAGCACTTGTGGAGGCTGAGGTGGTGGTGGAGAAGGAGGAGGAGTCGGACACTGGCGCAGGAGCAGCAGTTTGACAACATGGAGGAGAAAGCGCCATCTCTTGTGGAAGTTGTTGGTGTGTCTGGGCGGGAAGCACATTCACCCAGTGGGCCATAAAGGACATATACTGGCCCTGACCATAATTACAACTCCACACGTCCGCGCTGCCATGCACCTTGGAAGGAACTGATAAGCTCAAGGACAGGCCCACCTTCTGTTGTACATATTGGTGAAGGGCTGGCACAGCCTTTTTGGAAAAAAAATTGCGGCTTGGAACTCTCCCCCTCGGTTCGGCACAAGCCATTAGTTCTCTGAAGGGTGCAGAGTCCACGACTTGGAAAGGGAGAGACTGTAGTACCAACAACTTCGACAAGAGCACGGTCAGCTTCTGCACCTTAGGATGGCTGGACGCATAGAGTAGTCTTTTTGTAATCCCCTCACTCAACGACTGCTGGCGCCATGCGTAGCGAGGAGCAGGAGCATCTGGACCGGGAGATGATGTCAAAGACAAACAGCTCCCTTCGGCAGAGGTGCTGGAGCCTTGACTTGCTGAAACAGCATGTGTGCCACTAGGTGCTGCTGCTGTTGCTGCGCCTGCAGGATGGACCGCATCTGACACCCGTTTCTCCCAGGCCAATGGATGATGACGCTGCATGTGTTGGCGCAGGGCCGTGGTGCCAAGGTTAGCTCCCTGGTCACGCTTCACTTTCTGCCCGCAGATACGACAAGTACCCACGCTCGGCTCCTCTGGTGTCTTTACAAAAAACTGCCACACCGCTGAGGTGGTAATTTTACCGCCAACACTCTGCACTGAGCGACTACTACCGCCGCTGCCTCGCTGAGCCCCTGTGCCACTGCTTATTTGGGCCTGCGAATTGGGATTTGTACCCCGCGGACGTTTGGCTCCCGTCCTCGCACTGCTGCCACCCTGCTGACTCACAGCCACAGTAGCGACTTGCTGCCTGCTCCGCAAGCTGACACTCATCAATTTGCGTTTCCCGGTCACTGCTACTCTCCCCACCAGTGTCAGTATGCACAGCCTGCCTACTGCAGGAAGCAGCGGAAGTCTGCCCCACCTCTTCACTGCAAAGCAGCTGCTGACTGTCCTCAAACACTTCGTCCTCGCTGAATAGTGGCGCTGAGCCCAGACCACCTAGTAGCTCTCTGGCTGCGGGAAAGGAACAGGACAGAGCCTGGTTGAGGACAGGTGAGGGCCGCTGACCTGCTCCTGGGCCATGCCAACTAATTGTTGTATCAGAGGAACCCACGGACTCTTGGCTGGGGTTGTTAGATGTTATATTTGAGGAATTGGATGACCTAGTCAACCATTCAACAACCTCTGGGTTGTTGATCAACACACTGCCACTAGATGACAACGGCAGTTCTGGCCTCACAAAGTCACCCCTGCTGCGACATCCCCTTACTGTGCTGCCACCTCTGCCTGCTCCTCCTGCCACCTTTCTGTCTGACATAGTGGTTTATAAACTACGTGGATTTGACACGTAAATATGGCTGTAAACTAGAGCCCCCAAAAGGTATTGCAATGTGCGTTATACAGATACCCCACAACTGACAGTGTAATTTCAGGTATTTTTCTATAGTATGCCAGTTGTTCCTTCCTCTCAGCAGCAGGAAAAAAGTCACCCATTTTGGACCGGTAGAGAGGGTCCAAGAGGGTGGAGAGCCAAAAGTAATCCCTATGCCGGATGTTGACTATTCGGCTGTCACTAGTTAGGCAAAGCAGCATGCTGCGGGCCATCTGCGCAAGTGACTCTGATGGACTCCCGGTCTCCATATCCACAGTATACTGGCACGGTGCTTCTGGGTCATCTGCCTCATCTTCTACCTCCTCCGGATGCTCCTGCTCCTCCTCTCCTGTCACCTGAGTACAAAAACCACAAATTGCACCAGACTCTGCTTGTTCTCCAATGTTCCCCTCCTCCTCCTCCAGTTCAGCCCCCAGCGGACTCATGTGGCCATGAGATGTAGTCTCCACTTCTCCATTGCCCTGACCAGACAGTTTTGAAGCAAGAGTTCCAGGACATGCAGGACATGAAGCAGTGGAATGACGTTATTCATCCCGCAGTCCTGGCGACTTACAAATAACGTGGCCTCTTCAAAAGGCCTGAGCAAACGGCAGGTGTCACGCATGAGCTGCCAGTGGCTGACATCAAAGTTACACAGGGGAGTACTAAGGTCCGCTTGCATCATCAAAAAATCATTAATGGATTTCTCTGTTCATACAGGCGGTCTAACATATGGAGGCTGGAATTCCAACGGGTGGAAACATTGCATATCAGACTATGTTGGGGTAGGCAGTTTTGGTGCTGCAACTCGAGGAGGGTGTGCTCGGCTTTGTAAGAATGGCTGAAGTGTGTGCACAGTGTCCTGGCCATTTTTAGAATGTCTTGCAGATGGGTGTAAGACTTCAGGAACTTGTTGAACGTGTTGACACGTGCGCCATCAGGGCGCATGGACCATCCCTCCTCCTAGGTGCAGCGCGGACACCATGTTCTTCCCATTGACTGTTCCGATTTTTAGTTGTCGCGGAGAAAGCCACACATTGATTTCTTCTTGCATGACGCGTAGCAGTTCCTCCCCTGTGTGACTTTGTTCGCCCAGGCAAACCAGGTGTAGAACTGCGTGACACTGCTGTGCCCTGCACATGTGGTATGATAGAGCAGCTCTTGTGGAGGCTGAGGTGGTGGTGGAGAAGGAGGAGGCGGACACTGGCGCAGGAGCAGCCAGCCAGCACATTCACCCAGTGGGCCGTAAAGGACATATACTAGCCCTGACCATAATTACAGCTCCACACGTCCGTGCTGCTGTGCACCTTGGAAGAAACTGATAGGCTCAAGGACTGGCCCACCTTCTGTTGTACATATTGGTGAAGGGCTGGCACAGCCCTTTTGGAAAACAAATTGCGGCTTGGAACTCTCCACCTCGGTTCGGCACAAGCCATTAGTTCTCTGAAGGGTGCAGAGTCCACGACTTGGAAAGGGAGAGACTGCAGTACCAACAACTTCGACAAGAGCACGGTCAGCTTCTGCACCTTAGGATGGCTGGACGCATAGAGTTGTCTTTTTGTAATCGCCTTGCTCAACCACTGCTGGCGCCATGTGTAGACCGGGAGATGATGTCAAACAGCTCCCTTCGGCAGAGGTGCTGGAGCCTTGACTTGCTGAAACAGCATGTGTGGCACTAGGTGCTGCTGCTGTTGCTGCGCCTGCAGGATGGACCGCATCTGACACCCGTTTCTCCCAGGCCATTGGATGGTGACGCTGCATGTGTTGGCGCAGGGCCGTGGTGCCAAGGTTGGCTCCCTGGCCACGCTTCCCTTTCTGCCCGCAGCTACGACATATACCCACGCTCGGCTCCTCTGATGTCTTTTACAAAAAACTGCCACACCGCTGAGGTGTTAATTTTACCGCCAACACTCTGCACTGAGCGACTACTACTGCCACTGCCTCACTGAGCCCCTGTGCCACTGCTTATTTGGGCCTGCAAATCAGGATTTGTACCCCGCGGATGTTTGGCTCCCGTCCTCGCACTGCTGCCAACCTGCTGACTCACAGCCACAGTATCGACTTGCTGCCTGCTCCGCAAGCTGACACTCTCATCGCCCGACGATGATGAATCCCCTGCTACACCCGGCTCCCAAGTGTGATCGGCTACATCATCGAGAATTTGCATTTCCCAGTCACTGCTACTCTCCTCACCGATGTCAGTATGCACAGCCTGCCTACTGCTGGAAGCAGCCGAAGTCTGCCCCACCTCTTCACTGCAAAGCAGCTGCTGACTGTCCTCAAACACTTGGTCCTCGCTGAATAGTGGCGCTGAGCCCAGACCACCTAGTAGCTCTCTGGCTGCGGGAAAGGAACAGGATAGAGCCTGGTTGAGGACAGGTGAGGGCCGCTGACCTGCTCCTGGGCCATGCCAACTAATTGTTGTATCAGAGGAACCTAGAGACTCTTGGCTGGGGTTGTTAGATGTTATATTTGAGGAATTGGATGACCTAGTCAACCATTCAACAACCTTTGGGTTGTTGATCAACATTTTGCCACTAGATGACAACGGTAGTTCTGGCCTCACATAGTCACCCCTGCTGCGACATCCCCTTACTGTGCTGCCACCTCTGCCTGCTCCACCTGTCACCTTTCTGTCTGACATAGTGGTTTATAAACTATGTGGATTTGACACGTAAATCTGGCTGTAAACTAAAGCCCCCAAAAGGTATTGCAATGTGCGTTATACAGATACCCCACAACTGACAGTGTAATTTCAGTGAAAATAACTGTATAAACTATGTGGATTTCACATGTAAATCTGTCTGCAAACGAGAGCCCCCAAAAGGTATTGCAATGTGCGTTATACAGATACCCCACAACTGACAGTGTAATTTCAGCAAAAATCACTGTATAAACTACGTGGATTTCACACGTAAATCTGGCAGTAAACTAGAGGCCCCAAAAGGTGATTGCAATGTGAGTCATAAAGATACCCCCAACTGCAGTGTAATTTCAGCGAAAATCACTGTATAAACTATGTGGATTTGACATGTAAATCTGGCTGTAAACTAGAGCCCCCAAAAGGTATGGCAATGTGCGTTATACAGATAACCCACAACTGACAGCTCACTACTGCAGATGCATGAATGTCAAACAGATTTCTTCCTATTCGATTTTGTCACTAAATAGAACTGCTATTTGGGGTATACAGATCCCCCTTAAAGAACAACCAGGGATTGGTCCACTAATCACTACTGCAGATACATGAAAGTCAAACAGATTTCTTCCTATTCGATTTTGTCACTAAATAGAACTGCTATTTGGGGTATATAGAACCCCCTTAGAGAACAGCGAGGGATTGCAGCAAGAATCGCACAGTACAATAGCAGCAGCTGGACGCAAATGGCTGGGTTTTATAGGGCTGTGTGACATCACATAAGCCTGCCGGTCGTTGATTGGCCTACAGGTCTGCAGATGTCATCGGGGGTGTTCTTTTCTCCTTCCCAGAGTTCTCTGCCCCATGTAACACGTTGTTCTCGCGCCCATTTAGCAGAAACATGAGGGGAAAAAAATCAACTTCATTCCCGCGAATCAGCATAAACTTCGGCTTCATGGCGAATCGAATTTTTCCTGAAATTCTAACCGAAGTTAGTATCATTAGAATCGATTCGACCATCTCTAATCTTAATCATAATCTGGGGAGTATCATGTAGGTTTGACATTTCTGACCCTGCTGTAGCATGTGGTCCTCATCTTGATAACTTTGAATATTGCTTATATTTTTACTAATTCTTTACTCTAATATATTTTCTCATGTCTTTTAGATCACTGCCACTCTACATGTTTTGTCAGTATCACTTGAAGATTTGTTGACGTCTCTTCTGGGCTATTTTTTGGAGATGATATATAATGTACAGTTTTTGTTTTTTTGTAACTATATACATCATGTATTCTATTCTAGCGCTGGTGCTAATTAGGTGTTGTGTTCCCTGTACCGCTCCGTAGCCTGGGAAAAGATAGGACATGTCCTATCTTTTCCCGTGATATGGAGACGTGTGCTGTATCTTCCTATGGAGAGGGGCGGGGGTGAGCAGCGCTCATCCCCTGCTCCTCTCCGCAGCGCTGATGTATGCCCGCCGTACTACGGTACGGCGGGCATACATCGTGTGAATGTAGCCTTAAGTAGTAGGAAGCTGAGCAGTCGGGGAGGATGTGCCAGGCACCTTCTCCACCAAACCCCCACACTGTAAACCACCATGGGGGAGGGGGGGGACATGATCCGGCCATGGTCCCCATAGACTTCTAAGGGCATACGGAACTGAAATACAGGAGAAAATAGGACATGCTCTATATTTTTATTCGGCTAGTATATGGTTATATTGTGTTACGATTAGAGATGAGCGAGCACTAAAATGCTCGGGTGCTCGTTACTCGAGCCGAACATTTCCAGATGCTCGAGTGCTCGTTTCGAGTAACGAGCCCCATTGAAGTCAATGGGAGACCCGAGCATTTTTCAAAGGGACCATGGTTCAGGAATAAAATGTGTTATTTAATTGAAAAATAATGTCTTCTGATAATTTGCAAACATCTGCGATCTATTCTTCACTGTTCCGCGCGTATATTATCTCCCGACAAGTTAGCAGATGTAAAGAACAGTGAAGAATAGAATAAAAACAGTGAACACAGTGAACACAGGATCATTTAAGATAAAAACACAGTGCAGAACACAGTGCAGAATAGATTACAGATGTTCGGCACATCTGCTTACTTGTCGGGAGATACGCGCGGAACGGCGCGAACAAAATAGCATGTGAAGAACAATATATATGTGTGAAGAAGACATTGCAGATGTATGGAAACATCTGCAATGTGTTCTTTACACACATATATATTGTTCTTCACATGCTATTTTGTTCGCGCCGTTCCGCGCGTATCTCCCGACAAGTAAGCAGATGTGCCGAACATCTGTAATCTATTCTGCACTGTGTTCTGCACTGTGTTTTTATCTTAAATGATCCTGTGTTCACTGTATTTATTCTATTCTTCATTGTTCTTCACTGTGTTTTTTTTAATTAAATGCTCGATCTCGAGCAGGGGAAATACTCGTCCGAGCAACGAGCCGTCTCGAGTACCCTAATGCTCGACCGAGCATCAAGCTCGGACGAGCATGTTCGCTCATCTCTAGTTACGATGGCAATAAAATAAATGGTTGGACGTATTGTCCATTGAAATTAATGTGGCCATGTGTAACCTGTAAAAATACAGTACGGTACGGGTAGCATACAGCCATTTTCATACAGTCGTGTACATGCAGCCTTATAGTGATATCTCTGATGGAAATGGAGAGGAAATCTGTAAAGGGAGGTGGAGATGAGAGAGATCCAAAAAAGAAGACATTAAAAGTGTGGTTGGTTAGATAGGAAGAAAACCAAGGGGACACAGGGTCCTTCAGGCCAATGGAGTGACGCATCCTGAGGGGGAGCAGGTGTTCCACTGTATCAAATACTGCAGAGAGATATAGAAGAGTAGATGAGTAGAATAGTCACCTTTAGATTTTCCAGTTAGGAGATAATTGGAGACTTGGAGTGCATAGTGCGGACAGCAGATTGTAAGGGTTGAGAAGGGAGTTAGCTGAGAGATAACGGGTCAGACAAGAATAGACCTGGGAAATTTCTTGTTGGATGTAGTTAATTTTGTCTTTAAAGATGGTCACATCTTTAGCCCTGAGGTCTGTGACTGGTAGCTGCACTTTTGGAGTTAGTAAGGAATAAAGAGTAAAAGAGTCTTTTAGGATTAGGATTATTAGACTGGTGAAATATATCTGTTTGGTGAGAGGAACAGCAGAGTCTGCTGTGCGTGATTTTCTCCACAGATGTCTGGCACTCCTCGATCAGAGTTTGTACTGAAAATTTAGGATTGAGAGTGGGACCATCTCATCTAGGGTGCTTCTTCATGACCTGGTTAGAATGGTTAGTAGCCAGGTAGGGACAGATGAAGGAGTTGGGGGACAGGGATGACTGCAAGGTTTCTGTGAAGTGGTGAGTATTAATGGCATGTAGGTTCCGGTATGTACAATGGGTTTGTGGATTCTGAGAAGATGAAGAATAATTTACTAAGGGCCCGATTCGCGTTTTCCCGACGTGTTACCCGAATATTTCCGATTTGCGCCGATTGTACCTGAATTGCCCCGGGATTGTGGCGCACGCGATCGGATTGTGGCGCATCGGCGCCGGCATGCGCGCGACGGAAATCGGGGGGCGTGGCCGAACGAAAACCCGACGTATTCGGAAAAACCGCCGCATTTAAAAACCGAAAAAGTGTCGCTTGGGGAGCGCTTACCTTCACCTGGTCGAGGAGGTGCATTCCGGCGCGATGAGATGACTTTCAGCGCAGCAGCGCCACCTGGTGGACGGCGGAGGAACTACCTTCTTAAATCCCGGCCGGACCCGAATCCAGAGCAGAGAACGCGCCGCTGGATCGCGAATGGGCCGGGTAAGTAAATCTGCCCCATTATGTTCTGAAAGTGAGAAGGAAGAATTAGTAAAATTTGATATTAAAGAAAGGATATTTCCCTCATTATAAATAATCAGGAAGGATTACCTTATCCAATCAGGTCTCAGTCCAGCCTGTAACAGCTACAAACAACCAGCTTAACACCCTAAAGTCAATGTATTTGAATATAATCAATTTATTATCCTATAAACTTCTATATAGATTAGTAACAGTCCTCTACTAAACTTGCACAGGACTCCAATACAGTTTATAGCTGATGTAGAGCATTTTCATGCACCAGGAGTAGTGGACCCACTGGACCCCTGTGGACGATGATGTATGCCGACCCCTGGGAGCAGAGTCTAAGTGGTACCCGGTTTTCAACAGAGCCCGCCTCAAAGCAGGTTGGACTTGCTGTGGAGTGGTACCACCTGGTGACTCCACAGGCACGACTTTGTCCGCGGCAGCGGCCAAGGCGTAGTACAAAGTCGTATAGCAGAATCGTAGTCGGGGACAAGTGGGAGATCAGGACAGGCAGCACAGGATCACAGTCGGGAACGTAGCGAGAGGTCCGGACAGGCAGCACGGGGCCAAAGTCAATAACGGAACCGGGGTCACAACAGGAAATGGCAATATCATCACAGGGCATAGTTAACAAGCTTTCTCAATGGCATTGAGGCACAAAGATCCGGCAGGGGTCACAGGAAGAGGCTGGCCATTTATAGATTGTCAGGTGGCCAGCTGCAGCTAGCGTGAGGGTGCACAGGGAGGCACACGGGTGCGACTACTACCAGGGACACGGGTCGCCGGAGCACCCGTGACAAGCAGGGAGCATAAAGTTCTTGCTCTATCATTTGGAGTGGAGCTGTGCATTGTGGAGTGTGGGGGGGGGGGGGGATTAAACATATCATTAATTTGGGCCAAAGAAATACCTAATCTACTCTTGAGCATATCACATACAGCTTAGGCCCCATGCACACAACTGTATAAAAAACGGCCGGAATACGTATTTCCGTTGCATAGAAGTCAATGGGAACTATGACGTGGCGCAGAGGACCTGATAAATATCCCCCAATATGGCAAAATTAAGACTTTCTTTTTACAAAAGGTTTTAATCTTTTAAAAACCTATTAAAACCAAATAAAACCTATATTAATTTGCTATACCCATAATCTCACCAACCCAAATAATAAAGTGGAGATGTCAATTGGAATGTACAACAAAAGATGTAAAGAAAATGTTTTTTCGACAAGTTCACATTCATCTGGGAGGATGGAGAGATTTATAGTTACTGGGCAGAAGTATAGGATCGCAGATACGTTGGAGATGGAAATACCATTTTCTAGAAATGTTTCCAGCTAAGGGTTTGCCTGTGGAGGCTGGATGTTCAATTTTGACTGGTCGGATGATTCAACTTCCATCATAAGCTTATACACTGTCCTGCAAATGATTATGTCAGATTGGCTCTTGGGAACAAACAGAGCTCTTCAGAGCTGGTGCCAGTGATGTAGAAAATAGTTCACATAACAGATAAATCCTATCACAGTTCTCTGAAAACTAAAGTCTGCATAATGTAGGCCTCAAATACAGTTTCTTCACAAATATTCTCTTACATCATCGTACTCAAATAAATCCAAGTGCAATAAAATAATTGGTGTGATCTTACATGTAGATGAAGCTATGGGTATGAGCTTTTTTTTACAATTAGATGAAGAGGCGCCCAGGATGGCTAACCTTCATCTGGGGTGGTATGTAATTAGCTCCATCAAAATCTAGTAAAGAACCAAGGCCCAGGGTCCTAGAAGAGGCTTGAAGTCCTTATAATACTGCACTCACAGACTTCTGGCACTGATACAATTATCCTAGACCCCTTCAAGGCCAGCTTCCTTCTCCCTATATATCACTACTATTCTGCTCTTACTATCCTCAACTGAATAACTCCTTGCTAATGCTAATCCGAATGGTTTTTCATTTGTATTAAGGTTCTCCCCTTTTCTTAGAACCTTTCCAAGGAAGTAATAATAAGAAAATAAACATTTTACATAGCAATAAACAGTACAGTTTACAGTAATACATAGATGCATAGTAAAACAAAACATTACAGTGTTAAACAGAGTTATTTATACCCACTAGGATGGATTGTTGGTTGGGGGGATGGACAATATTGTATGAGGATGTGGGGAAAAATGTGTTGTTTGTGATGTTGAAAACCAAATAATTACAGAAACTAGTGTGCATTGTTCTGGTAAATGGTATATATGATAAAAATAGGGCATTCAAATATATCTGACAGATCATCTGAAGCACTTAATAATTACAAAACATTTACTAAGATTGGTAAGAAAGAAATAAAATCAGCCAAAATACTAAATGAAAGACAGGTGGTAAAAAAACAGCAAAACAAATCCCTAGAATGTAAATGCCAAAAAATTGGTCAGAGCAGGTGGGATCTCTATGTTCTATGGCGGTTTGGTAACTGGTGACCAAGAGAAGGCTGACATACTAAACGGTTTTTTAGCTCTGTTTATGCAATATAATTTCAAACAACTGGGGTAAGTGGTTCCAGTGTGGGTGATGCATCCTGTAATATACTAACTGGATGAATGTAGTCCTGGTCCAATCTGAGCTCAATAAAATAAAAGGCTTGTGGACCGGTTGGATTATAATCCAGAGTTCTTAATAACTCTGTAAAATTATTGCCCCTGTCTTTAGAGATTCTCTAATAACTGGTATGGTGCCAAATTATTCCCCTCTTTAGAGATTCCCCAAAAACTGGTATGGTGCCAAATGACTAGTGCAAGGCGAATGTGGTGCCAATATCTAATAAGGGCTCTAGAACTTCGTCAGGCAATTACAGGCCTGTAAGATTGAAAGATGAATCTGGCTGCTTTTTCACTAATAGATTGTTGTGGTGTAACTTTAGCTTGTTGAAGACTAGCTAATATGGAGTGACAATTTGTGTTTCCAAGGTTTACATAGTTAGAAAAAAATATTCTGGAATTGTTTTTGAGGTGCATGTAGTCGCAGTGTGCATGGGATTATATACAAGTGCTAATGAGAGATCGAAGTCCAGCACCCCCCCCCCCCAAGGCAGTGGACCTGCTGCCTCAGAGTAAAATTGGATTCACGAATGTGTGATTTCTCCAGTCCTGTATTTCTGTGCCGTATACTGTATATATGTGACTTTTTTCATTTATATGAAACACGTATTTATACATCCCCATCGGGGCCGGATCGAGGTAGGTCGGGGCCTCTGGGCACAAAATCTGGTGGAGGCCCCCATGGAATGTAGTCCAGACAGGGAACAACTGGATGAGGTACATAGACGATATCTTCTTTGTATGGAGAGGTAGCTATGATGATCTATTGCTATTTACACAAGAGAGAAATTCACACATACCTGAGTTGAAATTCACTAGAGTGGATTCCGAAGAAGCTTTACAATTTTTGGACATTAAGGTTAGTATTAATGAGGGTGGATTGGTTACTGATCTACACACAAAGGAGACTGATAAAAATAGCTTACTTCATTTTAACAGCAATCACCCCAAATCAATGTTGGACTCCCTCCCATTCAGTCAGCTATTGAGGGTTAAAACAATTGTTTCATTTGAGGACAAAGTTGATCCTCAACTAGATACCATGTGTCAGAAATCCGCGAAGAGGGGATACACTAAAAAGTTACTCACACGAGTGAGGAATAGGGTTAGAAGCTATGAAAGACAAACTATTTTACAGCCTAAGAAAACTAAGGAAAATAGCGATAGAATACCCTTTGTATCCACATTTTGCCCAATCAGTAATACAGTTGTGGTAATTGTGTGTGTATAATTGCAGTAATATGATAAATGGTGACATCTTCTTACACACAAGAACTGGCAAAAGGTATAATATTAAAACATTGTTCACATGTACATGTGAGTTTGTAATATCCTTGATACAATGTCCATGTGGCCTCCTATACGTAGGGCAGACCACACAAAATGTCACTTGCACATTAATCAGCATAAATCTACGATTAGAACTGGTAAAACAGAATTACCCCTTCTGAATCATTTTTCAAAAATAGGTCATCAAATTTCTCAACTTTGCTTCTGCATTATCGATGGGATACAGCGACATAGGAGCAGAGGAGACAGGGAAAGAGCCCTTAAAAAATTGGAACTTAAATGGATCTATGAATTAGACACTTTAGAACCAAGGGGTCTGAATAGGAATTTTAAAATGGAGTTATCTAGATGTGTGACCAGTGTTCTCTTTACTAGCTGTCCGTATTTATAGAATTTTGACTTGTGTATGTCCTTTAAGACTTGTACCCAGTAATGATATGATAACTGTGATTTTTATCTTCACTATTTTTTATTTCCCCAGAATTAGTTTTTCACATATTTCACACAGATGTTGGTGTTTCTCTCCACCCCTCATTGACGATGTTGGCACTGCTCGGTCATTGATAGTGTTGGACTGGCAAGTGTAGGCCTTATTATTATTACTTTATGGAATTTTATTTATTACTCTATGGACTAGAGGGGTAGCTGATTGATGAGTACAATATTAAGAAAGATGATACTCCTTGTTTTGGAGAGTCTGATGTAAATATATACCTGCATGTTTAAACATATTATCTAACAAATACGTGCAATCGTCTTTCCTGTGTGGCAAATATCCCCATTGGGGCTTAACCGCAATAACAGGGGGTTAATGACACGTCCAGTTGGTTGGCCCAAATATAGTGCTGTATGAGAATGTCGGGACAATTGCCCTAGACACTTATTGGTGCCGAGGACATATGTCCCTCTACTACTCTTTGCACTAGTAGGGGCACAGTATGAATGACATGGTGTATGGATCCCCTACAATAAGTCATATTTTAATATATACATAACGACATCTGCTTTCTATACTTCCAGCCCAGGTTGTCGTGAGGGAACTATGCCACAATCTTGTAATTGCATACACTATTCACCTGTTAAACAAATATGCGAATGGTTCCATGTATGTGTAGTCTTGAGTTGGCATTTTTTTCACTTCCTTGTGCGAGAATTGTAGGGATGATAATGTATAACGGAGTTGCAATCGTGTGATACAGCCAATGATTATGTGACCTCGCTTTGGTTACCCCGGCTACGGAGGAAGCTGCGCATGACAATGGACTGAATTGAGTAGACGCGATCACGGTCACTATGGAAACAAGACTAATGGAACGTTCTGCAGTGCAACTCTGAGTTGGATACGAGACTTTTTGTGATACGGGTGTATGCGATCTACTTAATGTTGTTCTTGGTAGAATCATTCTATGTCTTTTTTTGCATATATATACAAAACTGATTTAATCTGGGATAGTATGCTATATGTAACGCAATTTATTCACTGCTATATACACTCACCGGCCACTTTATTAGGTACACCATGCTAGTAACGGATGGACCCCCTTTTGCCTTCAGAACTGCCTCAATTCTTTGTGGCATAGATTCAACAAGGTGCTGGAAGCATTCCTCAGAGATTTTGTATACATGCATACTCACACATGTTTTCTACAATTACACACATTTATGGACAGATATATACACACATTTATATACTTATATACATACAGCATATACACACATACATATATTACCTGATACGCCCATGCAGCATATACACATCACATATACACACATACAGAAAATACACACATTCTTACAATACCATATACACACATACAGCACATACACACCCAATACCTCGGATTCTGGGGCCCCCTGACACTGCAGGCCCCAAAGCAGGTGCTAAAGTTGCTACCCCTGTAGCTACGCTCCTGTGTAGAGAGATGAGCTGATATATTTGTCAATTCACTTTATCGATACAAATCTTTTTGGTTGAATCCCAAATTAACATTTTTTTTAATGTTTTGAACAAACTGATATTGCTCAAATTGTCCCAGAAATTGATAGATAACCCCCATGTCCTATAAAATACACATTTATTTTTTTTATTGTTAGTTTAGTTTTTTTGTTTAGTTTTTCAGCATTAGGCTTAACGTTTGGGTTACTTCGGTGTAGCAGACGGCCCACACGCTAAATGTGATGGTAGATGTCCTTTAACCCTAACTCTGTCCCTAATACAAACCCTACAAAAAAATTAGAAAATATATGAAACAAGATAGGACCCTTTTATGAAATAAATATGTGTTTTAGGGCATATATTGTTCGTGAGTTATTTTACTGTTACAAAACCAATAAAAACTGTTTAAAAAAAAATAAAAAAATTATATATATATATATATATATATATATATATATATATACACTCACCGGCCACTTTATTAGGTACACCATGCTAGTAATGGGTTGGACCCCCTTTTGCCTTCAGAACTGCCTCAATTCTTCGTGGCATAGATTCAACAAGGTACTGGAAGCATTCCTCAGAGATTTTGGTCCATATTGACATGATGGCATCACACAGTTGCAGCAGAGCTTCACATCCAGGGATTTGTTTTTAGACTTCCTAAACACAAAAAGCGATATAAAAAAAAAATAGTGAAAAGTTTGTGAATATGGCAATAATTTATAGCAAAAGTGTGTTTGCCAAAATATTTGCACCTTATGTGCCAGAAACCATTGGCAGAAAAATCTGAAAACTACAGAGAACTACAGAAAAAGAATAACTGTGAAGTTTTTTCCCACAAATCAATAGCTCTTGGGATGTAGAACAACTTTTCCTATTATATTTGTTACCCATATCCAGCAGTTTCTTTTCTATACTCCTCAAATGTTCTCAGTGCTGAAGTAGCTCATTTAACCCCGCCCCTAACCGGCTCACCTCGCCCCCTTTAACCCGATACAATTGGGTTAAAAGTGGAGTGGCATGGAGTGATTGATTGGCCTGCGGCTCCTTATTGTACAAGAGCCGGCTCTTCTTCGGAGCCTAATGAGCCAGCTCACTAAGAAGATCCCTAATTCCCATCACTACTGGGATCACATCTAATAAACAGATCTATGTACTCATGGAGGGGATAGCTGCAGCTCACTGCTCACACAGGAGGTGGTCATGTGACAGAGCTCTCTGGGTGTATGTAGCAGAGCTGGATGTGTTCACGACTTTCAATACAGATGTCTCCTTCACAGAATAAATACAAGATCTCCTCTGTTCCCTATCAGTCCCTCAATTCCAGTCTGTGATTCTACAAAACTTTCTCTGTCTATCTCCTCATGCTGCAGCCCTTCCCCCACCTTGTACTCAGCACTATGAGCTCTGTGCAGATAAGTTATTAACCCTTAGTGCTCTCAAAGCACAGACAATTTACACTCACCGGCCACTTTATTAGGTACACCATGCTAGTAACGGGTTGGACCCCTTTTGCCTTCAGAACTGCCTCAATTCTTCGTGGCATAGATTCAACAAGGTTCTGGAGGCATTCCTCAGAGATTTTGGTCCATATTGACATGATGGCATCACACAGTTGCCGCAGATTTGTCGGCTGCACATCCATGTTGCGAATCTCCCATTCCACCACATCCCAAAGATGCTCTATTGGATTGAGATCTGGTGACTGTGGAGGCCATTTGAGTACAGTGAACTCATTGTCATGTTCAAGAAACCAGTCTGAGATGATTCCAGCTTTATGACATGGCGCATTATCCTGCTGAAAGTAGCCATCAGATGTTGGGTACATTGTGGTCATAAAGGGAGGGACATGGTCAGCAACAATACTCAGGTAGGCTGTGGCTTTGCAACGATGCTCAATTGGTACCAAGGGACCCAAAGAGTGCCAAGAAAATATTCCCCACACCATGACACCACCACCACCAGCCTGAACCGTTGATACAAGGCAGGATGGATCCATGCTTTCATGTTGTTGACGCCAAATTCTGACCCTACCATCCGAATGTCGCAGCAGAAATCGAGAGCTTTCATGTTGTTGACGCCAAATTCTGACCCTACCATCCGAATGTCACAGCAGAAATCGAGACTCATCAGACCAGGCAACGTTTTTTTATAATCTTCTACTGTCCAATTTCGATGAGCTTGTGCAAATTGTTGCCTTAGAGGATGCCCCCTGTCTATGGTGATGGTAGAACCTCCTCTCCTCTTGGTGTAGAGGATGCCCCCTGTCTATGGTGATGGTAGAACCTCCTCTCCTCTAGGTGTAGAGGATGTCCCCTGTCTATGGTGATGGTAGAACCTCCTCTCCTCTAGGTGTAGAGGATGCCTCCTGTCTATGGAGATGGTAGAACCTCCTCTCCTCTAGGTGTAGAGGATGCCCCCTGTCTATGGTGATGGTAGAACCTCCTCTCTTCTAGGTGTAGAGGATGCCCCCTGTCTATGGTGATGGTAGAAGCACCTCTCCCCTAGGTGTAGAGGATGTCTATGGTGATGGTAGAACCTCCTCTCCTCTAGGTGTAGAGGATGCCCCCTGTCTATGGTGATGGTAGAACCTCCTCTCCTCTTGGTGTAGAGGATGCCCCCTGTCTATGGTGATGGTAGAACCTCCTCTCCTCTAGGTGTAGAGGATGCCCCGGTCTATGGGGATGGTAGAACCTCCTCTCCTCTAGGTGTAGAGGATGCCCCGGTCTATGGTGATGGTAGAACCTCCTCTCCTGTAGGTGTAGAGGATGCCCCGGTCTATGGTGATGGTAGAACCGCTCCTCCTCTGGGTGTAGAGGATGCCCCTGTCTATGGTGATGGTAGAACTGCCTCTCCTCTAGGTGTAGAGGATGCCCCGGTCTATGGTGACGGTAGAACCGCTCCTCCTCTGGGTGTAGAGGATGCCCCCTGTCTATGTTGATGGTAGAACCACTCCTCCTCTGGGTGTAGAGGATGTCCCCTGTGGATGTCCCCTGTCTATGGTGATGGTTTAGTAAGAGGAGGGATGAATATATTATTTTAGCTAAAATAATTATAATCAGTCATTTTGTTGCATTATCAAGCTATGAGGTTTCACCCCATTACCTGCCTATATTCATGCCTAAAATCACTCCACCGCGCACACAAACAGCAGAATCTAACAACTGCATCCAGTTGATGACATAAGGCAAGTATCGGGCTCTCACACATCTGGAGGCAATGCTCATTTGTCATCGTTATGTTCAGTTACACAGAAATAAAAAGCCATTTTCGAGCTAATCTCTCCTCCATGAAAATATTTTTGGATAGAAGAAAATAAATAATAAAATATGACCTCCGCTGACGTCACCTTCATCCTCATATTGAAAGACATTAATCAGGCTTCCCGATGAACCTAACCTCAAATAGTCACATACTGGATTTTAAAGGGCAATCTTGTATAATAACTGATGGCGGCTCGGTCTAATAAGGCTTTTATAGTCTGTGAACAGTGATCCGTTTGTATGGACCCCAATAAACCGTGAGATTACAGCGACAGTGTTGTTTATGAGACATTTATTAGGGCTTTTGGATAATGATGTTAAATAGTGTTGTCCTTTTTGGTCTTGATTTCAGAAATGACCTTATATAATGATATTGATAATGTTTGTTAGTCTGCTATAGGTTTTTGTACCATGTGACCATGGGGAGTGTCTGTGTTTATATACCTTGTACTCTGCATGTGCAACACCCCTGCCAACACAGGGTTAAAAATAGCTTTACAAAACCATTCCATTCAATAGGGTTTTCTTTATGTCCTGATCAACCTAGAATAGTGATGCCGAACCTTTCAGGGCCGAGTGCCCAACCTACAACCAAAACCTACTTTTGTCGCAAAGTGCCAACATGACAATTTAAGCAGTAACCTATTGATCCCTACTGTATCACAGGTTTCAATTGTATTGGCCTCCTGAGGACACCAATACAATAGAAAGAAGATAGAGAAATTTGGATTGCAGCTTCCTTCCGGGGTCCCCTAAAGAGGAAGAATCAGGGGACCCAGAGCAGGAGCTCCAAAGATAATCCATCTCTGTCCACACATTCTCGCTTCTTGTGTAGTTCTGGTAGCCAAGTAGGTGTTGCTTTAAAATAGTCTTGGACCGCAGGAGGAAGGCTTGAGTCATGTATAGCAAATTCTGTGCTGGGGTGATGGCCCGGGTGCCCACAGAAAGAGCTCTGAGTGCCACCTCTGGCACCCGTGCCATAGGTTTGCCACCACTGACCTAGGGGAACCTCAAGTGTCCCAAAATGGTAATGCAGCTGATAAATTCTCTGCCTGAGAAGGAATGTATTAATGTTGACCAATCAGATGTACTGTTATTGGAAAAATAGAAAAAACAAGCGGCACTCAACCAAAAAATCTTCATTTATTTACATTTCATAGGAGACAAAGCGCAGGAGTGTGCGAAACGGCCCGTTGCGGTGAGTTATGTCCTGTCATACCTCCCTGTCCTATGAGATGTAAATAAATGAAGAGTTTTTGGGTGAGTGCCATTTGTTTTTTCTATTTTTCCACTAATTAAAGATGCTGGTTCCAGCAGCTAAGCACCACCCGAGATAATCCTGATACCCGGTAGATGTTACACGTGTCATTGCCATCTCACCACTGAACACAGGTTTGGTAGTGTCGACGCACTCATTGGATGGTGTGAACACCGTTCTTCATAGAGAGGGCTGTTGGTTAACTGTCATGCCACCTCAGAAGGGGAGTTTATAAAGTTCCAAGTCTTGTTCTAGTGAGCTTCCTGAAAGCACATGTGTTGGTGGCTCGCTGCCCTGACACACTTGGCCTGTCTGGAGACCAGGCCCCAATCAGACATCCACCCTCAGGAGACTGCACCATCCTGCTGCTGAAGCAGCCAACTATCCTCTCCAGCCCGAAGCTACCTATACAAGGCTGTGAGCACCTCCAGTGGAACGATATCCAACCAGCCATCTCAACGGCCGAGTGCTTGCCTTTTTTTCAGTGACTATATTCCTTAACTATGATGAAGCACATAGTAGTACAAAACACATTGGTCTTTCAAGTGTTCTGAGCTTTGATACCACTGGGCCACCACCTCAAATTACGCTCCACATGAAGGGTGATACCACATGAAGGTATAAGCATGAACCTACGGATCACTGTCTAGACCACTCGCTGCCATGTTATGCAATCCCAATCCTGCACCTGTATTGTGGCGGCCACAGTAAGCGTGAAACCTACTCCATCACTCTAACCACCTAGATGCCAAAGTTTCTGTTGAAATCAGCATCAGAGTGGTAAAAAGGCAAGTGTTGGAGCAGGAAGCCTACTCCATCAGTCTACCCACCGTTGGAGTAAACTCTAATCTCGGCCATTGTGGCACCCTGCTACCTTGCCTACACCACTCTACTATTTTCTATACATAAATGTAAATGCAAAAATGGGGCTGAGGTGTTAAAAACTGTTTTCCAACTAGAGGCATTTTGGACACACATGATTAGGGTAGGAATCTGACATCCAACCATGTGTCAGTCATGTAGATGCTGCAGTGCCCCAGTTGGCCACAATGAAATGTTGCAGGAAGCCAACTCCATATTTCTAACCACTCAGATGCCAAAATTTGCGTTGACAGCAGCATGTGAGTGGTTAAAAAGCAGACGTTGGAGTAAACTCTAATCTTGTGGCTACTTTGCCTATACCACACTGTGCCAAGGGGTTGAAGTATAACTTTACTCCAGGAACCATTTGCATGTTGTATAATTATAGTATTGCTGACTTTTCCAGGGATAGGAAGCACAAGAAGACCAAGAAATCACACAATAAGGAAATACAATGCCAGGAAATCTAATACATTATCAGAAATGACTGGCAGCATCACTACATCACTGTATACTTCACCCTATAAGCCTCTTGGCACCGGAGACAGGAGACAAAACAGAAGCCGCCATTCACTCGCATGCAGTGTTCTTTGGGAACATCAAGGAAGGAGTCGGGAGGGTTGGGGGGTGGGGGGGGAGCAACGATATTTAATTTGCATTGGATCTATCAGCACAAGTAAACTGTGTTCGTACTTTTACACATTGGGGATCCAATAAGCTGCAGTTTGTCTTGAATAAAAGCGTCTTTCTGGAATAAATGAATAAATAACATCTTCTTCGCACTTTGACCTCCGGCTTCTTTGATAATGTTTGTTTTATTAACAAGAAGAAGTAATGAGAATGTTACTGACAGATATGGCTGCCAAAAGCAGAAACGGTGGGAGCCGCCAAGTAAATCATAGAACCCAGCGTGGGGCGAAGTCCTGTCCGGGCGCGATGTATATATAATACGTCTTACCGGCCAATGTAGCTAGAAGCCACAGATGGAAGCTCAACAGTTCTTGTAGTTACCTAGTGGGGAGCACTAGAGCTTTATCCTTCCTAGATAACTATGACATACAGTATCAATAGCATATGTCATATATACCTGATATCTGTGAGACTCGCACCTACACTCTTCGCCTGAATGGAGCGTTGATCGCAACTGACCACGTATGGTCTATAGAGCTTGGGTTCTCCCACCTCTATAGAATTGCATAGATTTACTTTATAGCTAATACACTTTGTGCCCCTCCATGCCTGCTTGGAGGTGGTGTAAGGATGTAAGGATGGAAAAAAAGTTGCAATTCCTAATTGTGCGCCAGTAAGAACTATAACCCCCCCTTTTATAGTTTGGGAATTGCTAAGGGAAAATGTACAACTTTACCAGAATCTGTGGAGTGAAGCTGATTAAATGGACCGAAAGAGTAGGGAATAACATTTCTGGTTACAAAAACAAAATGGCAGATACTGGCTGGGCCTCACCTTCCATCTGTCTAACCACTTTGATGCCATGGTAACTACTGACCAAGGCATTACAGAGGTTAAATTGTCCCAATATGAGTCTTTTTGCCGCTGACCATGTGGATATACGGCCAGTACCCATATGATTTCCATAACTTGAATATTCATTGTTGCATACCACCCCTTGATTATGACGGATAAGTCATGGGTCTTATATCTACCACATCATATAACCGTCCCCTGCCTCCTTACCCCCTTGTCCCCTTTGTGCTGGCTGCTTCAAGGCCGGAGGAGGCAGTGGCCAGGATAGAAGAGCTGCGGCAGGCATGAAGCTAGAGCCTGGACGGGCTCTGGTAACCAGGGTCGGCTCCAGGTGTCAGTAGGCCCCTGGGTGACAGAGCCTTTGTGGGCCCCTTTTCAGTGAACTCATGTTGCAGCAATAAAATTTCAGAAACTAAAACAGACTCCAGTTCCCTAAAATATTCCCTAGTTTATTATCCCAAACAGCCCCCTCAAACATAAAGCCCCCGCACGCCCTATGGATTCCTTAGATATAGCCCCCCTCACCCCATAGATTCCTTATGTACAGATTAATGTGGGCCCCCCAGCAGCTCTGGGCCCCAGCACTTGCCTGTGTATGCCCAGTGCTAGCGCCGGCCCTGCCAGTAATGCCCCCCAAGAGCCCTTCAGACTCATTTCCATAAACATCAAAATCTCTTTTAACAAAGAATCACCCGGCTATAATACAGAAAGCCGGAGTTCAGTCTTTGAACCACTTCTAAGCAATGGTGGCGAGTCGTAGAGGTTAAATGATGCGGTGGATTTTCTTTAATCGCTTTACCTTGGGGAGATGGGATGTGCAGATGGCAAATTTCTCTACTCATGTCTTACAGTAGAGTGTAGACTTTTGGTTATGAATCGCCATATTGTTACGGTTCACCATAACAAGGTCACAGGCTGCAATACAAGAAAAAACCCAAGTCCCATCCAATCACCTTTAGTCCAGGGCTACATTTTATCCTCGTTCTTTAGCACCTTACATGCAGCGGAGCATGATAGGGTTTGACACACTGAATATATTTACACTTGGCCCAGGACTCGCTTATTAACAGTTACGGGATACAGTTACGCGCCGCGGCCAAATACCGGCTCTCATGAGAACGTAACATTCCATAAACTGGCACAGGCCACAAAGTTATGTTCTGCGCTGTACCCGAGCGCTGCCAGCTTCAGGTTTTCTATTTGTTTTCAGGTTTCAAATAAAAATGTAGATTTTTTTTTTTTCACGACTGTAAAATACATTTCATGAGAGAATACAGATTTTCAAGGTAAAGTTAGAAGGTGTTTTCTACGGGATTATTCTATAAAAGTGACTTATAGGAAAACGTGCTAAAACCAGTGAGTAATTTATATAAAAAAGGTCTACGTTTTCTTTCTGACATAAGTCAGGGGCTGCTCGGCTCTCGCGGTTGGATGTGAAACTTTGCAAAACTTCTAATAATAAAATAATTTATGTTCCCATCTTACAAATACATCTGTTATCCCATATGGTTAATGATGAAACAAGGAAAAAAAATACCTTATATACTCGAGTATAAGCCTAGTTTTTCAGCACAAAAAATTTGCTGAAAAACCCAAGCTCGGCTTATACTCGAGTCAAAAAAATAAATATATCTAAACTCACCTTTCCGGTGACCCCTGTATATCTTCTGTGCGATCTGTCTGGCAGCGGCGGCAGGCTATATACACTGGGGCAGGGTCTGGCAGGCTATATACACTGGGGAAGGGTCTGGCAGGTTATATACACTGGGGAAGGGTCTGGCAGGCTATATACACTGAGGCAGGGTCTGGCAGGCTATATACACTGAGGCAGGGTCTGGCAGGCTATATACACTGAGGCAGGGTCTGGCAGGCTATATACACTGGGGCAGGGGCTGGCAGGCTATATACACTGGGGCAGGGGCTGGCTGGCTATATACACTGGGGCAGAGCCTGGCTGGCTATATACTGGGGAGAGTGTGACCAATGCATTTCCCACCCTCGGCTTATACTCGAGTCAATAGGTTTTCCCAGTATTCTGTGGTAAAATTAGGGGCCTCGGCTTATACTCGGGTCGGCTTATACTCGAGTATATACGGTAGGGTTTTTTTTTCAACCATAGATATTTGTAGAATTCAAAATGGGATCAATAAAAACTTTAACAAAAGTTACAGGTGACATCGGTCAGAATATTCTGAAAATTTTCAGAATGATTAGAATTTTTTAAAGCGTAACACATTTATATAGTTTCATAATGTTCTAATATCACCATGGTCAAAGTAACTTAAAAAAACCAAAAAACTTAAAAACTAAAAAAAAAACTTAAAAAGCAAAGCAGGTAAGAAAATGGTGCAACTGCATCTTTATGGCAGTTCCACTACATTTTCAAGCTCCCCAGTACATTGCACCGGATGTAAATGGTGCCACTAGAAAGTTGAGTTTATCCCTTGGAAAACAAGCCTTCATATGGCCCTGTAAAGAGGAAAATAAAAATTTATCGCTTTTAAAGTGGGGCAAGGAAAAAGCAGAGCAAGGAAAAAATGGAAAGAGCAAAAAATGGGGCTGAGGTGGAAAGGGCTTTCCAATTGGAGGCATTTTGGACACACATCATAGGTCATCAGTATGAGATTGGGGACCCGGTGCCAGTCATATGCATGTAGATGCTGCAGTGCCGGACTGTCCGGACTGCTTCAAGAACAGTTCTGCAGAACATCTCATAGCTAGTACCAAATCAAGATGTTTTGCTCTTCAGATGCTTGTTCATTTTTCACTGTGTACACACTCAGAGTAGGGACTGTCGTCCAGTTGTCAGTTGGGGGTTAGGGCAGTGTGGGCAAGTAGGCTAGGGCAGGGATTGTGGGAATCACAGGGCTTCCTATCTTGAAATGGAAAGTACCTTCTGTTTTGAGCTTATAGTACGAAGAATAGATGTTTTGTGTGGAGCATAGATGTCGGACTCCCACGTGGATCTAATATTGATCATCTATCCTGAGTCACAAATATAAAAAATGGCCGCCAAGTAAATTAATCGTCTTTCAAATCGTCCTCTTGGAAGTAAACACTGAGGCATAAAATATATTCTGAGTATGAGCTCCTGCAGGACAACAGCTCTAGCTGTAACTACTCCGAGAATGGATGGATTTTTGGTTGACCTTTGGTACCCTCGTAGACTCCCTGCACTATTCTTGGAAGTCATTTCAATGAAAAGTTTCTTTACTGCCATATTGGCTCCACTGGTGAATTCTTCCGGTGAATAAATATCTTCTATCCTCCTGACTAAAGCATAGACAATCGAAACAGTCATATACAGTATACTCAACCTAGAGCTTAGCCAACATTCACCTTGTTGATAGCCCTCTAGATTTCAGAGGTCGTTACCAGATGTGGACAATGCGTCCAGTTCCAAAGGTCAGTTGAGATGTAACCAATTTATTGACATCCATATCTTCCTCCTGTAAACAGAAGCTTTGTAATCTGGAATCCATTTTTTCAGGAACAGTTTATAATTTTCCTCAATCTGGCAGACGAGAGAATTTTATGCAAAAAAAAAAAAAAGAGAAATGCAGAAGTGTTGCCAACGTTCAACATGATAATCAACAGCAAATGTTTTTGAGTGGATGACGGATGATTGTAGTAACTACGCAAAATGGTTTCTTAGATTTTTTTTAGGAAGAAGCCCCCGCACTGTTTAGATTCAAATTGAAAATGAAAAAAAAAAAAGGTTAATGCTCTTCTGTTCTTGTAACTTCTCGTAATCTTCTCGTAGGGGTGAATGAAGAGGGCAAAGCCAGATTTCTACTCAATTTTTTGACTGGATCCGGAAGCCGACGACAGCCTCACCGGGTGACACGGTCATTGGGGAATCTTGATTCTGGAAATAGGATTGGGGTCTGGTTGGAATCCGCTTTGATGGCCTATTCATTGGATTTGCCGTAAACCACTTTACAGTATCTTTGTGATAAATTTATGTATGGATATTGTTGCACTGGCACTTTACAATACCTTTTTTTGATAAATTTACATGTGGACAACAACCTGGATATATTCCTGTGTTTCTGTGGAGTGTGGATGCTTTAGTGGAACTCCCGAGGACAACTCATCTTTTGTTTGTACTTTACAAACTTTATTGTCATACTGTTGTTTTTAAATAAATGTAATGATTAAATAAAAGAAATTAAATTTTAACCAAATGGTATAATGAGATTTCTATGAACCAGATTTCACTCATGTGCTCTTCTAAGGTTTTGTTAATGTTTAACAATATACAGATTTACCACCCCAAAATTTTTTTTAAACCGTGCCCCCACTCACTTAAATGACATACAGTACCCCATATAAACCCCCCTTCTATATATACAGCCCCTTTTTCATTATATACAGCCCCCCTTTCAATAAATAAAGCTCCCATTTTTCATCATATACAACCCTCTTTCAATATATACAATCCCCTTTTTTCATTATATACAGCCCTCCTTTTTCATTATATACAGCCCTCCTTTTTTATTATATACAGCCCTCCTTTTTTGATTAAATAAAACCCGCCACTTGCCGCTCAGAATCCCAGAGGCACAATACACATACCATCTCCGGTGAGTCAGTAGTTGAAAATGCACCTCCATCATCTAAAACACGCCGAAGGAATGGTCGCAACAGATGACAAGAAAGTCCAGAAGCTTCATCAGCTACAATAACACTGACGCTGAGTTTGACAGCTTCTTCACACGAATGTGCTCACCATCCAGTGCCCTGATGCAGTTTGGAAACTGCGCTGAGTTCTGGAAACCATCATAAATCCGGATCCAGTCTTCAACGGTTGGCTCGGGCATCACTGCAGCTTCTGCAGGTCAATCAAACAATATGGGAAATGGTGGAAACACCCAACAGGAACTCAAAATGCAGGGATGCAAACAAATTCCCAGTGGCAAGAAACCTGTTTAAAAATTCAAAAAAAATTTAAAAAAGACCAGAAAAAAATTGTATTGCATTACAAAAAAAAAGCAAAACAATGTACCACAGTGTCACAATGAGCTGTTCCTCTGGAGAGAGGGACTGCCTCATGTTCATATCCGAAACCGAAGGCCCGATAGCAGGTCAGACAGAAGACGGTCAAATGTGGCAATCGTCATCCAGACATAGTTGTGAAACTTGTCTGGATGATATAGCAGGTCGTTGTACAAATTCCTGAAGTGACCCTTCTTTGGCCACTGGGCAACAATTGGATAAACCCAATATCTCCTGGTCCTTTTTGATTCCTCGTCCAGCAATGGAGTCTAATCACACACTCCGTGAAGCCAAAATGGTAGCTGGTATGGTCAGGTGACCAAATTTAGGACTGGTCCACCTAGTGACATCATTAGCCAGGCCACCATATTTTATAAGGATTTGGTATGGATACGGTTCGATCTGAGGGAAATACGTCCCGTATTTACGGGACATAATCTACCATGTGGTCGTGTGAATGAGGCCTTAGTTGTAGCCCGAATAGTAGCAGCCACAAAGTCCTGCTGGATTGGGGATGGCTAACAGAACATTGTTGCCTAAACAACTATAAAAATAGTCAATTTTAAAGGGGTATTCCCACAAATACAGGATTCTTTAATGTACTCAGGATAAATAACACATTCTCAAAATTCTATGTTATTAACAAAATTCCAACATTTCACAGGTATAATTCCACCTTAAATCTTCTGCTTATGGTTGGGCAGCACAGATTCTTCTCATGAATAGCTTCTCCTCTCTGCCACCAGCCCCTCCCCCCTCCATTACAAGATGAGCTCACACACAGATGGCTAGCAGCATGGTTCAAAGACTTACTCTATAAGCTACAGATAAGTTAAGGAGAAGATACTCTGTGTGTGTTATAGCTCAGATCGCTACAAAAAAATGTGGATCTATTACGACTGGGTCCATACTCAGCAGGATATTATTTTTTTACAAAAAAGGGCCTACATATGGCTTCGCTAAAATCCATTTGTCAAGTAACTTTTTTTTTAAAACAAACCTTTATTTCATTTTATTAAAAACTGGCAAACATTATATGGCACTGCAAAAAAGCTGCTGTGAATTAAAAATCTACAACCTCTCTCAGACTTATTCAGCATTTGTAAGTGCTTGTTTATTGGATGTGGCATGGGATGGTGTGTAGTGAGATGTTCAGCAACATTGTCATACTTGATCTCCATAAGAGGGTATCTCCCTTTAATAGTGACTGTTTTACAACAAAGAGGTATCCCTAGACACAGGGCAAATAGTATGTTTTCTATTGAAACACTAGATGTCAGTATTGTGCCTACTTGGGTAAGTGTATCACTACCTAATAACACACTGTCAATATAGAAATGCCCTGGTATTACAGCACACTCTCCATGTTTTAGGCAGATGTTCAACACTTGCTAGGGGAGATATTGTTAGTGATAAGTTAAATTACTATTCTGTATACCTCTGGTAATGAAAACTATGGAGTAATTGTATGTGTTAACTCCTACTCCTAGGAGAACTGCTCGGACCCAATAGTCCCCGGGATGACACCACCCACACAAAATTAAATTTTTTTCATTTGAATTTTTGTAAAGTTATGGAAACATTATAAAAACTATAAAAATTTTGTATCCCTGTGATCACACCGATCCAAAGAATAAAGTAGACATTTGAGGTGCACAGTGAAAGCCGAAAATCCAAGCCCACAAGAAAATGGCGCAAAGGCGTTTTTTTCACCATTTTCACTGCATTTGGAATTTTTTTTCCAACTTCCCGGTAAATGGCATGAAATAATAAATTCTTTCACTATGAAGTGCAATTTGTTACGCAGAAAACAAGCCCTCATAGAGCTCTGTTCGTGTAAAAATAAAAAAGTTATAGATTTTTGAAGGTGGGGAGCGTTAAGGGGTTTAGGGCCTTTTTTCATTTTTAGGCTTTTTTGGGGGAGTTAATGTTTCAAAAACTGGAGAGAAATATTAATTTTTGGTAATGAATATTTTTTGTAATGCATATATTTTTTTTCTGTTTTCAAATTAACTCAAAATGACCATTATAAATTAATTTCCTAGTATGTGATGAAGTTTTAACTTTATGGTGATTATTTAGTAAGGGTCGCAGATCGCACTTTCGTCGGACTGTTCACGGTTTTCATGATTTGCGCGTCTGTGACAGATATTTTACAGGGGTTTGCACAGGGATTGTGTCAAATTGTGGCGCAACTGCACCGGCTTTTATGTGACAGAAATCTGATTTGGACTGAGCGCGGGATTTAAGATTCAAATTGTGTCGCAAGACAATGCACTTACATGCACCAGAAAGAAGATGGTGAACTCCGAGTGGGGAAGCGACACATGCATGAAATCGGGCACACATTCTTAGTGAATCGCGCCAGAGTGCATGATCGCCGGACCCTCCGCACTTCGTCAAATGCGTGGGACCGGGCAAGTAAATGCCACCTATGAGGTCATAAAAGACCCTTGGGCGACATTTTTTCCTGTAGATTGGGCATCTGTAAGAGGCTCATTTACAGGGAAAACGAATCCCTCTGGGGGAAGATGTTGTATCAGAGGTAGACTGGGTCATATTAATCCAGTGCAGTGCTGATTAACCCCTACAGATCAGGCAGTCACATGACTGCCAGCTCTCCTGCTCTGTGCATCGCACTACTTTAGTACAATGCTGTGAGGAATGGAGAAGAGAGAAGCGGTAATAAACCGCATGTTCCTTCTCCCTAGAGCAATGATGATGAACCTTTTAGAGATCGAGTGCCCAAAAGTGAGACTCAAAAACCACTAGCTTTTCCCAAAGTGCCAACACAGCAATTTAGGCACTTATTGCTACCAGAATCTTTGAGCTCCAATCCGACACCTTTTCAATCTTTGGACAGGACCAAGCAGCACAGGATGGGTCACTTTACAATAGCAGGGCACTACTTGGACTGCCTGAGACTGCAGAAAGATGCCATGTGTGGCAAACTCTGTGCCTGGGAGACAGCCTGTGTGCCCACAGAGATGCCTCCGAGTACCATCTCTGGCACCAGTGCCATAGGTTCGCCACCACTGCCCTAGAGTCTCCGACAACTGGAGACCTAGTCCTGCTCCCACTTTTAGTGCGGTTGCAATAGAAAACTGCAGAGACGTCTAAAGCCTCGCTGCAGACTTGGGACCCGGGCCCGCTGGCGTCTTTTGTCAGTAGGCGGCCAAAGACTAGTTTAAGACTGTCTTTCTGGGAATTATAGTGCATTTAGATTTAAAGCAACAGAGAAAATACAAAGCCAAAACGTGGGGGAGACCTATAATGCATTATCATTAAACAAAAAACCATTTGGATTTTCCATTTGGCCTAAATAAGATGCAAGACCTAATTAATTTTTTTTTATTATTTAATCAAAATACTTAAAGAAAGTATTTTTCCTTTATTCAGGTATGTTTAAAAAACACATATTGTATGTCTTACACCTGCTTTTATTACTTACCTGTAGTCCCACGTTGTTTGCATACCGTTTGGCTACAGAGGTCAAATGACATAGGGGACATGTGCTTAAAGTGTAGGCTGGCGTCATTACATACATAGGAAAATAAAATCTGAGCTCTGATTGGTTTCCATGGGCAACTAGAACAGTTCTGCTCTCATCTGATACACATCTGATAACTCTCCCCCTCTAGGTTTGTACTACAGTATAGCAGTACAGGCAGTCCCCGGGTTACATACAAGATAGGGTCTGTAGGTTTGTTCTTAAGTTGAATTTGTATGTAAGTCGGAACTGTATATTTTATCATTGTAATCCCAGCCAGAACTTTTTTGGTCTCTGTGACAATTGGATTTTAAAAATGTTGGGTTGTCATAAGAATCGATATTAACACTAAAGATTCATTACAGACACATTTGATAACTGTTACAGCTGATCATTGTAGCCTAGGACTAAAGTACAATAAATTACCAATATCCAGAGGTCCGTTTGTAACTAGGGGTCATATGTAAGTCGAGTGTTCTTAAGTAGGGGACCACCTGTATATGACGTTTTTGCACATGATCCGTTACAATGTGCCATTGGCACGGGATGATCTCAGCCGAGGGCACCATCTTGAAATTGATATATTTTGTAAGTGTAACTCCAAACAAAGCATTTTTTTGTCCTTGTGACAATAGTTTTTTTGTAATTTTGGGTTGTCATGGAAACAAGGATTAACAATAGAACTTTGTTCAGACAAATATCCTGCATCTGTCGCTTCCCCGCTCAGGTCCGCCAGAGTTCACCTTCTTCTTCCCGGTGTATGTAAGTGCATTGTCTTGCGACACAATTTAAAACTTAAATCCCGCGCTTAGTGTGAATCTGTCGGATTCTCTGACGGCCTGCCCCCCCCCCCCGATTTGTGTCGCATGAAAGCCAGCGCCGCTACGCCAAAATCCGATTGCGTGCGACACAATCCCCTTCTAAATCCCTGTTCCAGCGGTGGGATCCCCGAAAACGTCGGAAAACCTGACGGAAATGCGGCCGCGGGACCCTTAGTAAATAAGCCCCATACTGTCAGATCTACTTTGCCCTCACCCTCCCCCGGGCAAAGATCTTTTCTGTCTGTAGCTTTACCGGCAGGAAGTCAGTGGGGGAGATTTATCATAAGTGTTGTTTTTGCACAGCTGTTTATAAAATTAAAGCTGAGGGCTAATTGGTTTCCATGGGCAACTAGAACAGTTTTGCCTCGGACAACTCTGATAAATGTACCCAAAGTGTCTGTGTGAGCTCGTCCTGGAATGCAAGGGTAGGGTCTTCGAGGAAGAGAGCAGCGTACAGTTCAGCTACACAGCATCAGAAAGAAGAGCAATATGTCAACCCTAAACTCAGAAAATACAGGGGGGTTGGGTTAAGGGGCGACCAAAATTGTGTGCACCAGGACTGATAGACAGGTTGGAATTAACTGTGAAATGCTGTAGTTTTGTTGATAACATTAAATTATAGAATGGGATATTTTGTTATCCTTCGTATATTTAAGAATCTTGTCTTTGTGGGAATACCCCTTTAACGTTTTTTATTTTAATAGTGGGCACCAGGGGCCTTTCTACAGGGCGATTTGGGACATTAAGCCATTGTCCATAATGTTGGTGGTTTAATGTCCCAAATTGCCCTAACCAGTAGTAGATTATAATATACACTCACCGGCCACTTTATTAGGTACACCATGCTAGTAACGGGTTGGACCCCCTTTTGCCTTCAGAACTGCCTCAATTCTTCGTGGCATAGATTCAACAAGGTGCTGAAAGCATTCCTCGAATTTTGGTCCATATTGACATGATGGCATCACACAGTTGCCGCAGATTTGTCGTCTGCACATACATGATGCGAATCTCCCGTTCCACCACATCCCAAAGATGCTCTATTCGATTGAGATCTGGTGACTGTGGAGGCCATTTGAATACAGTGAACTCATTGTCATGTTCAAGAAACCAGTCTGAGATGATTCCAGCTTCATGACTTATCCTGCTGAAAGAGCCATCAGATGTTGGGTACATGTGGGTCATAAAGGGATGGACATGGTCAGCAACAATACTCAGGTAGGCTGTGGCGTTGCAACGATGCTCAATTGGTACCAAGGGGCCCAGAGAGTGCCAAGAAAATATTCCCCACATCATGACACCACCACCACCAGCCTGAGCCGTTGATACAAGGCAGGTTGGATCCATGCTTTCATGTTGTTGACGCCAAATTCTGACCCTACCATCCGAATGTTGCAGCAGAAATCGAGACTCATCAGACCAGGCAACGTTTTTCCAATCTTCTACTGTCCAACTTTGATGAGCTTGTGCAAATTGTAGCCTCAGTTTCCTGTTCTTAGCTGAAAGGAGTGGCACCCGATGTGGTCTTCTGCTGCTGTAGCCCATCTGCCTCAAAGTTCGACATACTGTGCGTTCAGAGATGCTCTTCTGCCTACCTTGGTTGTAACGGGTGTCGATTTGAGTCACTGTTGCCTTTCTATCAGCTCGAACCAGTCTGCCCATTCTCCTCTGACCTCTGGCATCAACAAGGCATTTCCACCCACAGAACTGCCACTCACTGGATGTTTTTTCTTTTTCGGACCATTCTCTGTAAACCCTAGAGATGGTTGTGAGTGAAAATCCCAGTAGATCAGCAGTTTCTGAAATACTCAGACCAGCCCTTCTGGCACCAACAACCATGCCACATTCAAAGGCACTCAAATCACCTTTCTTCCCCATACTGATGCTCGGTTTGAACTGCAGGAGATTGTCTTGACCATGTCTACATGCCTAAATGCACTGAGTTGCCACCATGTGATTGGCTGATTAGAAATTAAGTGTTAACGAGCAGTTGGACAGGTGTACCTAATAAAGTGGCCGATGAGTGTATGTGTGTGTATACTGTGTGTGCATTTGCTGTATGTGTGTTTATATACTGTATGTATGTGTGTGTATGCTGAATATACTGTATCTATGTATATGTGTCTAAGCCAGTGATGGCGAACCTATGACACGCGTGTCAGCACTGACACACATAGCCATTTTCAGTGACACGCGGCCACCAGAGAGTTACGTTTCATCCTTGGCTCCTACACGGTCAGGTGCAGTAGCCGAGGATAAAAAAAATGCTGTAGTGTAGACTAGTGACTCTGTGCCGGAGGTTTGTAGGCCAGAACAGCAGAGCTCCGACACAGAGCGTCTAGGCCTGGGATTTCCGGTAGGCCGAACTTCCCGCTGGTGCAGCAGGGAACAGTGCAGCAGTGCAGCTTGTGGTAGCAGGTGGAACGCGTGGGGATTACTGTTCCCGGGACCCTGGATCTGCATTTTTATCATTACTAAGTAATCTATGGCTAACCTTATAATTATGTATTGATTGCACTTATGTAACACTTGTGGTCAAACTTCTATATTATATATGTGACTGATATTGTTCTTTGTATTTGCAATATAGCCTGTTTACAACTATGCCTTGGAGCACTGGGGACATTAGTTTGGTTTAAGCACAGATAATTATATAATTAAATAATTATACATACAGACGGTCCCTTACTAAAGAACACCGACTTACAGATGACCCCTAGTTACAAAAACAGACCTCTGGATATTGGTAATTTATTGTACTTTAGTCCTAGGCTACAATGATCAGCTGTAACAGTTATCACAGGTGTCTGTAATGAATCTTTAGTGTTAATCCTGATTCTTATGACAAACCAACATTTTTAAAATACAATCGTGACAGAGACCAAAAAAATTTTGGCTGGGTTTACAATTATAAAGTATACAGTTCTGACTTACATACAAACTCAACTTAAGAACAAACCTACAGACCCTATCCTGTATGTAACCCGGGGACTGCCTGTATTTGTTATTTAAACTATAAATATAAAAAAATGATGTTTATTTTCTCAAGGTGACACACCACCCGAGTTATGCTTGGTTTTTTAGCGAATTTAGACACACCAAGTTCAAAAGGTTGCCCATCACTGGTCTAAGCTGTATGCATGTGTATGTATATGCTGTATATACTGTATGCATGTGTGTGTATATGATAACCAAAAATTTGTAAGTCAAAAAAAATTACACCAAAAAGCATAATTCAACTTTAAATCATTATTCAGTTCACAAAACATGAGTAAAATGTAGCCATTGGCAAAGAAAGCCAACACAATTAAAAAGGTGTGTGTTATAATCCATATCACTAATTAACCCAAAGTATAAATATGGTACAAAGTATATTCCAACAGAACAGACCTAATCACTCTAAATTTAATTGTAAGATACATAGAAAACAATGGGATAAATCATACCAGTAAATAGGACACCACACCAGCCAGCCCCCCTTACCACCCTGTTACACTCTTTTGGATACTCATGTGTGTGTATATGCTGAATATACTGTATGTTATGTGTATATACTGTATGTTGTGTGTATATTCTGTATGCATGTGTGTATATGCTGTATGTGTGTGCATATTTGCTGTATGTGTGTATATATACTGCATGTTTGTGTGTATATGCTGAATATGCTGTATGCATGTGTGTATATGCTCTATATAATGTATGCATGTGTGTACATGCTGTAAATACTGTATGCATGTGTATATGATGTATGCAAGTGTGTGTATATGCTGTATATACTGTAAACATGTGTGTGTATATGCTGAATATAATGTATGTGTGTGTATACTGTATGTAGCGCAAGGTTACCCATATCCGGACAACTAACTAAATTATAAAACGTCACTTTTATTAATGTAATTATTTAAAAAGTACTAGTAGTGCGACTACTAATTGCTCAGTCTGAGAAAGGAAAAATATTAAAACCACAGGTGCCTCAGGTTAGAAAGCAGTGTAGGGGAACCACTAGTGTTTGTGGTATCCTGAAGCTGTAGCTATGGGCCCTTACTCCGTCGGTCAGTGGGTCAGGACTGCAGGGTATGAGAATTAGTGGTTGTCTGGTGGAAATATTCCCAGACAGATAGATGATCAGATGGGATGTATCACATCCGGGAGCAGTGATGAGAGTCAAGGGGTCTATACAGGCGGAGTGACTAAGTAGTATGCCTAGAATGTAATGCAGAGGGTTATTATCATCTAAACCCCATGCATTGGGTACTGTGATCAGAGATCAGGCACGATCCCAGTTGTACACAGTCCCTATTCAATGTGTAATGCAGAGGGTTATTAACATCTAAACCCAATGCATAGGGAACCGTGATCAGAGATCAGACACGATCCCGATTGTACACAGTCCCTGTCACTCTGCTCATAATATAGATAGATATGCGCTCATTGCTGTGTAAAAGATCACCCCTGTGCTCCCTGACAACATCTGGCACTGCCCAGCTCACGGCTGGTTGTATCACCTAAAGATTAGAGATGAGCGAACACTAAAATGCTCGGGTACTCGTTATTCGAGGGGCTGGTCATATACTGCGACGCAGAGAATTGCGGGGCCTACCTCGTCCAGGTCTCAAAGGCTACTATACCTCCTCCCACCCCTCCTCCCACTCCTCCCTCCCCGAATTACCATCCGTGGCATGGCGCCATCAGTCGGTAGCTCTAGGCACAGCACAGTGCCGTCGCTAAGCGACAGCAGGCGGTTGCTGAAACTGCTGAGCCTAGGCGATAAAAGGCACACCGCCAAGAGCTATTACAGGGATTCCACATCAAAGTTGTTAACTTTGTCGCCACCCTGCTGTTAATCCACAAATATACTTGCAAACTTTTACCATTTAGGGATTTTTTCAGCGCTCTTGCGCATCTGTTACATTCCCCTCACCCGCCATATCCTAAACTTATAAGAACGCTACTACACTTGATCTTATACAAAAGGTTCTTAGAAGTTGCTGTTTGGAGTGCCTATAGACAGGGGCTTGGATTGGCGAAAGCTCGCCTGGCAGCGGAGCGCCAGCTCCATGCCAAGATCCAACTAACATAGTTTTAAACTGCAGCACATTTAATCTACTACTAGTTCACTGCCTCCATACATGGTCCCCTTATCAAACGAGCTGTGTCGGCAGAATTTTGGGTTGTTTTCATGGCTTCCATGTTAACTTTGTCGCCACCCTGCTGTGTAATCCACAATATACTGGCAAACTTTTATCATGTACCAATATTATTTGAGCGCTTCTTGCTCACCTCCTTTGGTTCCTCTCTGCCACCCATTGGTTTGAAGCCTGAGTCCATTTAGGGTATGCGCCATGCCACTCTCTAGCCTCCGCTGCTGCCGCTGCTCTTGCATGCCGTCCCTATAGTGTCAGGGTCAATTATTGGATGTTTTAGATGCTATCTAGCTTCATTCTGTCACTCTGTCATGGCCATGCTGTTGCCCATAATTTTGGCATAATGGTGCGATTAGGCAGCCTCAGAGGCATCCATGCATGCTGCCCCTGCTGTTTCCTGTCCATTTCCGTGGTGTTTCCATCCTTTTCTGAGGTTCCCAGGTGTTTGCCAAGCTTCCCTGTGCAGAGCCTTGGTCCCCTGAAAAATGCTCGAGTCTCCCATTGACTTCAATGGGGTTCGTTATTCGAGACGAGCACTCGAGCATCGGGAAAAGTTCGTCTCGTCTAAAATCTGTCACAGCAAAGACTAGTGTTCTCCATCTCTGTACTGTCGGAGACGGAATAATTAATTTCCCCCAAAGTCCCCCACTGTTAGCATTAAGATTAGAGATGAGCGAACACTAAAATGCTCGGGTACTCGTTATTCGAGACGAACTTTTCCCGATGCTCGAGTGCTCGTCTCGAATAACGAACCCCATTGAAGTCAATGGGAGACTCGAGCATTTTTCAAGGGGACCAAGGCTCTGCACAGGGAAGCTTGGCCAAACACCTGGGAACCTCAGAAAAGGATGGAAACACCACGGAAATGGACAGGAAACAGCAGGGGCAGCATGCATGGATGCCTCTGAGGCTGCCTAATCGCACCATTATGCCAAAATTATGGGCAACAGCATGGCCATGACAGAGTGACAGAATGAAGCTAGATAGCATCTAAAACATCCAATAATTGACCCTGACACTATAGGGGACGGCATGCAGAGGCAGCGGCAGCAGCGGCAGGCTAGAGAGTGGCATGGCGACATACCCTAAATGGACTCAGGCTTCAAACCAATGGGTGGCAGAGAGGAACCAAAGGAGGTGAGCAAGAAGCGCTCAAATAATATCGGTACATGATAAAAGTTTGCCAGTATATTTTGTGGATTACACAGCAGGGTGGCGACAAAGTTAACATGGAAGCCATGAAAACAACCCAAAATTCTGCCTGACACAGCTCGTTTGATAAGGGGACCATGTATGGAGGCAGTGAACTAGTAGTAGATTAAAGGTGCTGCAGTTAAAACTATGTTAGTTGGATCTTGGAACGAGCAGTTTCGAGTACCCTAATGCTCGACCGAGCATCAAGCTCGGACAAGCATGTTCGCTCATCTCTACTCAGGATCCTTGCGGAGTGAAGTCCCAATCTTCATATTGGGGTTAACCGTGACAATAGCGTGCTTAGGCCGCAACCGCCAGCCACTCCGGTACCGCGGGCCCCGGCTGTCACCAGGCCTCACCTCAAAGGGCTAGGCCCCGGTGGGGGATGTTGCAAGTGGCGTCACGAACAGGATTGATACTTCTGTGCCTTATCACGGCATTAAAGACTTTCCTTTATTAAAAAGACTGTGCTTCCTAACCCTGCTGCCATCCGGGTTTAGGCCCAAGTGATTGTGTGTTTCTGGATTGAACTGCGTTAATGCTGCCACGTGCTGTCGAGCATCGCTCCAGCACTCAAGAGGTTAATTCCTGCAAGAACTGTACCAGCTCTGCTACATCCGGCGTTGCGGCGCCTGAAGATTTTACCTCAGAAACTGTGGCGCAGCAAGTAATTCCAGCCCGCCAAAACTTTCACTGGCGGGAAACCCAGAGACATCGCTAAGCTCCGCCCCCTGCGCGTATGGCGCGAATCCTGCCTCAGTGCGCTGTGGCGCAGCAGAAAATTCAGCCCGCCACAGCTCCTGGCGGGAAAGACTCAAGCTCCGCCCTCTGGCGCGAAACTCGCCCGCGCTGCAACGCCAGTGAGAGCCCACGAGGTACCTCAGAGTCAGCGGAGCCGCCATCCAGCATCAAAGAGGTTAATCGGCCATCTTGGATTTCTCCACGTGCTGTCTCCTGTCCTGCTGACATGCCGCACAGCCTCCGAGATGAAGAACCAAGTGTCGCATGGCTTGCCCACGAGCCTCGGGCCCCTTCCTCTGCTGCACCGCTTACTGCTGTCTCCCGTACACAGTCTTCAATGGCGGATTCTCCACAGCGGCTGCCTCCTCCGATGACGGACCTCCTGAGGACCACCGCGGATGTGAGTACCATGGCCCCCAGGGCCTATATCACAGTGACTGTGACTATATCTCCCTTAGCCCCGGCTGGGGTACAGTCCGGCCTCCCTGCAGAGGGTCAACATCTACCCATAGGAGGCCCGGCTACAAAAGGGACTCTCTTAAAGGGGCCTGACCCCTTATCTAATGCTGCTGACCGTCCTGCGGAGTATCCAGGACCACCTGCTAAGAGGCCCAGGCTGTCCGGTGAGAACGCCCTGCCAGCTACAGAGGTTACCACCGCCAGCGCAACAGCGCCCCCAAGAGCTACAGGTCAGTCCAGGAACAACAATCCTTCAGCTGTCAGCAGTGAAGAAGTTACAGCTCCTGCGGTCATCATCATGCGCTCCACAGCGCCCCCAGCTACAGAAGGTCAGCCAGAGAAGTGCCTGTCTCCTTCCTTTGCTGAGATGCCTGCTGCTGCAGATGACCTCCCTGCTGTTCCAGCTCCAGCTTCTGGGTGTTCCATGTCAGCAGTTCCAGTTTCTACCACCAGATGTCTTCAGGTGACAGATCTCAACACTGCTTTCTTTACCCAGGCTGATGATGTCCCTGCTGCAGTTCCTGCTCCCATGCCTGCAGCCATTGCTCTTGAGCAGCAAGATTAACCCCTGAAGGGCTGTAGCCCACTTCAGGTACTGTGAATATTGTACATATGTATATTTATTTCTGCTACTCCCATTTGGGCTGAGCGCCCGCTCACCCTTATTTGTCTCAGTCAAGAGACATACCTTGAACTGATTATTGTCCTGTGCTATGATAGCACCCCTTCCTCTGCCACAGCAGAGAATTTCTTCAAAGGACTCTGTCCCTCTACACTAGAGGAGACCCTTTGCAGCGTTATTGCACTTTTCCCCACATCAAGGGCTGTACCCAGAAGATGGACTTTGTCATTAAAGACCTTCTGTGAGACTTTTGCCAACTCCAAGGAAAAGTTGCTATTGCTATTGACTACTATTTTGCACTTAATGCCTTCCTTTCTAGGTATGGACATTCTGCTTGCACTTTTCATGCCTTTTCTTTGCAGGAAAAGAGACATTTGCTACCGTGCTACCCTGAGTAGCCTACCTCTGTAACGTTTGTAACGTTTAAGATGTGTACCCATTGGGCTCCTAAGCCAATGTGAATTTATCACCTGTTTGCACCCTGTCATATATGCCAGTAGTCTGCATTAACTCTTTCATAGGCTTTCCAGGTTGTAGTGTGGCTGTGTCGGACCGTCTTTGTGTGTAAAACACTGACCGCTACCTGATCCCTCAAACCGAGGTTTGCACATGGGGGTAGTCCGTAAACTGCGGGTCCTACGGGGACCGGGGGTGTTACACAGTTAGCACCTGGATGCCACCCATACATGGGTAAGGATGCCAGTCAGGAGGTACTCGTGTCGCATATGCTAACGCAATGCAGATACACACTATGTAATTGCCGCCAGGGAAGAAGTGTTGATACAACAAATATACAGGCCTTGGTGCAAGGAGTGGATTACAGGACATGACACCACACCTTTCCTACTGTACAGTTCGGTTTAATGGCGTCAGCGACCAACTGTCATACAGCTATATGTTTTTGTCTTAGTCCGACACCAACCCAGGTGCCTGTCTCCAGGACCATGGGCGGCTTGTCCCTACACCTCACATAGCCTGCACTTCCCAGAAGTGCCCTTAGCCCCCTCTGTGCCCCAAAACATCTATAGTCGAGCCGAGGGCGGCTCTTTCAATTGCCCCCGGGGTATGCAACACCCTCGCCGATGCAATGGCGAGGGAGGGTTTGCGAATACGTCCCAACTGCATGTAATCACCTTACACTACATGGTCCTGATAGGACATAGGGGCATTGCAGTGGTGAATCCTGCCTGGCAAGGCAGAGGTTAAGTATTTTGTATGATGCAAGATGCTGTTGTCCAATGATATGTGTTACATCCTGTCCTCTGTAAGCTGAGATGTGATTGGAGGAGCAGCCACCACCTGACAAAAGGGAGGTAATAAAACCCCCTGGCCAGGAATGTTCTGGGTCTCAGATCTGAGAGAACACTCAGAGAGATTCCAGTGTAGGAGAATCCTAGAGATCAGGGAGTGAATGAGTAATCTCAGTCTAGCCCATACCAGAGCAGGAAGAGCCTAGCCCCTGCCTCTGAAGAGTGGAGCATCAGACTAGAGTTAGTGTAGTGAGGAAAAGGGGTATCATCTTGCCTTTAAAGGTGATACCTGAAGAGATCCAGGAACAAGCTGAAGTCTTCCAGGACACAGCTGCTCCAGCCTGCCTGCTACATCCAGGCTGTGACTATCTCCTGAGGCTCCCTCCAACTCACATCTCAGCATCATCATCTGTTAAGGCACGTTGCTGCGGTTCCTGCCGGTTCAAATAAGAACTGTAAGTTGTTTTTTCTTCAACTTCTGTCTCCGTCTGGTCCCTGCTAATACGGCTGGCCTTCATCACATCACCGGCACCCGTGTCCATCACCAGAGACTCACACACTCGGGACTTAAGGGGTTGCCCCAGGGAGATCCAGTATAAGACGCCTCTCCCTCATCATTTCTTGCCAAACACCCTGCTGGAGACCTGCCAGGCTGTAGGACAGCCCTCCGGTTACCCCGTACCAAGCACCGTGACAATAGCGTGCTTAGGCCGCAACCGCCAGCCACTCTGGTACCGCGGGCCCCGGCTGTCATCAGGCCTCACCTCAAAGGGCTAGGCCCCGGTGGGGGATGTTGCATATGTATGTAAAAAGTTGTCATTAAATCCCTGCCGTGACAATAGGTCCACTGTTTAGAATAATTTTATACTGTATGTATGTATGTACTGTATGTTGTGTATACGCTGCATGCATGTGTATATATATATATATATATATATATATATATATATATATATGGTGTATGTGTATTTGCTGTATATGTGTTTATGTGTATGGTGTTTATGTATACGCTGTATGTCTGTATATTTGCTCTATATACTGTATGTGTGTATATATGATGTAGATGTATGTATGCGTATATATTATATGTATATGAAGTATGTGTGTATATAGTGTTTTTATGCTACATGTGTATACACAGTGGGTGTATACTGTATGTAACAGTATATGATGCATATATACAGTATGTATGCAAATTTGATGTATATACTGTGTTTAAATGTATGAATGTGTACATACTGTATGTGTATAAAATGTATGTTTGTATATACTGTGTATTAGTGTATAGATGTGTAGATGAGCACATAAATATGTGCGTATGAGTGTATACGAGTATATAAAAGTGAGTACAGAATGTTATGTGCATGTATTTAAGTGTATAAATGTGTGTGTTTTTATAAACGTGTGTGTATAAATATTTTTTAAGGGTAAGGGGGGCCCCATGCAGAAATCTGCTCTGGGGCCCTGCCTCTCCTAGTTCCGCCCCTGTCACCGGGTTATGAGTTATCTGGTCACTCATTCCGTTTCCAGAAAGTTTCTCCTGAAAGCATACGCCAGACAATGTGGAGGCTGAGGATGCGATGAGCTGTGGATGGATATGGGCGGGCTGTGAAAGTAGCTGCTCAGGATCTCTACCCACACCACCCCCTCCTCCTCCATGACACCCTGGGCTCGATGACGTCACGTGTGGTGCTCCCCAGCCCGTTCCGCTGTGCTGGATGTGCTCGGTGAGCGCGGCTCCGGGGCTGGATGAGTCTTGTCACGGATTGTGCTTGTGCCCAAGTGTGGAGCTCGCTGAGGAGCCGGGGCCGGTGTGCGCGCGAATCCTCTGGCAGTGGTGCTCAGCATGATGAAAGATCCGCTATTACAGAGCTCTGCTGCCGCACTGCCCGGCGCCTCTCTCCAGAAAGTCTGCAAGTTACTGGTGCTCTTCTGCGCCCTGCACCTCAGTGTTACTCTGCTCTATTTCATGTTCGGGGGGGAGAGCAGCTACTACACTGAGCCGCAGCAAAACCAAATTCACCACAAAGTCAACTCTTCAAATGAGCCCAGTGCCACGCAAGAGCCCAGCAGCAGTGCCCCCGCCATTGGGGACTGCCCGGACCCCTCTCCCCTCCTAGGTAAGCGGCATTGCTTGTGTGTGTTCTCCCTGCCCCCTACTACATAGTGCAGGAAACTGTTAGGTGACATATGGACCGCCACACAGCACTGGCACCCATGTATAATGTTTGCTACACTAGATGTAAAAATGTCATGGCAGGGTGATGCCAGGGAGAACTGTCTGTCCACACTGGGGTGCAATGCCAGATACATTGGGGTTTTTTTGTTATTTTTTTGTCTTTTTTGTAGCCTGTTTTTGGCACATTGCAACTTTTGCCCCTTTTTGCGTACATTTTGAAACGTCCCCCGGACATTTGTTTATCGCCAGTATTACACATTTATCTTCTATTCCAGATGTGCTAGATGTGGCAAAAGACACTTCTCGTTTCAAATTGTGTAACATTGCAACATTTTTTGATGAAACCTTTACTTAGGAAAAGTTAGAAAATGGAAAGAAGTGGCTTGAGACATTGAAACAAATGTCTCAAAAAGAGAGCTGAAAAAAAAACGCAAGGAAAAAGTGAGATTGATAAATTACCACTCCGCTTATACCAGGCATTACAGATTTTAGGAAATTACCCTGGCACAAAATATTTTATATATCCTCAGTGGAGATAGACACAAAATAGACTGTGATATGGTGACTACTCCGTCTGTGTGTCCTGGGCTCTTCTCTGAGTGTTTCACAGATTATATACCAGCGTATAATAATGACACTATTTTCTACTGTAAAGATGACTCTATTCTTGGGTTTTTCTATATTGCTATTGCAGTGGTAGAACAAGCTGTGGGAATTGGTGTTCTCTGAAAATCCTTTATTTGAGCCTCTTACATGTGACATCTGAATAGCATTTGATACAGTATGCCTGGCTTTATAGCTTACACTGGACAAATGTGCCTGTCTGGTGATGAAGCCTTGCTGGATCATGGATATATTGCTGAATAATAATGATTCCTTCAGGTCTGGCTGCTTTTCGTTACAGATTTCTCATTAAAAAGTTGCGAAATCATCAAAACGCTTATTCTGAAAATACCTCTGGGCCCTGGTTTTGCACACTAAATTAGCAACTCTTTACTTCTCTTGAAGGTCTCTTTCTTGTTCTAGTAGTAACTTTCCAGGCTCTTCATGTATATGTCCTAAGTAGGGAGCCAAAGTGTGATGAGTAAGTAAAAAGGCAGTTCCAGGTTCCTGTGGTGAATCCTCCCTTACTTGTCTCCTTACTCCCTGCTAGTAGCATGCTAACAGCATTTTCACCATTTTCATACCCTTGAAATTTTGATTAAAAAGTGCTGAAAATAAAATTAAACTGATATTCAAAGAATAACATTACAGATATGTTACAGGGGAACATAACAGAGTAATAGTCAAATGAAACAATAGAAATGAGGGCCTAATCTATGAAAAGATCATCCAGCAAAAAATGACACCAGCCCCATAGCGATATAAAGTATATAAATATTATGGTTGTCATATTGTGCTATATAAAAAAAAAGTGTGTCCCCCCCCAATTGTAAAAACTTATTCTAAAGGTTAAGGTACTGAACAAAACCTATATACATTTGCTATCTCTGTGATTGTTCTGACCCAAAGAATAAAGAGGATGTACAAATATGGCACAGCTGTACTCCTACTGCTCTGTTAAAATATCTGGGATTCACAAACCAAGAACAAGTGTCTTTAGGTGGCCCTGAGCACAAAGCATGGTTGAGAGGTGGCTGAAAATGTGCTGACATTCTGTTCAGCTTGGTTTTTAATATTAATGACCTCAGAAATTTGCTGTTTACGTATAAAATTGTTCATCTATTAACTCTTACAGGACTCTTACAGTTATGAAATCAAGCGAGCAGACGACCCGGTAGGCTATTTAATACTGATGCCGGCACATACTTTAGTTAGGCACGGCGATCTTTAGTTTTGCTAAAAAAAACTATTAACTTAAATATGTAAATAGCCCTCCGGTGCTACCCCTACGTCATCTTCGGCTTCTGATGTTTAAATATTCACGCCTCCTTCATTGTCCTCCTTCAGGTGCCGAGAGCCATGATGTCACCAAGCTCTCGGCACCTATCGCGCATGCACAGATACTAACTCTCGCACAGCCGGCCGGCGATAGGTGCCGAGGGCTTGGTGACGTCACGGCTCTTGGCACCTGAAGGATGACGGTTACAATGAAGGAGGCGTGAATATTTAAACATCGGAAGCCATCTCCCTTCCAAAGATGACGTAGGGGTAGCACCGGAGGGCTATTTACATATGTAAGTTAATCGTTTTTTTAGCAAAACTAAAGATCGCCATGCCTAAATTAAGTATGCACCGGCATCAGTATTATATAGCCTACCAGGTGGTCTGCTCACATGATTACATCATGCGAGCAGTGGTAGGTTTCCTTTAAAGAGGACCTGTCATCCCCAGAAAGAACCCCACCAAACATACCCCCCCATAATCCTCTTCCCAGCCCCTTTCTATAAATTTATTTTAATTTACTTTGGTAAAGTTGTTCGTAACAGATCTGACCTCTTACCACATAAGAGGTCGGATCCTCGTATCCCCTGTGCTGGCAGTCGGCTTTATTCATGAGGCGGCCGGTCGACACTCCCCCACGACGCTCCTGTCAGCAGGTACCTGTAAGAGAAACCGGCAGCAACGCATATATTCGCTGCCGACTCTCCACCATGCTGTGCTTATTAACATATATAACATTGGTCAATATATGCAATGCTGCCGGCTTCTCTTACAGACCCCGGCTGACAGGTGCATTGTGGGGGAGTGTCGACCGGCCGTCTCATGAGTAAAGCCAGGGGATACGAGGATCCGACTTCTTATTTGGTAAGAGGTCAGATCTGTTATGAACAACTTTCCCAACATAAATTAAAACAAATTTGGCATATATAGAAAGGGGCTGGGGAGAGGATTGTGGGGGTCTTTTGGGGGGTGACAGGTCCTCTTTAACTACTTTTAGCTAAATAGTTTTCCTATAATCCCATAAATCAACTTTATCTTATATTCACGCTAATAGTCCAACAATGTGTCTAAGCTGATACTATTTGTCCAACAATGTTGTCCACTAGCATGTTGTGTTGTAAAGCGTTCGCTCTTGTGTCCAATTCATTCAACACATGTTGTGTTGGGAGGTATTCACATATGTGCACAACAATGCATTTTATCTGTTGAAATAATCGGCACGCTCTATTGGGCAGCATTCACATTATATGTTTGGTAAAAGAGTTGTACCTGCCATTTACTAACACTTTATGTTGGCCAGTAGTCACATTATGCATATAGTAATGTATATAGCCTATGACTCATTAACATATTGTGTTGGGAAGTATTCACATTATGCATTTTGTGTTTAGTTGTGTTGGGAGGTATTCACACTATGTATCCAGCAATGTGGTTACCTTTTCTCTAGTTTACTCTGTTTTATTTGAGTTTTCACATATGTTTTGTATTTGTAATTGCTGTATGATGTAACTTTCTCTGATTGATCTCCTGAATCTTTTTAATGCTGTTGCTGTCTGATGTTTTTTTTATACCATGAATAAGAACCATCCGTTCTACCCCAGTGTCCTGCTCAGCCAACCCCACCAATCTACACCTCCTCTTGTCCCATGTGTAACGTCAACCCCATGTATGTATCTGATCATATGACAGTATCATGACGTGATCACATCAGCCTCATTGACTTCTACTCCTCCCCATCCATCCATGCAGTCATGCTGTGATTTTATATCATGAGATACATTTGCACAGTCTTCCCGTGTATATAATGGGACCTTAGATAAAATCACCCTGGTCACATGACATGAAGTGCCCAATGATGTAACAGAGCTCTCTCTCAATGTTCCACATAGCAGCATGTTCTGAACCCCTGGAGGAGGCAGGCCAATGCAAGTAACTTATAAATATGCAGGGCTTCATGGGACTTGCTTAGTGTGATGGATTCACATCAATTTGAGTTGCATATCTGTTTACAAACAGATCTTTTTTTTTAACATTGGAGCCATGAAAAGGAACCATTTAGGGATAAGGGCAATGCTATTTAATCATAATTTTTAATGAAGTATTTATTTTGGGTGGGTTAATTTGGGTTAATAACACATTCTCTAATTCAGTGTTGAAAAACCATAATACCATACAACCATCCTATTTAATATTAACCCCTTAACGCTCTGCGCCGTAGCTCTACGGCGCAGAGGTATAAGGGATGTATGAAGAGGGCTCACGGGCTGAGTCCTCTTCATACAGAGGTGGGGGTTTTTGCATTTTGCACAAAACCCCCACCGCTAATAACCCCGGTCGGTGGTTGCACCGATCGCGGCTATTAACCCTATAAACGCCGGCGGCAAAGTCGCCGTCGGCGTTTAAAAGAAAGCGGCGTGCGGGCGCCTGCATCTTTTTTTCGATCGCCACGCCCCCGAACATCAGCGGGGGGCGGCGATTGGTTACCATGGTAGCCTTGGGTCTTCTTTTGACACGAGGCTACATGGTTTATGCAGGTTCGTTACAATGAGCCAGTGGCTCATTGTAATGTATGACCTGCAAAAATGCCATATATTGCAATACTGTAGTATTGCAGTATATGGTAGGAGCGATCTGACCATCTAGGGTTAATGTACCCTAGATGGTCTAAAAAATAGTGGAAAAAAAAAAGTTTAAAAAATAAAAAAAATTAATAAAATATTAAAAGTTCAAATCACCCCCCTTTCCCTAGAACGGATATAAAACATAACAAACAGTAAAAATCACAGACATATTAGGTATCGCCGCGTCCCAAAATGCCCGATCTATCAAAATATAAAAACGGTTACGGCCGGCGGTGACCTCCAAGGCGGGAAATGGCGCCCAAATGTCCGAAATGCGACTTTTACACCTTTTTACATAACATAAAAAATGAAATAAAAAATGATCAAAATGTCGCACACACCTCAAAATGGTAGCAATGAAAACGTCGCCTCATTTCGCAAAAAATGACCCCTCACACATCTCCGTGCGCCAAAGTATGAAAAAGTTATTAGCGTCAGAAGATGGCAAAAAAATTTTTTTCTTTTTTGTACACATTCGTTTAATTTTTGAAAATGTATTAAAACACAATAAAACCTATATAAATTTGGTATCACCGCGATCGCACCGAACCAAAGAATAAAGTAGGTGTGTTATTTGGAGCGAAGAGTGAAAGTCATAAAAACTGAGCCCACAAGAACGTGACGCACGTGCGTTTTTTTTTCAATTTTTCCACATTTGGAATTTTTTTTTCAGTTTCGCAGTACACGGCATGTTAAAATAAATAACATTACGGGAAAGTAAAATTTGTTACGCACAAAATAAGCCCTCACACAGGTCTGTACACGTAAAAATGAAAAAGTTATGGATTTTTGAAGTTGGAGAGCGAGAAATTAGCCGAAAAACCCTCCGTCCTTAAGGGGTTAAAACCCTACACTAACTGCAATATCATAAAGAGACAATTCCTGTCCAGCAGCAGCGTGCAGGTGAGCTCTGGATGCAAAGGGGTGGGGACAAAGCAGTGTTTTATAGATCAGGTAGCAGAACTGAGTGTGTCATTGTGTCTTAAATCGATCTCATGATCTTTCTCATCTCTATTTTTCTATTATTAAAATCTTCAGAAGCTAAATAAAAGTGTAGCTAAAACCTGAAACCTGCTATTTATTGTATGATAAGCTGTCATTTCATATATGCAGTTATGAGGTCTGTTCAACTTATTGATCATTGTTTATGAAACTTTTAAAATGTTTAAAATGTTTGTTTACACAACTTATTTTTCTATAATAATAATGGAGCAGGGGCATTGCCCACCTGCCCTCCAATAGTGGATTGCCCATTACAGCTCCTTAGACTATGCGCTCAAAATCCTGGCTGTCAGTATGTTCAACTTATGAGCCTTGGACAGGCGCTGTGACTTGACTGTATAATGTGTAGCTTTAATGCACCTTCTGCCATGACATACAGTTGTTATGGTGGCTCTAAAGGCTAAGGTCTGGTAACCCTTTAAGGCACCATAACATACTAATACAACCTAGACTGCCTTACAGGACTATTCCCACAAAGACAAGTTTATTAAATATACTCGGGGTAACAAAATAACATATTCTCTAATTCACTGTTATTAACAAAAATGCAGCATTTCACAGATGTCTCTTTCACAGATCAGTCCTGGTGTACACAATTTCAGTTGCCCCTAGACACGACCGTGTAACTTCTGACTTAGGGTTGGGAAAGCCTTCTGCAATTTCTGCCTGATGGTCATGGAGCTGGGATTTCTGTTTCTCTCTATCTCTAGCCCCGCAGACAGCACAGCACATTCTGCAGCACAGCAGATCTAGCAGTGTGTTTTGGAATAGCAGAGATGTAGGAAAGCTGACTGTGTCATTGTATGTAATAAGCATCTGATGGATCTCATTTCTGATATGTCTCATCTCTCTTTCTATGTGTCAGATACTAGTACAATGTTCAGGAGGTAAATAAAAGTGTATATAAACCTTGTACCCTGATACTCTAAATACATTTTCAGCTCACAGCACTAGATGGATCACAATGAGTCCCCGCCCACACTCTGGAATTTTGCACTTATCACTGAGTGATAGGAGCTAAAACAGCAATAAAATTTCAGAATTTTCTTTAATGGGAAAACCCCTTTAATAATCTCAGGTTTTGAGCCTGAAAGTGGAGATAAAACGACTGAAAACTATCGACATAAAAATATTAGAGGTGCCAAGAACTGCAGGTGCACAGTGGATGAAACTGAAACAGTAAGAGAAAGCAAAAAAAAAAAAAAAGCTGTTTCCGGACGTAGCGATCTAAGTGAACTACCTCAAAAACCACTTTGTATCAAGTGAGGGGAAAACTAGAAGTACATGCTGTCCTCCATTATGTTAAGAACTGCAGAAAAAACACAATTGACAGTTCTCCTTTTTTCTGCATTCGAGTTTTCACAGCTCAACCTAGTTATTACTGAACCTATTTTCTTTCATGCTTTTGCAGAGATGCAGAACACAGTATATGTGAGAATTTATATTATTATAGCCCATTAAGTTTATTGTCCCTTTTTACTTCCTGAAGATGTTATTCAGCTTTCCCAGCATTAGTGCTGTGCATAAATGACAATCCAGCTTTGGTGAACGCCTGATATTCTCTGGTAAGGTTTGATGAGAGAACCATGATATAGTGAAATAAGGGGCTACCATTTTACTACAGAAAGGACCAGTTCACACATGGGATGAGGGATTTATGTTACACACTCCATTTTGTTTTAATGCCCCATTCTTGTGAGCTTAGGTTCCTGTCAGGCCAAAGTATGCTGTGCCCAGGCCAGGACCCAGCTGGAGAGGGGAGCGGTCCTCACTCCTCCCCTCTCCATAGGGAGCCATGCAGCAGAGCCATGCATTCTTTTTTCCCAAAGGTACGGTCCATTGGGCAATATGGCATTTAAATGGATGGCCATATTGCTCATTCAAGTGAATGCTGCCTTGTGCTACCCTTACTAAAATGTTACGGTATGGGTAGCATAAAGCCCAAAAAACGACATTTGTGTGAAAGGGGCCTTAGTTGGATTTTTTGATTGTCATTCTATGGTACCTATCAGGCATTTAAAAAGTTTTGTTATCGTGGTGAATAAAAAAATTCTATTTTATTATGCAACATTCTAATAAGTTTTGCTTAATTCTTTAACCCCTTAAGGACACAGGGTTTTTTCACTCATTTCTCGCTCTCCACCTTCAAAAATCCATAACTTTCTTTTTTCCGTGTACAGAGCTGTGTGAGGGCTTATTTTGTGCATGTTACTTTCCCATGATATTATTTATTATAACATGCCGTGTACTGGGAAGCAGGAAAAAAAATTCCAAATGTGGGAAAATTGAAAAAAAAATGCATGTGCGTCACATTCTTGTGGGCTCAGTTCGGTGCGATTGCGGTGATACCAAATTTATACAGGTTTTATTGCATTTTAATACATTTTCCAAAATTAAACGAATGTGTACAAAAAGGAAAGAAAAATTTTGCCATCTTCTGACGCTAATAACTTTTTCATACTTTGGTGCACGGAGCTGGGGGAGGGGTCTTTTTTTGCAAGATGAGCCGACGTTTTCATTGCTACCATTTTGAGGACTGTGCAACATTTTGATTACTTTTCATTACATTTTGGGCGCCATTTCCCGTTTTGGAGGTCACCACCGGCAATAACCTTTTTTATATTTTGATAGATCGTGTATGTTAGGACACGGCAATACCTATTGTGTTTGTGATTTTTACTGTTTCTTATGTTATATATCAGTTCTAGGGAAAGGGGGGTGATTTTAATTTTTAATATTTTATAAATTCTTTTTACATTTTTTAAACTTTTTTTTTTTTTCTTTTTTTTTTTTTTCCACAATTTCTTAGACCCTCTAGGGCAGTGATGGCAAACCTTTTACAGACCGAGTGCCCAAACTACACGCAAAATCCACTTATGTACCGTGAAGTGCCAGCATGGAATTTTATACAGTAACTTATTTCTACCTGTTTTTCCATCTTTCAATTGTATCGGCCACCTGAGGCCACCAATACAGTTGACAGAAGGAGGGAAAATTCAGACTATCATTGTAGCTTTTCTACAGGGCCTCTGTACAGGAAGAACAGTGGGTCCAGCAAAAGGACCTCCAAAGATAATGCAGTTCAGTCCTTCTCACTTTCCCCGCAGTTCCAAACAGCCAATGAGGTGTTGCATTAAAATGGCGCTGAAAGCATTATCTCTTAAGTTGCCTGGGACTGCAGGAAGATTTATTGTTTGGTGAACTCTGTCCTTGGACGATGGCTTGAGTGCCCGCAGAAAGGGCTCTGAGTGCCACCTCTACTACCCGTGCCATAGGTTTGCCACCACTGCTCTAGGGTACATTAACCCTAGATAGTCAGATCGTTCCTACCATATACTGCAATACTACTATATTTTTGCATATGAGTTTTTGCATATCATTCATAGTATCATAGTATATAAGGCTGGAAGGAGACGCAAGTCCATCAAGTCCAACCTTTAAGAATTAAATAAATGTTTTATCCCCATAACCCGTGATATTTTTTCTCTCCAGAGAGGCATCCAGGCCTCTCTTGAACATGTACATAGAGTCCACCATAACAACCTCCTGCGGCAGAGAGTTCCATAGTCTCACTGCTCTTACAGTATAGAACCTTTGTCTATGGTTATGGTAGAATCGCCTCTCCTGTAGGCGTAGAGGATGTCCTGGTCACAGGCCTAGGTATAAAAAGATCTTTGGAGAGATCCTTGTATTGTCCGTTCAGGTATTTGTACATTGTAATGAGGTCTCCCCTCAGTCGTCTTTTTTCTAAACGGAATAATCCCAAATTTTGTAATCTGTCATTGTATTCTAATCCCCCATTCCCCTAATAATCCTGGTTGCTCTCCTTTGCACCCGTTCCAGCTCTACTATATCCTTTTTATACACTGGTGCCCAAAACTGTACACAATATTCCATGTGTGGTCTGACCAGGGATTTGTATAAAGGCAAAACTATGTCTTTATTATAAGAATCGATTCCTCTCTTGATACATCTCAGAATTTTATTTGCTTTAGCAGCAGCCGCCTGGCTCTGGTCACTAAAATTAAGTTTACCATCCACCAATACCCCCAAGTCCTTTTCAGCTCCAGTTTTACCAAGTAATTGACTGTTTAGAACATAATTATACTTTTTGTTTCCATGGCCCAAGTACATAACTTTACATTTATCTACATTAAACCTCATCAACCATTTCTCTGCCCACTCCTCAAGCTTCCACAAATCCCTCTGTAATGCTAAACTCTCGACCTTAGTATTTATTACTTTACACAGCTTAGTATCATCTGCAAATATTGTAACTTGACAGTGTAAACCCACTACAAGTTCATTAATAAAAATATTAATAAGAAGTGGCCCCAATACTGACCCCTGTGGCACTCCACTGGTAACGTCAACCCAATCTGAGAATGTGCCATTAATGACGACCCTCTGTTTTCTATCACTAAGCCAATTACTTACCCAAATACACAGATTTTCTCCTGTTCCCAGCAGTCTCATTTTATATACCAACCTTTTATGTGGCACGGTGTCAAATGCCTTTGAAAAGTCCAGATATACAACATCTACAGCGTCCCCCAGATCCAGTCTTGAACTTACCTCCTCGTAGAAACCAATCAGATTAGTCTGACAGGACCGATCTCTCATAAACCCATGCTGCCGCTGGGTTATAAGGTTGTGCACAGTGAGATGCTCGAGGACAGCATCTCTAACAAACCCCTCAAATATTTTCCCCACCACAGAAGTTAGACTCACGGGTCTGTAGTTTCCAGGATCGCTATTTGATCCTTTTTTGTATATTGGTACCACATTTGCTATGCACCAGTCCTGTGGAACATAACCAGTCCTCAGTGAATCTTCAAATATTAAAAATAACAGTCTGTCTATCACGGTACATAGTTCATGCAGAACCCGGGGGTGTATGCCATCTGGCCCCGGTGATTTATCTATTAGTGGTTGCAAGGCGGCACCGTTCCTCTTCCTGGGTTAAACTGTTGACATTCCAAAAAGAATTTACATTATTCCTCATTGTGTCTTCCACCAGGGGATTTTCCTGGGTAAAGACAGTTGAGAAGGCGACATTTAGTAGATTGGCCCTTTCCTCATCTCCTTCCACCATGACCCCCATGTTAGTTTCTTATCATTTATATACTTGAAAAATAATTTGGGATTATATTTGCTCTCCCTGGCAATTTTTCTCTGTCTCTATTTTTGCAGCCTTTATCTGCTTTTTACAGGATTTATTTTTCTCTCTATAATCCTGTAATGCCTCATCGCTACCTTCACGTTTTAGCACCTTAAACGCCTTATCTTTCTCGCTTATTGCTTTTCTTACAAGACTAGTTAGCCACATTGGTTTTTTCTTGTTCCTCTTATGCTTTTTCCCATAAGGTATGTGTTTCTCACAGGACTATTTCGGAATATATGAGAAAAAGTCCCATTTTTTTGGGGGGGGGGCTTTTGTCTTTGAGAACATTATCCCAGTCTATGTATGCCTTTAAGGTCTTCCCTTAGTTGCTGAAAATTTGCCCTCTTGAAGTTTAGAGTGTTGCCTTTGAAGGACCTGCCCCCAGTCAATATCTGGGTAATTGAAGTCCGCCATGATAAGTACTTCACCATGCTTTGAAGCCGCATCCATTTCACTTATCAGCATTTCCTCTGCTGCCTCCAATATATTTGGAGCCTTATAACAAACCCCTAGTAATATTTTATTATTATTTTTCCCTCCTCTTATCTCCACCCATACAGACTCCACATTTGCATTTGCGTTACTGATGTCATCTCGCAAGACAACCATTTATAGTAATTGCCCAGTCATAGCTACTGTCCAGCCATGTCTCGCTGATTCCCACTATATCATATTTCCGTTCCAACATCAAGAGTTCCAGTTCCTCTATTTTGTTTGTGAGGCTTCTGGCATTTGTGTACATACACTTTATATGGTTTTCCCTGTCCGTATTCCTTTTGTTCTTATTCCCCAATCTCCTTCTAGCCCCCTTCCTCCCCCATGGACTATGACTCTTCCCAGCTCTCTATCTACACTGTCTATTTGCCCTGCACAAGTGTAGTTTCCCTCCCCCCAGGTCTCTAGTTTACACACTCCTTCAACCTTCTAGCCATTTTTTTCCCCCAAAACAGCTGCACCCTCCCCATTGAGGTGCAGCCCAGCCCTACTGTAGAGCCTGTAGTCGACAGAAAAGTCAGCCCAGTTCTCCATGAACCCAAAACCCTCCTTCCTACACCAACTTTTGAGCCACTTATTTACCTCCCTGATCTCCCGCTGCCTTTCTGGTGTGGCACGTGGTACAGGTAGTATTTTGGAGAAAACTACCTTTGAGGTCCTTGCCCTGGACCATGACCGCTGGTTCCTCACCAGCCCCTCCCAGTAATTGGTCAACCCGATCCGCAACATGCCGAACCCGAGCACCCGGCAAACAACACACTGTTCGGTATGCACGGTCTTACCCTTCTTACTGGAGCAGACATTCCCCTGGTTGCTAGAGGCCATGTCTTGCTGCAGCATTGCTACCCCAGAGCTGATATCCCCCTCATCCGCCAGCCTGGCAAACTTATTGGGGTGCACCAGATCAGGACTAGACTCCCTACAACTCTTCCCTCTACCCCGCCTTCTACATGTTACCCAACTAGCTGCCCCCTGACTCTGCACCTCCATACTTCCCTCCCCACACCCATCTTTCCCAGAGAGTTTGTGGAGGAGCAGCAAACTTCGCTCCATATTGTCAATTGCCCACAGCCTTGAAACTTGCTCATTTAGATCCAGAATCTGGGCTTCCAGATGAGCAATTTTCACACATCCCACACAGCAGTATTCCCCCTCGAACGGCTGTTCAAGGAAAGCATACATGGCACAGGATGTACACTGTGTAGCAATGCCACTTATGGAGTCCATTGTTCTAATGGGGATTACAATAGAAATATGCACAGAAAGAAGAATTTACAGTCAAAGTAACACAAAATACAGCAGTTACTAAAGTCCCCCAAACTTAGGTCCCCCAAACTTAGGTCCCCCAAACTTAGGTCCCCCAAACTTAGGTCCCCCAAACTTAGGTCCCCCAAACTTAGGTCCCCCAAACTTAAGTCACACTTTAGTTAGAGGCGGGTGTCGCCTATAAAATAAAGCCGACACCCTCAGGTTCAGGAGCTGGTGCCAGAAGCTTCATGAAGAACTGTAGTGCATGAGGTGTCATGCGACACAAAGCTGTCTTGGTATGAAACTCTCTGATCACAATAGCACTCCACTCTTGAATACCCTTTTCTTTCTGTTTTACTCTGTATCAGCATGATCCACTCATGCTACCTCCTCCTACTGTATATCAATCACATAACACCACAACTAAAAATACCACAGAATAGATTTAGCATTAGGAATGTTCTCTATTATTAAAAGAATAGTTGCCACTCAGCATAAATGTAAAACATAATTTTCTTTATTTATTCCTTTAAAAAACATACAAGCGACTACAGAGATGGATGTGTATAGCAGGAGTTAGTGTAAATGACAAGTTGTTTCTCGCTACACAGAGCGCTTCTTCTTGCCTATAACAATTGCCCTCGCCTGTTTTTAAATTAGGGCGCCATTTGATGATGAAGAAAATATTACAGAAAAAGACAGAGAGGCGAGTAAATGGATAAGGGACAACAAAGGAATTGTAATAAAAATGGCAAATAAGGGGGGGGACATAGTGATTCGTACATATGATGATTATGTGAAAGAAGCTTAACGAATCCTTATATAATGATCCCACTCAAATAATGTACAAAAAGGAATACTATCACAAAGAACTGCCAAAAGATTCCTACCACCCTTTCCTCAAAAACCTCAAATCGTATCAACTGTACGAAATAAATCACCCACCCTCCTGGACGACTGATTGTCGCAGGGATATATATGTATATCGACTGGATTTTAAGATCTGCACTACTCCATATATAATCATGTCTAAAAAATACAAATGACTTCTTAGAATAATAAATAATAGTATATGCCAAGTGGGCTTCAAATTAGCAACAATAGACATTGTATTTATATGAGAATTGGTTTATGATAAAAGCAGATCTGCATTTAAAGGACATCAACCACCAAGGTCAAGGGTTGTAAACCAAGCAAACTGACATACTAGTGTGTGCCCTCTTTGGCAGGGTCCACTTTGCATTAAGCTTCTTATGCACTTGTTTTTAGGAAAAAAAGTATTTTAAAATTATGCAATTGAGCCCGAGGAGCCCTAAGGAGCCTGAAGCCCTACAGGATTATTTGCATAATTTTAAAGCTACAAAAAAGAGGGCATACTAAGCTAAAAAGAAGAGCAGATACTTCCAGAGACAGCACACACCGGTATGTCAGTGTACTTGGGTTACAAGCCTTGACTCTGGTGGTAGATCTCCTTTAAATGTGGATCTACTTTTATCATATTCCAATTCCTATGTACGACTTTTTTAATTTTGAGGGCTATTGCATTATAATCACTGGTGGTAGATTCCTTTAAAACTATAGCAAAAAAGAAACCTATAGTGAACTTTAGGAGAAGCAAGACAATTAAGGACCAACTAGATTGCATGAAGCAAAAAACATAATTGGCTACAAAAGTCTATTCCAAAAGGGAATTTTAAATGCAGAAGCTGCAACCGCTGTCCCTTTATGTGCACAGGACATATACAGGCAGCCCCCGGGTTTTTGGTCTCTGTGACAATTGGATTTAAAAAATGTTGGGTTGTTATAAGAACCAGGATTAACAATAAAGCTTAATTGCAGACACCTATGATAACTGTTACAGCTGTTTATTGTAGCTCAGGCCAAAGTACAGTAAATTACCAACATCCAGAGGTTCGTTTGTAACTAGGGGTTGTCTATAAGTCGGGTGTTCTTAAGTATGGGACCTATTCACACAATTCATAACATGTAGATCTTGCTATGTCATTTACATAATCTTCTGTCCATGTGGTCATTTCTGGATAAAACAATTTGTACACTATTTGCTCCCTTTCGCGAGCATAAAAACACTATTTAAAAAATGGGAAAGGAGCACCTTGCCTGATGGAACACATATATACAGTTCATAAAGGATATCCAAACGTACTTACAATTGCAGGTCTAGAACCGGTATCAATACCAACTAATGGAGGTTATAGGCATAGGAGACTTGGTGGATCATGAAAGCAAGAGCCTTAGGACCTTTAGGACTAAATGATAAAAAATCTTTCAAATAAAGATTCTGATATTCCAACGAGTTACAAAAAGTTCTAGATAGACTGCTCTACCAAGGACAGTACCCCATTGGCCAGTACGACTTCCCCACTCTGACGTAAACTAGGAGTCTTTTGTTCCTGTAGTATGTTGAAACTCCTATGGAGGATACTTCTATACAAGATGTGATTCGACTTACAGAAAGCGGAGTCGTCCTTCAGGTCTGACCTAACTTCTTGCATGAGCAGACCGGGCTGCATTAGCCCTGCCTACCATATTGCTTTAACAATTCAGATGTTTTGTGTAGCAACATAAAATGTCACCCTCTTTTCTAAACAGGTGAAGATTCCTAGTGTTATAGGCAGGAAAGACCGCCCTGTGTAGCGCAAAACGACTTGTCCCTTAAAGTAACTCATGCTATAACTCGGGCACTCGCAGGCATGATTGAGAAGCGCAATAGGGGTTTTTTTTCGGTATAGTTGCACAAACATGTCAAAGTGGTGTAGGACCATCTAAAACTAAAGATTTCCCTAGCTCTTGTCAAAGTTTAGCTCAAATGATTTGCCAAAAAGGGATATGAATGGGGTATGACTAGAAGGTATGAAGGAAAGTGCCTTCCTTTCCTTGGCAACTCCAGCATACAGGTGATACCTGAGGAAAAAATGCAATGCGGCCCAGTTGGGACCCTGTATAATGCAGATAGAGGCTTATAACTTGCCTCCTGGTAACTTCAACCGATGGACAAACAATGGCACAATTCAAATATCCTAGCCTGTTGTTCCAAAAAAAAGCACGAGCTGTATATCTGATTCCTATTCCTGAAGATATCGGGGGATGTCCGAAGAGGTTGGGACTGAATACATGAGTATGCCATAAATAAGGTTTGCGGAAAGGGGACCTTGTAGCTCACAAATGTCCAAAAAAGTTTTTTGTCTCTGATAGCTAGAGTGGAAGGAAGAGACATGAGGCAGTGTTCCAATTGTTGTCCTCTCCAACGAAGGCAACTAAGTACATAGGCAGCCAAAGATTGTAGGGGGATAGAGGTAAAGGACTGTTGCAGACAAACTCATCGCACACCATCGGTCAGCTTGGGTCAAAACATGACTGTGTGTTTTATTCACAGCCTAAACAAAATAAAGTTGCATTGCACTTAACCCCTTAAGGACGCAGCCATTTTGTAGCTTAAGGCTCAGCCCGATTTTTTGGATTCTGACCTGCGTCGCTTTATATGGTTATAACTTTTGAACACTGTTACTTATCAAAACGATTCTGAGATTGTTTTTTCCCCACATGTTGTACTTCATTTTAGTGGTAAATTTTGGCTGATAAGTTTTGCGTTTACTTACAAAAAAAAAGCAAATATGATAAATTTTTTGAAAAATTTGCCATTTTCGAAATTCAAAATCATTGCGTTTTCAGGCAGATAGATTTACCACCTAAATAAGTTGCTGAATAACATTTCCCATTTGTCTACTTTACATTTTCATAATTTCTGAAATGTCTGGATAATTTATTTTGATGTCACGCGGCTTACAAAAAGAATATCGCTTTTTGGGATTTTCAGAATTGACTATTTTGGGGATAAATACAGTTTTGAATGAAATTTTACATATTTAGCATCAAAACCCCCTATATAACCAACCCATTTTCAAATCTGCACCCCTCAAGCTATCAGAAACCGCTTTTACGAAGATTGTTAACCCCTTGAGATCTTCATAGTAATTGAATCAAAATGGAGGTGAAATTTAGAATGGTCAAATTGTTCCCTTATACGTTCATTTAGCACTAAAATTTACACATTTCCAAAATATAAAAAGAGAAAACCCACCATACAATTTGTTCTACAATTTCTCCTGAGTACAAAGACCCCCCACATGTGGCCATTACTTGTGTTATGGGGGCACAGCGAGACGCAGAAGGGAAGGAGAGCCCTGCAGCTGCCAGGATTTTAGTTTCCTCATTGGCCCCTTTTGAAGGCTATAAAATTTTCGCTTTTTCGTTATTTGGGCCATGTGATGCCATTTTTTTTGCGCGATGAGATGCTTTTTCCATTGTTACCATTTTGGGGTTAGTATCACCTATTGTTGAAAATTTAGGAACTTTTTTTGAGGGCAGGAGTAGAAAAGCATCAATTCTGTACTGGATTTTTTACTTTTTTTTTTTTTGTGTTCACCGTATAGACTAATAATCATATTATCTTCATTCTATGGGTCGATACGATTACGGGGATACCAGACATGAATATATTTTCTTACGTTTTACTAAATTTGTCAAACAAAACCCTAATGTGGGGAAAAATCTATCATTTATGTATTGCCGTCTTCCAAGTGGCATAACATTGTTACTTTTTTGGCTACGGAGCTGGTTGATGGCTTATTTTTTGCGGGACATGTTGTACTTTGCACCAGTATCATGTCGGAGTACACATGGTTTTTTGATCACATTTTATAGCATTTTTTGTGGGATTGAATAGCTAAAAATCATAATTTTTGGAAGGTTTATAGCAGTTTTTTTTTACGGCGTTTATCGTGGGGGTTCAATAATGATTTACTTGTATTCTACGGGTTGTTACGGACGCGGTGATACTATATATGTGGGGTTTTTGTTATGATTTAGACTTTTTTGGGGTTATATGTCTCTTTATATGTTATGGGGCTTATGGGCATTTTTATTGATTTATTACTTTATTTTTTATTGAATAACATTTTTTTTTTAACTTTTTCCACCATGGGAAATGACCAAGCAATCATCTGATTGCTTGTTCATGATAATACTCTGCAATAATCATGTATTGCAGAGTATTATCAGTGTCAGCCTATGCACTTGCATAGGCTGGCACTATGCCAGTAAGATGACGTCACAGATGCCATCTTACTGGCAGTGCCTGCAGGCTGTGCTGGGGACCAGATCGGACCCCAGCACTTCCATAGCAGCGATCGGTGCCCCCCGAAAACGGTTCGGGGGGGCCGATCGTGGGGGAAAGACACCCCAGAGACATGTTAGATGCCGCGGTCGTGCTGACCGCGGCATTTAACGGGTTACACACCCGCGATCGGAGTCGGCTCCGATCGCGGGTGTTACACTGGGGTGCCGGCTATTAGTTACAGCCGGCACCCCGTGTTTCCCCATGCCGGTTCGGCTCTGATCCAGAGCCGAGCCGGCATAAGCGCCGTGGCGGATATATCCGCCACTGAGCGCTAAGTCACTGCGCTCCGTGGCGGATATATCCGCCACGGAGCGTGAAGGGGTTAAACATCAAGAAAAGGCCATTGGAATGTGTATGGGGCGAGCTTGGAAGCCTTATCAGGTGCGGTAGAACATTCATTTTAAATAGGACCTGTCACCCGAATATTACTTCTAGGAGCTGCTTACTAAAGTAAGCAGCTTCATAGCCCTACCCCTGGAATAGCAGTGTTATTACCAATAAAGCTGGCAAACACTGCACTACATAGCCTTCTGAATGCCGTACCAAGCTTGCAGCTGACGGCGTATTCATGAGGTGGCGGCCCAAGGAGGTGGTGACTGCAGCTTGAAGCCTGGTAGTCACCGCTGGCATTTTGTTGTGGTGAGAAGCTAGCGATTTAACACTGCTATTACTGGGGTAGGGCTAGGGAGCTGCTTACTTAAGTAAGTAGCTCGTAGAGGGAATATTCAGGTGACAGATCCTCTTTAAGAACGGAGCATCTCCAAATCCATGAAAACATATGATCTGGAGAGGTATGAGTAAAGTATGAAAATTCAAAACATATCAAACAAATAACTTTTTTATTTTACATGTGCATGAACTGTATGAGGGCTTATTTTCTGTGTAACAAATTATACTTCCTTGTGACTGTATTTTATATTCCATCCCTTGTACTGGGAACTGGAAATATAATTCAAAATGCGGTAAAAGAATCCGCATTTGCGCCATTTTCTTGTTGGCTCTGTTTGGAAACAGCAAAAAAGTGCTGATTCGGACATTTGAGCGCATTTTTCTGTTACGGGGTTCACCATGTATTGCAGTGCATTAGAAGTGTCCGCCTATGCATCTGCAGGCAGATGGCATTGTAGACCCAGGAAACTTCATCAGGTCCTCGGCTGACCGCTGGATCGAATGGGTTAACAGCTGGATCAGAATGGAGTTCCGATCCGGAATGTAAGAGCAGTGTCCCGGCAATCATATGACAGCCGGGGTACCGCTCCTCCCTGCACAGGGGGTCCCGTGCAGAACTTTGGTAAGGCTGACAAACCCTTAGTGACCGACGAAGAAACCCGTATGGGTGGTCACAAAGGGGTTAAACTTGGCATTGTTTGTAAGCTGCACTATATGTATTGTATAACAACAACGTTTACTGTAATCTTATAGTGCTGATGCACAGCTTACAGACCCATGCTTACTAACCAAAAATTGTGAAAGCAGATATGAGGATAACACAAAACAGACCTGCCCCTTTCCTGTACTGCTGAATATAAAAAGCAGGTCATATTGAAAAACATGAATGTAAGATCTTGGCAATAATTCATGTATGACATGACTTTCCTATAGTACTTTTCCATGAGAAACAGAGGAGACATTGCCTAACCCAGGCGTTTCGTTTCTCATCCAACCTGTTGAAGACTGCTTTATCTTTCTGTGTTGCATCACTAAATGCTAAATGTGTGACCTTGCTGTTTTATATTCCATGGTTAAGATCCTTGCATTGAGACTGTGTGATAATAGACCAAACTAGTGATGTCCCTTTGTCTCTTCACCATTTTAGGATTCTTTTTCTGTTCAGTTGAATGTACTTTGTATATGCTTTAGGATTTCACAACAGGTCAATGGCATTGCAGTGTGTGCTGCAGTGTAACATCATCTGACCTGTCCTTTTTTCTATCATTTCACAACTGAATCTGTTCCAAGTTAAAGTATTATTTCCTCAACCCATTAGATTACAGTGAATTTAATTAGAGGGAATATAAGAGTTTTTATGTAAAACTTTTTTGTAAAACATTTGCATCAGTAGTCTTCCTGTTGTCATTACAGTCATGAGGAAATGTCTGCACCCTATTTAAATGCACAAAGGACATCTGGTCCTTGGTAGATCATAGAAACTTACAACTTAAAAAAACGTAAAAAAAAGATTGTTTCATTATTAAATTACATTTTTGTGGCTCTTCGTTGTACCTTCTCCAACTCCGGGGCATCCTTTTTATGGACTGGTGCCAAGAACTAGGTGAGGCCTAACCACATATATTTTAAGGTGAGGCCTAACCAATATCCTGAGAGTCCATATCACTTTTAAAACATGACAAGATTAGGCAGCTGATTGACATTACATGCTGTTATTTAATCTATGATCTACTAGTACCCCCAGGTCCTCAACAAAGGGCTCTTCCACGTTTAATCTCCCAAGGACATATATTGCATGTGGATTTTTAGTCTTCTGGAGTATTACCTTACATTTATCATAATAACAAAAAATCTTTATATAGCGCCATCATATTCTGCAGCACAAATAATGGGAACATATACAAATAAAACAAGACATTACAGAGTAATAAGATAATCATATCAAACGATTGGAGTGAAAGTTGCATGCAATTAGGGAATGTGATATGCCGGCCTGAAAAAAATGTTTGAAAGTTTGTTAGTTGGGTATTAGCCTGATAGTTTGAGGTAATGCATTCCAGAGAATAGATGCAGCTTGGGAGAAGTCCTGCAGACATGATTAGGAAGTTGAATAAAGGAAGAAAGTAATGTAAGATCACTGGATATTCGAAGAGCACAGGCTGGGGGATAGACTGAGATGAGGGCAGAGAGATAGGGAAGTGCAGCATGCAGAGCTTTATAGATGAGGGTGATTCATTTGAATTGAATATGGAAGGTGACAAACAGCCAGTGCAGTCTAGGGCCATCTGTGTAGCGTCGGGATTGATAGACCATTCTGGCTGCTGCATTAAGAAAAGGTTGTGGAGAAGAGAGAGTTTAGTAAGTGAAAGACCAGTTAGTAGGGAGTAACAGTAGTCTACAGTGTCAAACGGGCCGCAAGAAGGGGATCCTCTTTCCCTGCTTGTGGCCCACAAAATAATCCAATGACTATATAACTTAGTGTTGTAATGTGTTTAAGAGTGTCTGATACCTCGCCTTTGTATACTCATATGATTGCCTTAACAGAAAACTGCATGGAGCTATCAGTCTAGCAATGGGGATTAATCTGAATTTCCTTAAAGAAATCTACCATAAAAAACCCGTCATTATAAACTAGGGACACTTACTCATAGATCCAGGCACTGTGACTGTGGTAATCTTCGTTTATTGGTTATCCATGGCCTCCTTCCTTCTTAAATCAACTTTTAGAATTATTGATGGGTGTTTCCAGAGCCCCTCAGTGATGTCTTTTCACTGGTTATTACAATGAGCAGAGCAGATCTCGCTTCCTGCTGCTGCTAGATTGCGCAGCCAGAGAGCAGGAGGAGGGTGAGACAGGTTGTGCTCATTGTAACAGCCTCTGAAAAATACCCCTCAGGCTCGTTAGCATAATTCTAAAGATTGCTTTTAGATGGAAAGAGGCCATGAAAACATGCATTACAGTCACAGTGCCTGGATCTTGGTTAACTTTTATCTATGCTTTATCCAGTTATTTATCCATGCTTCAAGGATAAATATCCAAGGATGAATAGAAATATATTGTTTACCATAAATAATAAAACATAATCAAGATTCCCACCTGCAGTCCTAACAGGCCACGCAAAGCAGCACTCCACAAAGGTTGTGAATACCTTTGTTGATTGTTACCCATGTGTGAAAATCTACTGACATTGAATACGATCAGGCATTATATTTTTGCTCTTATCTTGTTTGCTGTTGTGCTAAATAGAAATATGTTTCATTGGAAATTTTACTTTGTTATGTTCATTAAACTCTGGCAATTACACTCCCCACAAAGAACTTCTCCCCCAACTTAGCTCCCATTACCGTAAATCTAGCAGCAGCACAAAGTATTAGCTCTGTGCTGCAGGATTTCCAGTAGACAGCTGGACAGGGGAGCAGCAGGGAGGCAGAAGTGCTGTGGATAGAAGTGTTTGTGATTCATTAACATGAAAATAAAGTAAGTTTTCGAAGTACAATACAGGAGCAGAGTTCAAATAAACATATATTTCTGGCCACACTGCAGGGATGTACCCAGCAGCATTAAATGGTTAATAAACAGGAAGTCTAACTGTAGATTTCCTTTAACCCCTGTTAAAACAAATTCAAAGACTGTCAGCACAACCACCCTTACTTCCTCTATATATATATATGTATATAACACATAGGAAATGATGGAATTTGCTGTTCATGTGAAATGGATGTACTTGTCACAATTGCACTGTGAACTGGAATACATTTAGTGATTGAAAGGAATATTAAAAGTTAATTAGTGTCGTTTTACTGCTTTGCAAGATATTGTAGAACAACCTCTGTTTCTACTGAAAAACTTTTTGTTATTATTGATGTGTTTTCTTTGAGGTTCTGTCTTGATACACTATGATGCTGCCTCTGATACTAAGAACCATGTCAAAACAAACCTCATCTTGAAATCAAAGTTTTTATTATTGCATTATACAAGTGTTTTCTGGCTTTTAATTGATCATTTGGAAACTTTTTTTTTTTGCTGGAAAAAGTCTTTAAGATTGATATCAAATATGCAAAAGGTGATTCGTTTATTTATATTATAGAAAGTTGTTTGTGAAATTCATAGCTTTAAGTGAAACTACGGTAAACTTTTAACCAAATTGCACTATAATGGTAAATTCTAGAAAATACTTTAAGTATATTTATTGTTCCCCTTCCTGGTTTTAGCAGTATGTATGAATCGTCTTTCCCTCCTGTTCACACGCTAAATAAAATTCAAAAAACCTGATATAAAATAACTGACGGACAATATCACCCAATGTATGAATCACCACCTTTTCTCCATTTTGCAACTCCTAATTGAAATAAAAAGTGATCTTAAAGTTGAACAGTCCATAAGGTGGTATAAATGAAAATGCCATCAAAATGAGACCTTCCACAGCTTCATATGCTTTCGTATGAAAAAGCTATTAGCATCAAAGTAAAAGTGAGGTGTCATTGAGAGTGCACAATGAAAACCATAAAAACCAAGACCACAAGAAACCGGTGCAAATTTTTTTTTTTTGTCCTTATCACCACATTTGGATTTTTTTCCCACTTTGCAGTACACTGTAAATACTGACACTAGGAGGGACAAGTGATATTATCATTCTTTATAAGAATTAAGCGAGTATGCCATGGAGCCAGTGACGTCACTAGCTCTCAGGCATACTCACACTTCTGTTACTGGTGCTATTGCTTTGTAGTGGGGCGGGGAGTAGGCTGCAGGCATAGTAGCTGTACTCTGGGGCATGTGATACCTTTTTCAGCCACATTTACATAATTATAAAAGTAATTTTTAGAAAGAAGAAGCAGGCTAAGATTCCTAATAAAGGGATGCCTGATATAAATATTTTAAATTGAGTTGTAGGCTTTTTTAATTTAATGAAGTACCGTATATCAAATACCATTCACACTTGCTTTATTAATTTCTGCAATTAAAATTTTTTTTACCTTACTCTTTCACATAAATAACAAAAAACTTTAAATTACAAATTTGGTTTTGCTTTTTAGTGGGCCCTCTAAGAATAGAGTTTTCAATATCGGTGGATCTCGAACAAGTGAGAAGGACCAACCCAAATGTTATGGAAGGTGGTCGATACAAACCAAAGGACTGCAAGGCACTTCAGAAAGTAGCCCTTATTATACCATTTAGACAACGTGATGAACATCTTAAGTATTGGCTATATTACCTGCACCCCATTTTGCAGAGGCAGCAACTTGACTATGGTATCTATGTTATTAATCAGGTAAGTCTTCTTATGTTGCATTAATGGGGTAAACTCTACCTATGTCTTATCACTATTCAGCACTTCGAAGACTTGGAGGCACCGCACACTCATTAGTAATTAGTGGTTCAAATGTAGGGTTCTTAATCCAATTTGATAGAGTATAGGAAACTTGGTACACACCAAAAATGTCTTTTTCTTTGAATTTATTCAATACCTGATATAAATATTATGCCTTCACAAAATAATAGTAGCATGTGAACAGTGCTTTACGGAACGACCTTTGTCAAGTAGATCTGGATATTTATGGGAAGAGCATAGTGGCTATGGTGAGGCATACAGGAATAATGATAAGCAAACCGAGCTGTATGTATGTCTGTAGTTGAATATTATCAGAAAGTTCCATGTCCATGCAGCATGTCCTAGCAGTGAGACCTGTCAATCAGGAACAAGGAGCCAGTGCATTGAACTCGCCACTATTATCATTGGCCTCACATTAGGTGAGTTGCATATACGTTTACAGACTTATTTTTGTAATGTTGCAGCCATGGAAAGGAACCATTTAGGGATAAGGGTAATGCTTTTTTTAATGAAATAATTATTTTGGGTGTGTTAATATAAATGGCAAGTTCCCTTTAAGGACACATCTCTTTTCTGATTTTCCATTTCTGCTTTATTACTACCCACCTTCCAAAAGATGTTAATTTTATTTTTCAGTCTACAAAGATGTATGAGAACGCATTCACAAACTGCGTTTTACCCTATCCGTGCCAGAAGTTTATAGAAATTTTCAGAGCAGTTTTTACAATTTTCACACCGAAATTACAGCATACAGAATTATACTAAGCCACATAAAACCATATATATTTCTGAAATCAGAAGCTTGTCACCTTTTCAAAACTGCATTCAAGAGTTTATAGAAGCACCTCCATGCAATTTTGATACAAAATGCATAGTCTACCTTTTCATATCATATCAGGATTGCATTTCTGGGTGCCAGACAACTGGTGATAGTGTTAGGCACCTTACACACGAGTGAGTGTGATGCATCAGATTCGCAGCGTATGCCGGCTGGAGGGCTGAACCGTACAATTGTAACCGAACTCTGCGCGTCAGTTCAGTTTCGGTCATCAGTGTTCCAGCCAGACGTCCGGTTTGCACACACTGTGACTGTGATGCTAATTGAATGCATCACACCTGCTCATGTTTAAATCATACAAAAAATTTATCTTTGGCAAAAAAAATGTGCTCCAAACAGAAAATATTTACTTTCACATCTCCTAAATGAAATTAATGAAAATGTGTAAAGTTTATAAATACCTCAGTCATATGTTCACATGAATAAACCATCATAATGTCACTAAAACTGAAATAAAAAATATTTTCTTTTCCAGCTAAGCAATAAAACAGAATAAAAAGCAAATGCACCCCTAAACCCTATATATTTTTGAAAGCGATTGCCTTTTCCTTTATTAACAGTTGACAGCCTGTACCACACGCATGTAACTTTGTGACAAACACAAATTTTTAAACAAAAAATGCATTGAAAATGAAAACATAAGTTTTTACATAAAACTCACATCAAAGTGGAGGTCTATATATACCACAATACACAACATCAATCATTTACACTCCCAAAAAATGCTATAACAAAACCATGCTGGCTGCAGGCTGTATACGAGGAACAGGGGGCTGAAGGCTGTATACGAGGAACAGGGGGCTGAAGGCTGTATACGAGGGACAGGGGGCTGCTGGCTGTATACGAGGGACAGGGGGCTGCTGGCTGTATACTGGGGACAGGGGGCTGCTGGCTGTATACTGTGTGAGACACTGAAGGGGTTAACTGTGGATGGGCGGTATGTTTCCCCTAGGTTTTGCTATTATGCAAGGCCTTAGTGCTGAGGTTGGGTGTCCAGCACCTTGGACACAGGTGGTGGGAACAGCCCAATTAGCCTCATAAAGCCGCTCAGCAGAGTTGAGAGTGTTGTCTCTCTGGAAGGAGGCTGGAGAGCACACAGCCCTGACCTCTGTGCCTGGAACAGCGAAAGTGTTTTTGTTAGTGGTGAGTCAGAGAACCATTGTTTAGTTAGCACCCTGACTGGTAGGATATTATTTTGTTTTTGATGCCTGAATGTGAAGGCTGTTTATTTTGTTCCTGCTGAAATAAACACAGGCGAGACCTGTTTTGGACTGTACTTTGGTGTCACTGTCTTGAACTGCATCCCAACACCCCGCTACCTCAGACTCTACTGGGCCAAATCTCCCACAACTGGGGACAGGGGGCTGCTGGCTGTATACGAGGGACAGGGGGCTGCTGGCTGTATACTGGGGCCAGGGGGCTGCTGGCTGTATACTGGGGCCAGGGGGCTGCTGGCTGTATACTGGGGACAGGGGGCTGCTGGCTGTATACTGGGGACGGGATTGATGTCCGCACTGCTCCCACGATGTCCATGCGGCTCCTCTTCTGTCTTTGGTAACATCCTGCAGGGCGCAGCCATGTCCTTCCCATGGAGGCGCCCTAGAGGATGTTACCGAAGAAAGAACACAGAAGAGGACCCTTGCTGACATTGGGGGAGCAGCGCTTGCGCATCGGGGGCCGCCGGAGGGTGAGTATATAAGTTTTTTTTTTTTAAGTGCTGGGCTGGCTGTATTGACTTGTGTATAAGCCGAGTTGAGGATTTTCAGCACATTTTTTGTGCTGAAAAACACGGTTTATACAGGAGTATATACGGTAATTGATTTCAGGTGTCAGCTAACTTTTTTTTTGGTATATGACAGAGAGACAATGACTAAGGGCTCTTTCACATGGGTGTTCTTTTTCACATCTGTAGTTCAGTGATTTCCACATTTGTCTTATTTTTTCACTGACCTGTTGTCCGTGGAAAAAATTATGAAACAAATTCTGAAAAAGTTCTTTTTGACTGATGTGGATTACGGAAGCCCATGGGACCATGGTCTATGGCAGTGATTTTCAACCTTTTTTGAGCCGCGGCACACTTTTTATACTTAGAAAATCCTGGGGCACACCAACAACCAAAATAGCACAAAATGACACTAAAACAGTCATATTATACATATACGGTAGTTAATAATATAGATTCTAAATTTATTTTACTCGCTCAGTGTGAAACCTGGGCCTGTTTCGATAAACACAAAAGGGATATCCTGGCAGGAATGGTGGAAAGACACACACAAAGCTTTTCTTCAGCAGTTCTCAGTTTCTCCCTGTTTTTAGTATATGGTGCTGATTATTATGTGGCTCATATACTGCAAAATAAAGGGGTACAATGAGAAGTACTATGGCCATGAGGCCAGAGTACAAGTGCCAGCTCATATACTCAGCATATGAGCTGGTACTTGTAGTACTCCAGCCTCATGACTATAGTATTTCTCATTTTACATTTCTCATTGTTATATGCAGTATACTGCTGGAGTACTAAAAGTACCAGCTCATATGCTGAGTATTCTGACAACAGTTCATATACTCAGGCAAAAGCTCATAAAGTCAGCATTATTGGCGGGCATTACCTTGGCGGTGGGCAAATGCGAGAGTCTCTCCGTTCTCAGGATGATGCGCCGGCCTTGGTGATGTCATTTTGTTGCGCGAGGTTCAAAGCTTGTGCATGTGTTATTGTACACGTCTCCTACATTGTAAGAAGCCGTGACTACGCATCGCTGCGCATTGCCGGGAAACTAAACACAGGGGGAACCATAGTTTGGGGAACTTTCCCCGCGGCACACCTGACCATGTGTCGCGGCACACTAGTGTGCCATGGCACACTGGTTGAAAATCACTGGTCTATGGGACCCCAAAACGGGAACAAACAGCAACGGACGGTCAGCACCAACTCCTGTGTGAAACTAGCCTATGAGCCACATTTGAATAACTTTCAGTATGAACATGCATCTTCTTCTTAATCATGTACCAATAAAGTATCAGATGTCTTAACTTTCTACGAGTGCTGGAGACGCTTTCTATGGATCAAGATGTCACTACCATTGCTGAGTGGGATCTTTTCCTCACTCTTTCCCCTCCATGCCCCACAATCAGATATCCTAATTGACTGCTTACATGACTGATAATGTGAGCTGACAAATTCCTTCTTTATCTTCCTCTAGACAGATGTAGGAATAACCCCTTATATTTGTATTCATTGCTGCACTTAGAAGCACAGCATGATGAAGGTGCATGTACCTCTGGAGGAATCATATACAGTATGTCCTCATGACATGTACCATGGCTTCTTTTAAAGTATGTGCTGAGGGAAATATAAGGTTAGTAAGAGCCTAGAAATGGGACATGCTTGTATGCAACATTGTGAACCTAAGACTAAATTTCTATATTCAGCTGCTTAGTTGATATTGTATGAAGGTGTACAAAATAATCCCGCAATTCAAGATCTAAGTGGTACCCTTTTTATACAATGAACTGTTTAGATCTGTACAGACATCACAACTTTTTTATTGCTTTGTTTTTGCACATTTTATTTCATACAGAGAACTATCTTGCAGTTAGACATTCTCCGTGTTGTGAAATCCTCACGTCTGCACTTTATCTCTATGGTACAGATATCATGTGACTGAGCAGCATCATGTGAGCTGCCACCGTGCATATCGCCTCACTAACAGGCAACTAGCAGCCTTCCAAATATATGTCTCTAAGAGTGTGATAAGTTTTCTTGTAAATATCCTACCATTTTAAACATATTTCCCTGCACAGTCATATCTGTATTATTCCTCTACTTCTCTAATATACTTATTTGACAGATGATTGATACTAACTATAAGCAATAATGATCTAGATTAGGGAGTCTAATAAAATTTGTCTAATTCTTAATCTCAAGATCAGGTACCAGGTACTAGGACCAGGTAATGGGTCCTAGTATGGAGTAGATACCAGGTAAGGGTCAGACAAAAGGCAGTATGGGTCAAATAGGTGGATAGGGACTGATGAAGGGTAATATAGGACAATGTTCACAACATGGCCAAGCAAAGGGTATTGCTTTGGGGCACATATCAGGAAAGGAAAAGGGGAAAGGTATTCATATTGAGCAGATATTGGGACTGGGTCAGCCAAAGGGTAGTATGGGGCACATATCAGGCAAGGGCCAGGCGAAGAGTATTAATAATGAGCAGATATCAGGACTTGGCCAGGTGAAAGGATGTATGGGGCACATATTAGGAAAGGGCTAGGCAAAGGGTATTTCTATGGTCAGATAGCTGGACTGGGCCAGGCCAAGGGTACTATGGGGCACACATCAGGAAGGGGCCGGGCAAAGGGTATTAATATGGAGCAGCTATTGCGACTGAGCCAGGCGAGAGGTAGTATAGGACACATATCGGGAAAGGGCCAGGCGAAGGGTATTAATATGGAGCAGATATCGGGACTGGGCCAGGTGAGGGGTGGTATGGGACACATACCAGGAAAGGGCAAGGTGAAGGGTATTAATATGAAGCGGATATAGGGATTGGGCCATGAAAGGGTAGAATGGGGCACAGATGAAGCAGATATCGGGACCATGCCAGGGTAGTACACATTTCGGTGAAGGGCATTATAGGGCCAATTTAAGTTATAAATGGTTTCAGCATTGGGAAGATATTGGGAAAAGGCCAGGTGAGGGGTAGTCAGGACATTGCAGGGGGTATCGATATGGGGCAGATATCAAGACAGGGCCATGTGAGAGTAGGCATGGGACGTATCGCTAGACAAAAATCTTCCCCACAGTATGCCTCAAATTGCCCTGCAGTGTGGATGTTCGCAGTATATTTAAAGGAAACCTACCATTTAGAATGGCAGGGGTAAGCTGTAAGTACCGAGCACCAGCTCAGGGTGAGCTGGTGCCGGTACTTACTTTTGTTAGTGTTATAAACCGCGGTATCGCGGTTTTAACACTTTTTAAACTTTAGAGCAGAAGGGGCTTCGGCGCTGTGCGCGACCGTGCGCGCGCAACATCTCCGCTATTTCCTATGTAGGTGCTCTAAAGTTTAAAAAGTGTTAAAACCGCGATACCGCGGTTTATAACACTAACGAAAGTAAGTACCAGCACCAGCCCACCCTGAGCTGGTGCTCGGTACTTACAGCTTACCCCTACCATTCTAAATGGTAGGTTTCCTTTAAATGAATATCTTCCACAACAAGTTGGTTACTTTAATAAAATGTATACAGGTGTACAGTGATAAGCGGATTAGTTGTCACCTGTCTGTTACCTACAAAAGACAGATGGTGATGGGGGAAATTTATCAGAAATGTCTGAGGTAAAACTGTTCCATTTGCCCATGGCAAACAATCACGGCTCCGCTTTATTTTATAAACCGGTGTAGGAAAAGCTGAGCTGTGATTTGTTGCCATGGGAGACTAGAACCGTGCTCTCAGTCACTTCTGATTAATTTCCCAATAATGTTTGTGACTGAAGGAGCAGTACAGGTTTCATTTTATTCTCATGAATAGAAGCTGTGCTATGTGAGGCAAAAACCCACACAGCAACTACTGTAAATAAAGAATAAAGCGACACATAAAGTTAATACAGTGCTCACTTACTTCCATGACTAAACTTTTTTCTGACACCAGTCTCCGCGGCTCATAACACTGTGTATGTTACCAAGTCTGTTGGTTAGCAGGAGTCCTATTTGGTATGAGGTATATGTAGCCGGGCAGGCATATATGAAGAGGAGTAGGAGGGGTTACCCCCCTTCTCCATTGAAAATAATGCTGCACGGCCGTCAATATGGCCAAAGATGGAGTGTGCTCTATCTTTTTGCGGCTATGGAACGGTACGGTGATTACAGGTTGTACTCCGTGCAGCTATTGCCGCCTATGGGGGTGACGTATGCCGTACATACACGGTTGTTTAAATGTAGCCTAACGTCTGAAATTAGAGATCACTCAGAAGATGGGGTGCTTAGGAAGTTTTTACCTATAAGTTTGATTATGGCAGCCAAACTGTTTATACATGCAACTTGCCTACAGGAGAATACTCCTCCCTTAATAAACCACTTTCAGAAGATAAGTCCAATTTATAGGTTAGAAGAGATATTTGCATAAATCTGAGATGGCCTAGAAGCTGGTTTCAGTAATAAACAGTTATAACTAGTGATCTTATGTTGAGTCACTATTGCAAGTGATCTGTATATAACTGCTGTTCAACCTGCAGAGAGGGACTGCCCATGGGATCTGTGCAGCACACAAGTCCATTTTCACTGACTGACAACATTTGTCTCCAAGAGCGCAACAGGCTAGGCAAGAGACCTATATGGAAGTTTCTGAACTGTGTATATTTGCGGTGCCAGGTATTAGGTTGCCACCGGGTGAGAGAGTATAAGTCTGATGTCCAAATAATTTTACATAATGATTGCATTATTGAGGAGTGCCAAACACCAAAAAAGCAAAGCTAACCACAAAGATCACAAATTAATTTTATTCATCATGATTAAAAATACACATCATAGATAAAAGAGAAATTGCAAAAACAGACGGGATATTAAGCATGAGCAAAAACAAAAGGGGGCTAGGATGACGGAATTACTTATATTACATTGTAAACAGCACCACAATTCCCATCAATGTAGTGTGTGTTACCATTCTAATAAACCTAACATTTTCAGTCTCAAAATAACACACATAACACATAACGCCTCAAATTAAAAAGCCTGCAGTCTTACCCCATCACTTACCCATGAATGCACTGCTTAGTCCTGGGACCCCAACACGCATTTTGGGTACAGCTTTTTCAAGGGCATATTTTTTTTGGAATTTCTCTTTTATCTATGATGTGTATATTTTTAATCATAATGAATACAATTAATTTGTGATCTTTTATAATGTGGTTAGCTCCGCGTTTTATTGGTGTTTGGAATCTTTTGTGATGGTGGTTCACATTGTTCTACTCTTGGGGGTCTGGTATTTAATGGACCCAGCCCATAGACTATGTGCTATAGGATGATTTTTGTATTAAAATTATTGAGGAGTCACTATATAACTTTTAAATGAGTTTCTCCATAAAGGACATTTATCCTCTATCCTATCCCCTTAAAACATGCACTAATAATATATATTTTACCCATCTTTAAAATATTGGGTTTTGGGCCAGTGGCAGTGGCCTTGTACTATTGGATGCTTTGGGTTCCTTTTGGAATGACTATATGTTGATTGTTTTTTGGTCTTTTCTCTTATTCCTTACTCTGCTATTATAAGTGTTAATCCTAGGTGTGCTGTGACCTTAGCTGGAAGTACTGGGCAATTGATTCATTAAAGTAGGGGAGTAGAGGTCCCCTCTATAAATCTATTCAACAAGTCATATGTAATAGCTTGCATATATGCTGAATTAATTGTTGTGTAATTTATTTTAAGCATGTTAAAAACTGTACCACACCTTATCTGTTTCCTTACATAAGCACCAAGGAGCTGCTTGCGAAAGAAATGCATATTGCTCAACAAATTGGGCATATTGTTTAGATCCATATACTTCTATAGTTATCCTGCTTAAAGAATTTAGAGACAAAGCTGTTGGCCAAATAAGTTTCCTCAAGTAATCCAGTGCTGTGTTGCGCTGTGGCTGGCACTTCACTACTGTATAGTATGTTAGACACCAATGATGGTCTCGGTCACCTAATAATATACCGGCAAGCTTTGAAAGAGGGGAAAGATACAAAAGATTCATAAAGTGGCTCAGAATATTTTTCAACCCTAAGCTATGCATTTTCCCTTCCCCTTACTCCACCCCTACACAATATAATTTCCACCTTCGTGCCCATCTTCCCTTCACACTGTGTCTCCTCCAGCTCCCCCTCACATTATGGTCCCCTTATATTCTCACCCCCCCCCCTGATATTGTGCCTCTTCATATTCTGCCCCACCAAATAACATATTATCACACATTCCGGCCTATTCTACTCATAGCAGCCGCAGAGGCACAGTGATAATCTAGAGAGTTGACAGCTCATCACTGTATTCAAATCTATCGCCATCCAGGCAGTTTGTGTTGTGGGACATGCCTCCCTCTACCCAAGACAGAGCTCGAAATCTGTGACCATTCCGCCCGAACGGTTGGGAGATATGTAATGATAAAAAAAAATATATTTTTAAATGGTGCTTCACACAGCCCTATTTGAATGCCCACATCTATACAGGCAATTATATAGATGGGAACATAGCGTTGGATCCATATGGGATCATCAGGATCATCACCCAATTTGTATCCAAGACTATTCAGTGGGTACAGAAAGTATTCTGACCCCTCTAAATTTTTCACTCCTTGTTTCATTGCAGCCAATTGGTAAGGTTTCACACCTGGATTTGTGGATCCTCTGAACTGGAGAGGATCTGCAGAGAATGGCACTCTGTTTGGATGCTGAACTTTGGTGGACTGTCATTTCCAAGTCTCTTCAGAGGCTTTAGGTCAGAGCTCTGGTTGGCCCAGTCAAGAATGGTCACAGAGTTGTTTAGAAGCCATTGCTTCAGCCCATTCTGACATTCAGAGCACTCTGGAAGAGGTATTCCAGGATATCTGTTCTTGGGCACATTCATCTTTCCTCCAATTGTAACCAGTCATCCTCTAGCTGAAAAACACCCCCATACCATGGTGCTGCCACCACCATGTTTGGTGGTGTTTTGGGATTGTATTTAGCAGGTGATAAGCAGTGCCTGGTTTTCTCCACACATACCGCTTAGCATTAACACCAAAAAGTTCAAACTTCGTGTGATCAGACCAAATGTTCACCTTCCAATAAGACACTGACAAAGCATACAACTGAGCTTTGTGCATGCTGTCCCTTTTTTCCTATTGCCAAGTATACATTGTCAGTAAGACCTGCAACACAATCTCAGGATCCCAGGAGCCGGGAGATTTTGTAGATCAATGATGTCAAGTCATTTGGCACCTGCTTAGCTCCATTTACTCCAAGGGTAATATTTTACAAACAAAAATTATTTTCAGGCCATGATAAAAATGCTAACAGTCGACAAATAAGTGTTTCTATCATTAGTCTGGGGAATGTGGTCGAGTTTACACAGGGTGGAGGGCGAACAAACATTCTGACAAATGACCCTTGTAAACGTGCTAGTAGTGTAGATTTGTACCGTGTTAGCCATGGAGAGCAGAAGAAGAGTAAAGACATCAAGCGATACCTTTTTGAGGCTAACTGAGTATATTTGATGGTGAGCTTTTGAGAATACTAGTTCTCTTCGTCAGACATGATGTTATGCATGAAACAGAAAATTCACAGCATTTTATACACACTAAGCAGTGCTCATCAAAGGATATTAAAAAAAAACTTTAAAATAATAAATTGATAAATACAGGTACATCTTATTTACGACAGGACGACAATAAACAGACTAAAAACCTGTGAGGCAAAACAAGAAAGCCCTGGCTCTTATCTGCTTGTGGCCTCAAGGTCAGAGATAGGGATATGAAGCTGTCACGAATGTTACTCTTTACAGGGAAAAATATGACAAAACCTCTTCTAATTTTATTGGATGCTCAAATATGAAGTTTATTGATCATTTTATTTATGCTCAGAAGAAATAGACTATTCTGTTCTTCGTTGTACAGAGCTCTACTTTCTGGCTAAATTTTAAAAGTTTTAAAGGGAACCTGATATCAGGATTTTACATTTTCTTTCAATTAGAGGTTTCTATTGCTTTTTTAACCTCTTGACGCTGAGGCCCTTTTTCTTTTTTGCATTTTCATTTTTCACTGCCGTGTACTGGGAAGTGGGAAAAAAAATTCATATGCAGTGAAATTAGTGAAAAACCACATTTGCGCCATTTTCTTCTGGGTTTGGTTTTTACGGCTTACACTGTGCGCCCCGAACGATATGTCTACTTTATTCTTTGGGTGTCGGTTTTATAATGTTTTCATACATTAAATTTAGAATTAAAACCTCCTGTACTAAAAAAAATATATATATATTTTGCCATCTTCTGGCGCTTTTCATACTTTGATGTACAGAGCTGTGGGGGGTGTCATTTTTTGCGACTTTTGATGACGTTTTCAATGCTTCTATTTTTAGGACTGTACGGCCTTTTGATCGCTTATTAGTGAATTTTTTATATATTTCAAAATGGCAAAACAGTGCCATTTTCGACTTTGCACGTTATTTTCCGTTACAGGGTTAAACGTTGTGGAAAAAATGTTATTATATTTTGGGCATTTTCGGATGCAGAGATAACTAATTTGTTTATGATTTTTACTGTTTTTTTTTTTATATATTTTCATTTCTAGGGAAAGGGGGGTGATTCGAATTTTTAGATTTTTAGCCAGGTATACTTTTTTTATAGTTTATTTTATAAATGAGTAGAAGCATTAATGTGAGATGGGTATTCCCACAAAGACAAATTTCTGAAATGTACGTACTCGCGATAACAAAATAACACATGTTCTAATTCACTTTTATTAACAAAAATGCAGCATTTCACAGATATAAATCCAACCTGTCTCTATCAGTCATGTTGTACACAATTTCAGTTGCCCCTAGACACAAGCCTGTAGGGCTGACTTTAGGGTCGGCTGCCATCTTGTCTGAGGCTTCACGGAGCTTGTCTCTCTCTCTCTCTTTCTGCTCCCTGCACTCTAGCCTCACCCCTTGCATTGCAGGACGGAGCTCTCCCTGATACACAGACGTCCTGCCAGCGGGTATATACACAATGAGGAGAACTTCAGGTTACAGGCAGATAAGTTCTTTATTGGGAAGGGAAGACAGACAGAGGAGATCTGATAGTTTCCATGCACTATGGCTATAATAGCCACCACGGTCTGGTTCCACAGTGTGTAACACAACAGGAATCTGCCCTGTATGGAGATGGTTCTCTGTGAGCACTCCCCATAGAAACCTGTAGCTGGATTATCTAAGCACATTGTCAGCTCACAGAACTAGATGGATCATAATGTGACTGCTTAGAGAGTCCCTGCCCAATCTGAAATTTTACATTGACCGTCACTGAGTGATAGGAGCTAAAATGGCAATAAAACTGAGTAAAATTTGTAAAGGGTTAAAAAATTATTTTAATTGTGTTAGCATCACTTGGGGATTAAAATTTGAGGATTTTCTTTCATGGGAAAACGCCTTTAATTATATTGGGAAATGGTATTAAAAAGCCTTAGCTATAATCTACAGGGTGTGGAGAGCTATTTTGCTGTTCTGTTTTCTCTGCGATAGCTTTCTTTCCAACATTTCCTTATCTGTATTTTCTTCTTTCTTCCCTCTTTCCCATCTGCTTTTCCTGTCTGTAGATGATCAAGGAGGAGATCCTGAAGAGCTCTTTATACGGGTGACATCTGTACCCACCTGCAAGGCGAGTGTCAGCAACATGATGAAAGAAACTAGAACTAGCATGTCATTTCCAACTGTATAGAGAACAGCTGCTACTGTATGTTACATTTTACCTTGACATGCCCATGAATGAGTATTAAACGCACAGTATCACTTCTCTTCAGCCTGGGCACAACCCAACATATCTTTGGCTGGATTGAGTTTTTACATTTATTCTGTTTCTGTATGTGCAAATAACCTGAAACCTGAATATCTTATATTATATGCATGCAGCTGCTGGGTTATCCGTGTTTTCTTTCTCTATGGTCAATGTGTAGTGAACGTATTTGTTTTTGTGGCCATTTGCTGCCTTGCACCTGTAGTAAATCCATAGAATATGATTTACATGAAAGACTAGGAAAACACAAAAGGTCTGTTCTGTAATGGAGGGAGAAATGCTCTCTCAGGAATGTGTTTCCACACATGTAATAATAGGTTGGTGCCTCTCGGGATGGGCTGAGGCAAGAACATAAGACCAGCTGGTTCCAGTATTCATCTCACTGGAGATGCATGTATTCTGCTTAATTGTTAGACAGATTTAACCATAAGAACATATATATGAGTGCACTGTTTCCAGGAAGAAGCACCCACAGTGCAATCTGCCTTTCATCTATAGTCTATATAGAACTGATACAAATAAAAAAAATCAGCTTATATAGTATTTAAGTGCTTTAAATGTTATCAACGCTTTGACAATGGATGTCATATTCCCGGTATATTTCATCAATTTCACATCAGTGGAGATTTCACTCTGATTTCACTCTCATCGATAAGTTGCGTCTCTGTGAAGAAAACCACACTTTTTGTAGTGGCTATGCAAGATATTAGAGCTGCGCCTAAATTAACCCTTTAAGGTCCCGGCACTTTTTCATTTTTGCGTTTCCTTTTTTCACCCCCTGCTTTCCTAAAGCCATACATGTTTCTATTTTTCCATTTACAAAGATGTATGAGGGCTTGTTACCTGCTTCCTGTTGGCAGCATTTATTATTCTGTGCAGTGTACTAGAAAGCTGTAAAAACAATACAAATGTGGTGGAATTGAAAAAAACCCACTCTAGTAGGCTTTGTTACAGCTTTCACTGTGCGGACCTAATGACACATACCTTTTATGCAGTTTTGTTTGTATATTGATAGCTTTAAACAACTTTTTTATTACTCTGTGTATGGAGTTGTATAACATGTAGATTTTGCAAGACAATTGACTTTTTAGGATTCGGTAGACCAAAATGGGCCACTCACCAGAGCTTGTAAGAACTTCATAAACTTTAGTCGTGCGTTCAGGTACAGGTATACAAGGACACCAACATGCGACTGAAGCGACGGGCCGCTTTGCGCTATGAAGTGCTTTCTCTAGCCTCTATGTCATCCTCGCAGTGCATGCACATATAATCGCTACAATCCGGTAGGTCACTATGGTAACATATAAACAATGCTTTAGCAATTGAGACCGTGTCAATATCAAAAAAACTTTAATACACAAATACACAGATGAAAAAAAAGAGGGGTTGCGTTTTCATAGTGCCATTCATAAACATTGGGGTTTACTTCATCTGGAACCCAAGCTCTTAAATGTAACACAAAATAGACCACCCATCACATTTAGAAAATGCCCCACTTTAAAAACGAAGTTGCTATGAAGTAGGTTCTTCCAAGAAAAAACCTGGTTATGCGATTGCATTCCAAAGGGGGATCATAGATGCGGCCATTGCTTTTTTTTGTAAATTCAATAGCAAAATCACTATTCTTATTAGAGATGACAATAGATGTTGAATTTCATCACTTGCCGGACCACATTTGTGGTATATGTGTTATTTTGCCCGTGCAACAAATTTTACATTGGCAAATTTATAAGAAACCTCTTTACAAGAGTTAGAGAACATCTCCACTCCGTCACCTCAGGTAATGGTTGCCCAGAGCTCATTGATCACATTAGAACATGCCATCAGGGCAATCAAACTCCCCTTCGCTTCTCAGGCATTGAATGGGTTAACAGAAACCCGAGGGGTGGAGACCATCAAAAAGATCTCCTACGCCAGGTGTCAAAATGGATCATGAGATATAACGCAATAGGGAATCTCGGTCTAAATGATTGTAATGATCTGAGTGTATTTTTATAAGTATCATGTGTGACCTTTTGTTCCAATAGGTGGCTATTCTTGTAACCCCTCCATTTTTTAATCTCTGTATTTGTGTATTTAAGTTCTTTTGATATGGACACGGTCATAATTGCTAAAGCATTGTTTACACATTACCATATTGACCTCCCGGATGGCAGCTATTTTATGCGCATGCACCGCAAGGATGACATGGGATGTTAGAGAAAACGCTTCATAGCGCGAAACAGCCCGTCGCTTCAGCCGCATGCCCCTGTATTTATATATCTGACCTGAACTTGCTAATAAAGCTTATGAAGTAGTTTTTACCAGCTCCGGTGAGTGCCGCATTTTGGTCTACTGAATCCTTGTTTGTTCCTGTGGTGTGGCACCGCCAGCCTCTCTTCATTTGCATCCAGCCCGTCCAGATTACCCCACAAACAGTCTGTTGGTCTTACTAAGGACATATTGGGAGCTATACAAAGGCAGTGCTGGTGCTTTTCTCCATTTGGAACCGTTTTTATTGATAAATTTTGATTCCTTTTTTTTTCCAAATGTTTGTATGACAAAATAGCAAATAGTGATTATGCATTCTTCCTGTCTTCCACCTCCCCTGCCTGCTCACTGCACATGGCAGGAAGCTGGGAGGGGTGAGGGAGCTGCATGAATGTGGATGAGAGAACACTAAGGGTGAAGACACACATGGCGTTTTTGGGCCGTTTTTACTAAGTGCGTTTTCAGATCGTTCAAAACGCATGCGTTAAAAACGCATCCGTTTTTTAAAAACGCTTGCGTTTTTTGAAAACGCAACCGTTTTTTAAAAACGCTTGCGTTTTTTGAAAACGCATCCGTTTTTGTCCGTTTTTCCGAAATTGCGCAATGAAAAACGGGCAAAAACGCATGCGGTTTTAACGATCTGAAAACGCACTTAGTAAAAACGGCCCAAAAACGCCATGTGTGTCTTCACCCTAACACAGGCATACACAGGCTGCAGCTGCCCCCCTTCCCCTGCAGCCAGGTAATGGGAATTAAATTTCTATAAGTATTGAAATGATTCAGAATGCTAACAAAGACATTATTAAAATCCTCATTGAATAGGTTATTGGAACCTGTCACCAGCTAAAAATCACATTCCCGGTAAAAGTTTCCTTTTAAGCCCTTCAAGATGCTTGAACCTCAGGGGGTCTGCCTCTTCAATAACTTCTGGTAGCACCGATCAGACAGTAGGGTGGTTTCTATGCACTATGGCTATAATAGCTACCACGGTCTGGTTCCACAGTGTGTAACACAACAGGAATCTGCCCTGTATGGAGATGGTCTCTGTGAGCACTCCCCATAGAAACTTAGACATCACCAAGTGGTTAGAATTCAGTACAGCAATTTTCATCTGTATGGCTCAAAATAAACACTGAAAAGTTAGCTTTGCCACCTGTGCCCTGAAGCACCTTCAGGCAGATGAGCGCTGAGTGTATATTGTAGCCCCATCAAGAATGGCCATCATTGTTAAAAGTACACTTTAATCCAGTATCAATGCAATAAAAGAGGGCCGATGGGTTATCTGTTATTAGTAAACCATAGAATGATATATACATGTATACTGACTTCCCAATATCAAATGTTAACACGGACTGTAAAGCAAGTGCTTTTGTTTTTTAATTTGAGAAATGTGTTTATTGGTTTATTAAAAATGAAATATTTTTACTATAACATTTAACCTCAACTATAGGTGTCTTCTGATTGCTTGTAACAATGTAAACAATGTAAGAAAAATGTTACAGTGAATTTCCGTTCTTAGTGACTAAAAAGAATTGTTGTGTGTCATTAAAAGATTTGCTTGATCTGACCTCTTTACTTAAAGACAACACCCTATATAGTGAGTGATGATTAGTAACCAGGTGCTTTATGTGTTCATGTAATTGTACAGAGGACGACAGAAACATTTGTGTAAATTGCCCTGCCCAGGCCATTATTTAGGCTGATAAATACAGCAAGATTAAAATGAAGGTTTTATCCACACCTGTCATTCCCTTTAATGTGTCAAACTCCAAAAATCACTTTATATACACTTTATATACACTTTATATACACTATATATCACCATCATGACTGTTAGGACTCATGCAGAAGACTGTATATGGCGGCCATGAACTGTTTACCCAAAATCCTCCCAGCTCAAGGCAGCATTATATATGGTGAGACAGCGAGTCTGTGGCCAGGCTTCCATTCTTCTACAAAATGTAAAAGATCAGAAGCATAAAATCAGGCTGCACTGTCACGTCCATCATTTTAATTATTATATAGTAGTATAGCATAGGGTTTAGTTCATCCGATGTAAGGAAGACCTCTGGTCAGATGCACAAATATCTGAAATATTTACCAGATAACAATGATATCACATGATCAAAGTGCAATTTTCAGATTGAAAGCAATAGCATAATATGATGATAATCTTTTATAATGTATAAACTTGGGGACTAGATATATAATGTAAAACAAAATCACTGTAATTTCTTAAAATTCTGTAAAATTGCATTTTAAATGGAACCTGTCACCTGAAGACCCATTTTTAGCATCCCCCCCCCCCCCACAGTCCCCATAGAACATTGTACATACACTGCCAAACAGTTTTTGTTTGAAAAATCGGTTTTACAGAAAAAAAGAAGTTCTATATCACCTTGCAATGCTATGTGCTCTGTGACTAGTCAATTCACCCACTGGGAGGGCCTGATGAGGAGTAGTTCCCACCCCCACCCCCCAACCTTCGTGAAACCGCTCATCCGGGTGTTATTTTCGAATGAATAATACCCGCTTCTCCCATCATTTTCATTCCCCCCTGGCACCAATTCGTCTTCCGCCTGCTCTCTGCAAATATTGCTGACCGCATCAGGCATTCTCGCGCCTGCACAGTCAGCATCTTACGCAACGTATGACCAGACATGTGCAGATGAAGCAGAGCCGGCCGCATGGTTCATCTGCGCATGGGCCACACTATGCGTCCATGCAGGAGTTGCTACGTACTATGGCAGTGGCAGTTTTGCAGTGTTTGTACAATGTTCTATGGGGACTGAGGGGGGTTGATAAAAATGGGTCTCCAGGTGACAGGTTCCCTTTAAATTACCAGGCATTTCAGAATGTGAATTATGGCATGTTTGTAAACATGGTTGTGAAGTATCATAGTATATAAGGCCGGAAAAAGACGCAGGTCCATCAAGTCCAACCTTTAAGAATTAAATAAAGACCAATGAAACTGATAAAGCAGAAAGTTTCAAGCATCCGCTGTATACGAAGTTTAAGAAGACCTAAATAATTCTAGACAAATAACATATTTATTTATTCCTGTTTTTTCTCTTTAAGGATGGAAACGCAACTTTTAACCGAGCTAAGCTGCTTAATATTGGCTATATGGAAGCTTTGAAAGAATATGACTATAACTGCTTTGTATTCAGTGATGTTGACCTTATTCCTATGGATGACCGGAACATCTACAAGTGTTATAGCCAACCTAGACATTTGGCTGTATCCATGGATAAATTTGGTTTTAGGTAAGGGTTTATTTGCTTTTCTTCAGTGGAAAAAGATACAAACAATTCCTGTACCACACCCAAAACTCATATAAAGTCTTTGTATGTTGTTTATCCATATAGTGCATTTCTACCCAAATAAATAAAATGCGTACAACACCTCAGTTCATGTCTCAGGGCTAAACATGGTACAACAGGTGCAAATGCTGCAGCCAGACTCTTCATAACCTTTGTTTGAGTGGTAGAATTTAACCATTTATAGACCAAGTCCGCTTAGGCCTTCGGGACCACTCATTTATTTTATTTTTTCCATCCTTGACATCAATAAGACATAACCTTTTTTATTTTTCTGTCAACATATAAGGGGTATTTTTAAAAGAGTTGTTGGAATATATTAAGGGTAACTGGTGAATTATTTATTATTCTTCTATTTTTTTTTTTTTTATCAAAGGAAATTTACCACCAAGATGAAGGTTTGTAAACCAAGCACACAGACATGCAAGTGCGTACCCCTCTGGCAGGAACCGCTCTTCTTGTAGCTTCTTATGACCTTGTTTTTATGGAAAAAAAAGTTATACAAATGAGCACAGAGGAGGCACATACCAGCATGTAAGTTGGTTTACAGACCTTAATCCTGGTGGTAGATGTCCTTTAAACTTTATTATTTTCCATTAGATTTTTATTGTTTTTTATCTTTTTTTGTGTTACAAACAAGTATGGTGAATCAGTGAGAAGGAAGTAAAACATATACACAACTATTGCATACAGCAAACGTAAAATATGTAATGTGAGCTCCTCCTTAAGTGTCCCAACCCCAAGTCTCCCTCCTCTCTGTCCTTGCGGAGTTCATGAGGTTGTGGTGGTGAGCATATATGGTCTGATAACGGGTATCCCTGGCAGCTTGTCCACGAGACGTCCTGTCCTCTGTATTCCAGGGTCACCGATGAATGGTTTTTTAACGTCAAGATTCTACTGATGCTACAAGCTCGTGTATGAAAAGCGATTCGAAGGATACTCCAGACTCCCAATATTAAATTCAATATCTGACTTTATTCAATAAAAATAATAAGTATATTGGAAAACATACAAACAATAACATTCATTTGCCAAAATGGGAATGCCCCTTTAAAGACTTGATTTAAATTTTTGCTGCTAAAGAGAAAAAAAAGATACAAATTAATGTAGATGTATAGAGGTACCAGGTACCCAGGACGGTTTCATTAAGTAAGGCATGTGTGGGTGACCGTTTCAAATTCATTCACCCTTTGACAATCCAATCAAACATGAAAACGGTCGACGTAGCCCCCTTGTGTATTAATAGAAATTTTACCTCTACGTTCTGCCATATCTTTCCATTCACTGAAGAAAAAATGTTTTGAGGATATCAAGTTCCCTCCTAGACATGAACAGGAGTTTATGCAAAAGTAAGACTGAGTGAAGATATATCAATGAAATGACATCTCTACCATTAATAATAATCTTTATATAGCGCCATCAAATTTCGTAGTGCTGTACAAATCATTAAGAGTACAAACAGTCATATGAAACCATAGGAGGGAGGACCCTGCTAGCATGAGCTTACATTCTATGAGGGTGATAAACAGAGTCCAAGGTTAATGGGACTGCTGAGAAGCCTGTAGCTTGGTTCCTGGCGTTTGCCAGATAAGACGGGAGAAGTACACAGAATGGGTTAGTAAATAGATGGGTTAAAGTTACATGTAGTTCGGGAATGTGACAGGCCTGCATAAAGAGATGGGTTCTAAGAGCATGTTTGAAGCTTTGGGGGTTGGGTATAAGTCTGATAGATTGGGGTAGGGCATTCCAGAGAATTGGTGCAGCTTGGGAGAAGTCCTGGGACGGAAGTGGGAGGTTCAAAGAGAAGAGAATAATCTAAGATTACTGACAGAACGAAGAGGGTTGGGCGATTGACTGAGATATGAGAGGAGAGGTTGTGAGGTGTAGCATCATGCAGAGCTTTGTGGTTGAAGGTGATTAAACTGTATTTGGAAGGAGACAGGCGGCCAGTGCATTGACTTGCATAGACTGGAGGAATCGGTGTAGCATTTGGTCTGAAAGGCAAGCCTGGCTGCTGTGGAAAAAAAAGTTCTGTTTTGATAAGATTAAAGGAAACCTACCACTGCTCACATGATGAAATCATACAAGCACACCACCCTGTAGGCTATTTAATACTGATGCCGGCAGATACTTTGGTTAGACACAGCGATTTTTAGTTTAGCTAAAAAGACGATTAACTCACATATGTAAATTAGCCCTCCGGTGCTACCCCTACATCATCAGCCCTCCGTCCATGCCTTCCTATTGTTATTTATTCATGCCTCCTTCTTTCATGGCTCTCTTCACTTGAAGGAGGGCAGGTAGAAAGATGGAGGTGTGAATAAATAACAATTGGAAGGCATAGACTGAGGGCTGATGATGTAGGGTAGCACCAGAGGGTTAATTTACATATGTGAGATAATCTTTTTTTAGCTAAACTATAGATCACTGTGCCTAACTAAAGTATGTGCCGGCATCAGTATTAAATAGCCTACAGGGTGGTGTGCTTGTATGATTTCATCATGTGAGCAGTGGTAGGTTTCCTTTAAGTTTCAAGAAGAGAGAGGACAGGACAGGAAAGATATTGCGTGCAGTATACAACTGGGCATCAGCAGCATAAAGACGATACTGAAAAAACAAATCTGCAAATGGATTGTCCAATGGGGCAGTATAGCAGAAATAGAGAAGAAGCCTTAGGACTTAGCCCTGAGGAACCCCAACAGTGAGAGGAAGAATAGAAGAGCGAGATCTTCTCGCAGAAGAAACTGAAAGTGCGGTCAGAGATGAGAAGAAAATCAAAAGAGTGCAGTGTCCTTCAGGCCAATGGAGCGAAGCATCCTGTTACCATTCTTCTTATAAATATGTAAAGGTTTTCAGCTTTTTGCTTCTGGCTTTATTTTTCTTTCTGCTTTTCAGATGTGTTTTAGGAGTTTTGTCTTTTTAATACATCTGAATTAATGTATTTTAGTTAATTTTTTTTTCCAGCTTTTTGAACAAAAGTTGAAAACCGCTTTCCAACTCCTGACAACAGCAAATTTCCAACTTTAACAAAAAGTCAACACTTTGCCCCTTTCAATCGACCATGTATGGCGACTGTTTGCTGGCTGTAAGTAAGCCATGAAAGCCATAGAAGTGTACAGCACAGTACGATGAGCACACATGGGTGTCCCTTTACTGTGCCCTCGCCGGAGCATGCTCTCTCTTTTGCCGTATATCTGACCCAGCTGCAAGTATCTCATGGGAGATACTCGTCTCTCCAGCCGTATTTCCAACACATCCTGGATTATGTGTGAAAGGTGTCTAACTTTTATGTTTGGGTATCAGTGATGCAGATGGACCTTTTCATACTTTAGGGTATGGAGTTGTCTAAGGTTCAATTTATTAGGACGTGATGAAGTTTACATTGATACCATCTGTGGAATTGTGCTGCATTTTTATTTCAATTTTCACTTTTTATTCAAATTTTAAAATTTTAGATTGCAGAATAACAAAAAAGGGATGTTTCATCTGGGAGCTATTTCCCTTTACGGGACTGCGATAACGAACAAGTTTTTTATTTTTGTTTGTTTTTAGATTCATTTTCATTTTCATTTAGGTGATTTGAACATTTTGATTTAATTTTTTTTTTTTAAATAGATCAAAGGTACTTTAACTCTACAGGGTATGATAGATCCTACCATATACTACCATACTACAGTACAGCAGTATAAGATATGTTTTTGCACATGATCTGCAGAAATGAGAAGTCCTGGAGTCTTAAAGGCCAGGCTATTATGGTGAAGCCAGCACCAAGTGGGTAACAGTGGGTATTTGCTGTAATATACAGCAAACACCTGGTCTGTATGGAGAGGCCTCAGCCTGTATACCCCCTCTCCCTACACCCATTTCTGCACACGAGCTTACTAACTAAAAGTATTTAGTCAGCCACCAATTGTGCAAGTTCTGCCACTTAAAATGAAGAGAAAAGTCTGTAATTTACATCATAGGTAAACCTCAACTATGGGAGACAAAATGTGAAAACAAATCCAGAAATCCACATGGTATGATTTTTAAAGAATTTATTTAGCAAATTATGGTGGAAAATAATTATTTGGTCATGTTCAAACAAGCAAGTCTTTCATAGACATGTAACTTCTTTAAAGGAAATCTACCACATAGACACATTTCTTCTATACCAAGCGTCACGGGTGCCTCTGCGACCCATATCCTGAGTCGCAGGTGCACCCTTGTACCGCCTTGTGTCCCAGCTTCTAAACTTACCTGTCCCGGCCCTAGCGGCGGTCTCTGTGCTTCAGCTCTGTAAAATTTAAATTCCTAAGCTTCCTATGTTTCCTGCCGGATCTTTCTCCCTACGCCTTAGAGAAAGCTCCCCCTGCGATATCCCTGCGTTCCCGCCTGCCCTGACCCTGAACCTGACCACGAGACTGTCTTCTGCTCGACCTCGGCAGCCACCACGGGCTAGTAGCACCTGTGGAATGACCTGGTGGTACCCCGCCGCTTCAAGGACTTCCCGCTTGGTGAAGACCAGGTGCCACTTAGTTTCTGGTCCCAGTACCACCTCCCGCGGTAGTCCAGAGGATCCACCGATCCCGAATCCTGACAGTAAGATCCGACCATGGATCCCGCCGAGGTTCCGCAACCGGTTCTGGCGGATCTTCCCACCATCGTGGCTCAGCAGACCCAGCAAGAACATCATACCTACTGTGAAGCATAGGGTTGGCAACATAATGCTTTGGGGCTGTTTGTCTGCAAAGGGACCAGGACAGGGAGTTAATGGGTTAAATACGGTTGAGGGCAGAGGATTATCAGTTTTCCCTAGGCCTATGCCTATGGCCTAGCCAGTCTCCAGATCTCAACACCCTAGAAAACCTTTGGAAGGATTTGAAAGTCTGTGTTGTCCAGGGGCAGCCCCAAAACATCACTGCTCTAGAGAAGATCTGCTTGGAGGAATGGGCCAACATACCCGCAACAGTGTGTGTCCCACAAAGGATAAATAACAGTATATAGTAAATGTTGAGATGAACTTTTGTTATTGACCAAATATTTATTTTTTTGCACCTTAATTTGCAAATACATTGTTTGAACATCAATATGTAATACTCTGGATTTGTTTTCTCATTTTGTCTCTTATAGTTGCCATCCTACCTATATCAATTACAGGCCTCTCATCTTTTAAAGTGGGAGAACTTGTACAAATTGAACTGACTACATACTTTTTTCCCCATTGTACATCTGTTTGTGGCAAGGGGTTAATGGGCTAAATGAGGTTGAGGGCAGAGGATTATCAGTTTTCCCTAGGCTTTTGCCATAATCGGCCACCCCAGAACCAAGTAATATATTATATGTTCCAAAATATGGTATAACTGTACAATACAACTCTTTATTTATACAGTTATGGGACAGAAAAATAAGTTAAGCCTTTTGGAATGTGATGATGGAGAAAAAGCAAGAATAAAAGAAAAGATATGTGTTGAAGGTCCAAATAGGCTGTTTCCCTAAGGGAATTATTACAATGAGCCCCTTCTTTTGTGCAAGCGTTTTATTTTGGAAGGTTTTGCTCCTCAGCATGATGTATCCTACAGGAGTTTGGAAATAATGATGCCTAGGTGTTTCCTCCCATGTTTTTCAGGCTACCATACAACCAGTACTTTGGAGGTGTATCTGCCCTAAACAAAGAACAGTTCGAAAAAATAAATGGTTTTCCCAACAATTACTGGGGATGGGGAGGAGAAGACGATGACATATACAATAGGTATGTATTTCTACGTCTTTAATGCTTTGTGGGCCATACACTTCTACTTTATTTAAAAATAAAGTATAAATCTGAACCATTCAGATGCAGCTACTTATCTAATCATTTCCCTAAGGGTGCAGCCACATGTGTCGTTTGTATTGATTTTGAGTTTTGTTAACTTAAAGGAAACATGTTGGCAGGGACCTTATTACTCAATACACATGCATGGCAAAGATGCCCTTCTTCCTCCTCTGTGCATTTGCATTACAATATAATTGTGTGTTTTAACCCTCTGGTGATCTGCGCCGTACTATTATTTAAAAAAAATGTGCTGAAAAACGTCCCCTCGGCTTATACACGAGTCAGTCAGTCAGTCAAAATTACTTAAAAAAAATAAACTTATATACTCACCCTCCGGTGGCCCCGATGCGCAGCGCTGCTCCCCCGATGTCCGCGCGGCTCGTCTTCAGGCATCTGCGCCCGGCTTCTGTCTTCTGCAGGGCGCCGCCATTGTTTTTCCCCCGGGCGGCGCCTAGCATGACGTCAGCAGCGGCGCGTCATACTAGGTGCCGGCCCGGGAGAGAGCAATGGCGGCGCCCCGCGGAAGAAAGAAGACGGGCGCAGAAGCCTGAAGACAAGCGGCGCGGACATCGGGGGAGCAACGCTTCACAACGGGGCCACCGGAGGGTGAGTATATAAGTTTATTTATTTTTTTTATGCTGGGGTGGCTGTATACTACACGGGGCAGGCTGTATACTACACGGGGCAGGCTGGGCTGGGCTGTATACTACACGGGGCAGGCTGGGCTAGGCTGGGCTGTATACTACACGGGGCAGGCTGTATACTACTGGGCAGGCTGATACTACTGGGGCAGGCTGTATACTACTGGGGCAAGCTGTATACTACTGGGGGCAGGTGCGAGGTGGCTGTATACTACCGGGGCAGGCTGTATACACCGGGGCAAGCTGTATTACATGGGGTACGACGTGGTCCGGGAGCTGTATACTACTTGGGCAAGATGGCTGGCTGTATACTACTGGGGGCAGGCTGTATACTACTGGGGGCAAGATGGGCTGGCTGTATACTACTGGGGGCCGGCTGTTTCACAGGAAGAAAGGGGGAAGGTAGATGCGGGCGGTGAGGGAGAAGAAGGGTGTGGTAATACCCCTCCTTGATTTGTCGTTTCTCAGGAGGATCGGAAGGTAGTGCCGGCCCGGGGGCTGGGGAGGGTGGGGGGGCTGTATTACTATAGGGGGCGTGTGGCTGTATACTGGGGGGGTCTGTGACCAATGCATTTCCCCCCCTGGCTTATACTCGAGTCAATAGGTTTTCCCAGTTTTTGGTGGTAAAATTAGGGGCCTCGGCTTATACTCGGGTCGGCTTATACTCGAGTATATACGGTATATCGTTTTTCTGTGTACAATGTCTCAGAAGACATTCACCATGTTGGAGGCATACAACATGCTGGCCTCTGACACAGAGTCAGCTAGTGGGGATGATGTCCCCTTCTACCTTTCCTCTTCCTCATGTTCCAGTCACCTGCAAGAACACCCTAGAAGGCGTTAAGCTAGAGAAATGCCTGGGATTTCTGCGGGAGAAGTGCCAAGACTTCTAGGGGAGAAGTGTCTGGGGCTTCCACTGACACCACATGGGTAACCACAGGTAATTATACCCTTCAGGTTCCAGAGTTTTTGAGCCAACCTGGAATTAAATTTGACATGGCAGGTCTCAGAGCTGTGGATTTTTTAAAGTATTTTTTTGATGAGGAGCTATTGAATTTAATTGTAAACCAGACAAATCTCTGTGCTGCACAGCATGTTGCCCAAAACCCCACTTTATTTTATGCACAACCCCACAGGTGGACCCCTGTCACTGCAGCTGAGATGGAGAAGTATTGGGGCATAATAATTGTTATGGGGCTTGTAAAGAAGCCTGCAATCAGGGATTATTGGAGCACAGACATTCTGTACCACACCCCAATGTTCTGCATGGCGATGAGCAGGATGCGCTTTGAAGCCATCCATATGTTTTTGCACTACATAGACAACACACAGTGCCCACCCAGAGATGACCTCAGTTATGATTGTTTAAGGTCAGACCCATATTAGACAATTTTAGTGCCAGGTTTGCCTAGGCATATACCCTGCGAAACATGTGGCCATAGACAAGTCCTTGGTACATTTTAAAGATAGACTTCAATTCTGCCAGTAGCAGGTCAAGATATGGCATGAAGATGTATAAGCTCTGTTAAAATACATCAGGGTATACACACAAGTTCAGGATATATGAAGGGAAGGACTCCACTATAGTGCCCCCAAAATGCCCCCCTTCCTGGGTATTACTACAAAGATACTGTAGGATTTGGTGGACCCTCTGCTGGGCCAGGGCTACCACCTCTACCTAGACAATTTCTACACCAGCACTACACTATTCAAGTGCCACGCATCCAGAAGTATTGCGGCATGCGGTACTGTATGCAGAAATCTCCCTAAGTCGCTGCTTGGGCAAAAAATTAAAAGGCGAGAGAGCAGGACACTATGCAGCAAATCTGTATTGTGTACAAGGAGAGAGCTCCTTGTATTAACAACAGTACATGGGCACACCAGCACCCCTGTCCTAGTACAAGGTATCAGTACAGAAACCCCCAAACCTGACTGCATACTGGATCATAACAAGTACATGGGAGGGGTTGACTTGTTGGACCAGGTGCTTCAGCCATATAACACCTTCCGGAAATCGAGGGTATGGTAGAAGAAGTTGGCCATGCACATTATTCATATAGCACTATATAATTCTTACGTGTTATATCGATGTGCAGGCCAGGGGGGAACTTTCCTGGAATTTCAAGAGTATTTAATTTTTGGACACCAGGAAGCGGGGAGTGCCAGCACTTCTGGAAGCGAGCCCACATCACTCATTGTACCAGGGCAGCACTTTCCAGGAGTAGTTCCCCAAACTGCCAAGAAGGGAAGGACACAAAAGAGGTGCAGGGTGTGCTCCAAAAAAGCCATTTGGAAGGACACCATTTACCATTGTGAAACTTGCCCAGAAAAACCAGATCAGATGCAGATTTTACCCTGATGTACAAGGCACAGCTTATACATCATGCCGCACCTTCCCTTCAAAGCCCTGCCATGTTCCAAGCCTGTAGATCATTGCCCCCTATGGGGGTATTGCTGTACAGGGCAGAACACACATCATGATTTTTGGGGTGTTTGACTCCTGTGGCAGGAGCTGGGCACAATATGACATAATGGATATTTTTATTATGCACTATCCATTATGCATTTTGAGGTCCATCTGTGGGGTTAAAATACTAACTATGCCCCTGGATTAATTCTTGGAGGGGTGTAGTTTCCAAAATAGAGTCAGTTCTTATGGTTTTCTACCATGTTACGGAAATAGAAAGAACACGGATTGCACAAGGTTTCTGCAAAAAAAAATTGTGGTAAGACTTTGTGTCTATTGAATATTCCCCCCCCCCCCCCCCAAAATGTAACTATTCAGTGAAATAATACTGTTAACATAAACTACGTCTCACTAAAAACAATCTCAAAATATGTTAGCTGTCACATATTTTAAAAAAAGGACTGAACCTTAACGTACAAACAGGCTGCATCCTAAAGGGTTTAACTGGCCTTGCACCATGACAGAATCCTGTTCTGAGTCCCAGGTTTGTTTTTGTCTGGAAGCATTTAAAAAAAAATACTTGTCTGTGTTGCACACTCCCTAGCCTCCACTTTTATGTTGTTGTACAACCCTTCTCCCACTGATCTCTGCTCCTGTATGAGTGAAGGAACATGAGGAAGAAGTTGTACAAGAGCAGAAAGGTGGGGCACATGTTTTTTCTGTTTTTGTTTTTTTTTGTAATGCATCAAAACCAACGCAAACCCTGGATCTCACCAAAGGATTCTGTCCGGGAGCTCAGAGAAGGTGTGTGGGTGTAACGGGCTTTAGCAACCCGTCTTTAATGATAATGAGGTCCCTGGTGACAGGTTCCCTTTATAATCCACATCTGCTTTTCGGCTTCAAAAACTGCATCTGAAAAAAAGGAATGTGTGAATACGCCCTTAGACTGTATGGTAAAGGAAAAGAAAGTTAATACAACAGCTCACCGCAATGGGAAATCTTTGTCTCTGTTCATAAGTCCTGTAATGTGAACGGTGCCTGAGATCTTTGAATTGCCATGCCGACTCCAGTAAATGGATACAGAAATATGTGATAGATGATCGAGCACTCATTGAATAAGAAATATTTGGTCTTTTATTTTATCGGAATTTGAGCACAATGAAATAAGGACATGAATGTTTTTTGTCCAAAACACATAGGTTATTCTGTTGCCTTTATTATTTTAGTAATAGATACAAGCTTGTATCATGCACTTTAACTTTATATGATGATGTTTTTAAAATTACAATGAAATAAAGGACCACATATTTTTTATTCAATGAGTTCTGGATCATCCATCACATATTTCTCTACCCTTACACTGTGTTTACATGTGGCATTTACATTGCGTTTTAATTGGGTAACCAATGTCTGAAATTATAGTGGAAACGAAAAGTTTTTTAAACCCTTATTTGTTTCTACATGAAAACTTTTGAATGCAACAAGATATTGTATTGTTGTCTTGGAGGCATATGGCTATGTTTCACTTGGGCTCATAAGCGTGTTCAAAAAAATAAATAAATAAAAGGGCAGACTATTTAATTTCATGGGCTTGGTGTATCCAAAGAGCAATTGTTAATTTTCAGTTAACTTCTAAAATGTGTAAGTTTTCTTTTGTGTGCACTGGGGTGGAAATGTTTACTCTGTACTTTTCACTGCATAAGTAGATAACCAGCACTGTCCCCTGTCCTTATCCTCTGTTACTGATTAATGATGTGATAGCATATCGATTGCATTGAGCATTAGTATCCATAATGGCTAATACATCAGGCCTGTTGTTCAGTGATCATGGTAAATGTCACATTTCCAGAATTCTGAACTCTTCTGGCAAGTTTGCTTTGGTATTCACTAACTTGACACCTTTCCATTTTGTTTAGTTCTTTCCTTTAATATGATGTCAAATAAGTTTGGAATTTCTGGATCAGTGTTATTTTGCTAGGTATTGATGACCTTGCATGTGGTTTACACATGTGTTTGAACTGTGATTTCTTGGTGATTTTGGTTACCACATCAGATTAACAAGAAATAAAAAATATGATTTCTACACCAATAAATTTTTGTTGCTTATTTATGCTTGCTCCATACAGAATTACCGCGAAGGGCATGTCCATATCACGACCAGATGCTGTCACTGGAAAATGTAAAATGATACGACATGAGAGAGATGCAAAGAATGATCCAAATCCAAAAAGGTGGTTAATGTTCTCTTATGACTTATAAAGAAAAAAGAGGTCTACGAGGATAAAACTTTGATATATGCATATAGATGGTATTAATATTCCATACTCAGTTTTAGTTATCCCTATATTAGATGACAGCTCTATTAGTCTCTCTTTTCCATTTACGATAATGAAACACATAAGCTTCTTGCACTTTCAGACGATTACTGTTTTTTTTTCTTTAAACCAGATGCTTGTATAGTTTTAACTTATAGTTAAAATGTCTGATAAATTTGTTTTTCTAAGTATTGTCACATAACATCTGAGCGGTGGCAAGGCATTTCACCCGCTGCAAGTCAGAGGTAGGGGCAGGACTGTTTGTTCCTCCTCCCTCTGACGTGTTTTCACACTATTTAGCCATTTACCTCTCAGATATGTGTAAGAGCGTGTGAATACACTCGAAACGCATAGGCTGGAAGTTGTAGTCTACTACATGGACACAGAGCTTTGTACGAGTTCTGATTGCATGTATTTCTATTCAGAGTCAATAATAGAACGGAGGATTTCCCATTATATGTGTTGGATCATTGTTTCATGTGGACTATACCAAATTGAGATGTATTCCTGCAAAATCATGCAGCAGTTCAGTCTAGCAAGTTGTATCAGACGTCACCAGTCACCATGTGGCCTAATAATTAACCTGAACTTGTTTTCTTTTCAGATTTGAACTGATAGGCCGTACAAGACAAACCATGGATCAAGACGGAATAAAATCTCTTACGTACAAGGTCATCAAGACTGAAAAGTTCCCTTTGTACACCAAACTTACTGTGGATGTTGGGCCTCCGCCTAGATAACATACATTGAGTTTTCAAGAAACTCCTACTGACTGGCCTCACCATGCTGGTATGGTGGCAAATGTGGGTGGTTTTTTTTGTTTTGTTTTTAAATAGACTTTTTACAGATTTGCATATTCAATATATTTGGCACTTGCAGATTATTTTATTTGACTGCTTCATAAAGCCACAAGCAAGAAGAGAAGTTGCATTTACTTCAGGCTAAATGTCTCCTATGTTTAAGTGGAACTTGAATGTTTTGCTGTGTACCGCTGCTATGTAATTTCATTGTTTACAATCATAGATGCCTTCTCTTTTAGTAATGGCCTTTCTAATAGGTTATGACAGGAAGCCAAAGCATCTTCAAGCACATTTGAAGGAAATCATTTGAATGGCTTTGTTACCATTATGCCTTGTTACATCTATAGGGAACCATTTGTCAACTTACTGTTAGACTCCACTGGTAAACTTTATGTGGAAATAATACAGCACAAGAAAATCCCATCTATAATCAGTGTGTCAGACAGTACGTAACTTCTGTATGCTTCCAGTGGCTGAATTTCGTTTCTATTGGCATCTACACGGGTTTTCAGGTATTAAAAAAAACGTACAATTCCTGGCACATGGACCAGATGATGTTCCTCTTCAGTGCTTATATTGTGAGATGGAGTCTAAATCAACCACCAGGATTGTAGTTCTCTTTATTCAAAAATATTTCATTGCCAAAAATTAATCCTTCTAAATAGAGCTTTGGTGCACCGGAATCATGACTTCATGGACTGATAGTTTTTGTGGCTGATACTGGTCCCTGGTACTTACAGGATTTTGTTGAGTAAGCTGTAAGGGAAGCTTTGAGGCAAGTATGTGGAAAAATGGGTGAAGAGAGGACAGAGACAGACAGGAGATGCCATGCTCCAGTTGCTCACACAACCCATTTGTACCATAGCCCGGATTTGAATAGAAGGACTAGTAATAGAGTCTCTTACAAGCTGGTGCATCGCCACTTTCTGTCCAACTGGCACAGGTACATGACACAGCATGTGTGCTCTTTCTAATCATGAGCTGTGCACCTTCTTCAGCTGGATACAAATATTGAAAATGAATCTAAGAATTGTAATGTTAATTTAAAAAAAAATAGTAAACAAAAGAAAATTCTTTTATATGAAAAACCCTGCAGGAACATGTGTAGCTCACTTGTTACTTACAGTTCTCCTTTATTTTACAAGCTAGGTTAAGCTTGACCTATCCCCTTTTCCAAAAAATAAGAATCTCTATCAATCTCATTTGTTATATGTATATATTTTTTTTAACAATAGCAAAGACTTTAATCATCAGACTGACGGTCTACCACAGGCTATGAGCTTTAAAGCAATAATCTTCTTTCATTGCATTCTCAGGCTTAGACATTTTGTAAAAAAAGATTTGTATATTGAACTGATTTGTTAAGGGGAAGAATCTCTGTATAGATGTAAATTGTATGTGATGCCAAATGCCAATTAAATGTCAAGCCTAATAGTCTAATAGCCTTCTAGACATCTATCTCTCCCAACTCCATCATAAATGTGTAACAAATGGAGAGCAGCACTGCCAGTCATCTGCCACCAGCCTTTGGCTATAAACCCAGAAACTGGGAAGTTGGGTATCCCCCATATACATTTGATAGTAGGCCAAAATCTGCATATTCAGCCATTTTTCATCTAATGGGTGTAACCTCTTTCCTTCATTTTTGCAGACTGGGTTATTATTATGTTTATGGGGCAGTGAGTTAAATGTACGTTTAATCTAAATATAGTTCATGTTCATATTCAGTATGTAGCTTCATAAATAAGATATTGTAAATATATTGAATCTCTAGCTGCAGGTTTGCAATAAAAGCGACAGATCACAAGTTCACAGTCCAGAGTTTAGGAAGAAAGCAGACTGGTAAAAATCTGCTTGAGGGTTTCAGAAAAAAAAATCTACCATTTCTCACATTGTTTTACTTGCACTAATGAGAAATGTTTGGTTGAAGGACATCTACCGCCAGGATGAAAGACTGTGGAGCCCTTCGGGGTCATTTGCATACAGCCCTTCATCCTGGTGGTAGATACCCTTTAAGCAATGTTGTGAAAATAACTCAGACTCATCTGGGTCTCGCTGATGGCATATTCCTGTGGGAAGAGCAAATTCAGGTTATGCAAAATAAACCAACATTATTTTCTCTGTACAATCCAATAAAACTTGCACACAAATGTTTACTGTCACTAATATATTTGTAAACTGTGTATTGAGAAGCATATTTTTCTATGAAGCTGTTTAATAAACTTTAATGTACATTATATGTTTGTATTTTATCTGCAAGCTTAACTTTTGTAGCATATGACACATCATTATGTTCAATATACTGTGCAGATGAATCTGTCTCTATTGCTGGTGTATTATAGGATTGTAGCAAGTATTACTGTTATGCCTTATACACAGGATAGCAGATGATGATCTGATCACCAGAATAGCTTCCATTTGCCAGACCCAGCTGAGCACGGTGCTGGGAGGGATCTGTTGTTGTAATTGCTGGGTTTTCCTGCATTTGGGCCCCCACAGATGAGAATGAAGGTTATCCCTCAATATAGGGATATCAATCAAATCCCCAGATATTGCACTTGTGTACTGAGACTTTCCTTGCACAACCGGCTGGAGTGGAGTGCAGCTGAGCAAGGAAACCAGTGCGAGATTTGAAGACTGCCAATTAAAGTTACTGGCAGTCTCAGTGATACAATTAACAAACTAGGGACGGCTCATTTGCATCATTTTTAAGTGTCTATATTTCAGGAATGCTAGGTTTCTCTGTCTGAATAAAACCATTCCATACCCTAGGTTACACAATGAGCAGCTAAATTGCGGCAGTCTACCATCCGTATATATTATGATAGACCTTCCTTTAAATGCATAAAGATTTCCTGGCAAACAATAAATGTGCAAATATCTCTCGGGTATATATACAGATATATAAATTATAAACATAGTAAACATATAAATGTAAAATATATAAATTATTTAAGTATACAGCAAGGAGTGCCAGAATATACACAAAGGATTATGGTCATGGACCTTATCCAACCTGATCAACTACTTTGTGACTAGAGTGGTAACAAATTGTGTTTCTCAACTGGTTGGTCTCCTACATCAATGAAGCCACCTTTGTTCTGTTAGGTGCTCCCTGCTCACATTCAGTCACTTGTTTATCTTTCTTGACCACATCTTTTCTTGTAGTCTTGCATTGCACAGAGTATAACAGAGTGTATTGTTTGGCTGGAGACAGAGGCCACATTTATCGAAAGTATTACACGTGGAGTGTGCAGAGTGCTCCAGATTATTGAATACTGGTGCACGGTCCTCATTAATATGGTACAGCCTACACTGCTCGAAAATTGTGCACCATTTTTTGGTGCACCTTTTAACATGGAGCGTGCAACATAATTCTGTTGAGTTGCAGTGACAAATGTGGCGCACGGTCTGGATTGGCACCGCAATGCCCCTTTAGGCGCAAACACTTTAATAAATGTGGGCAGAGTTTGGTTTTTTCCTATAACCTGAAGCAAAATCTGTACCAAAGAGCAACCAATTTTAATGTGAGCTTATCCTTAAAGGGAACCTGTCACCAGGGACCTCAATTTCACTAAACAAAACAAAGAACACCCCTCCCTTCGAGAGTTGGACATTTACATTGTGGAATATATAGCAGATAACTATACATCAGTCAAGAGAGACGGCATGTTTATGCAAGTATATACAGAGGACTTTATGTACTACCACATCTGTGATGCGTATGTACATTAGTGATTACTAAATGTTTAGAATAAGAATAATACATTAGCAATTTATGGATGTTTACAATAGATGTAATATTAGAGCACCTAACACCCTTACATTGTAGGAAATGGATTTCTTCGTAGACATGCAGACGGTAGACCTGGTCTTCTTCTTTAGGTATACCCCTTTCTCTAGCCTTATTACCATGTTCATTTTATTTATATACTCCTGCTTATTAGGACGGGTAGCCTGGATCCACTGGTATGCAAAAGATTTTCTTGCCTGGTACAGCATCTGGGCTATTCCCAGCTTCACTCCCCTCTCATCTACCATTTCCTCCACCAGTCCTAAGACACATATAATAGGAGTAGCAGGAAGTTGTACATCATACACTGTCCCTACCAGTTCCAACACTTCCCTCCAAAAGGTTTCCAGATGAAGACACTCCCTCATCATATGTAGCAAATGTGCTCCCTCTGTCCCCTCTACCATCCCCTGGGGAGATAAGGATATGAAGCACCAGATGATGTTTGGACAACGGGATATCCTGACTTATGTACATCTAAAGCGTGTCGCAGTTGTAAATAACGATAAAACATATTATGTGACATCTGAAACTCTTCACGCAACTGCTCAAAGCTCTTCACAACGCCATCTGACATTATCTGTGCAACCCTGTGAATCCCCTTGGCTTCCCATACTCCACCATCCTGCAATTTAGCAACCTCGGGAAGTCTTGGGTTCCTCTATAAAGGTGTTTATTATGTGCAACCCCCTAAACCCAACATCTGTTTAGCCTTTTGACATACTTCACTCAGTAGTGATACTGTAGGGAGTGCATCTGGGGGATGAGTCTGGGCTCCTATTTCAAGAAGATGGAGAGGGGGCCTTCCGGGTTGTTCCCGGCTATTGTAAATGAGCCACCAAGAAGTACGGGTTCGGCACTGCCAGTTCTCCTTCATCCTTTGCTCTTTGTAGCGTCTCTATACGGATCCGGGGCCCCTTTTTCGGAGACCGAAATATACCTTGCATACGATAGAAATATGACATTGGAATTTGTAGTAGTGAGAATAGTGAAATAAATAAAGGAATAGTGGCATCAATACCATTTTGCTCAGATTTATACCCTGCCAACCACAGACAGGGGCAGTTTGCACCACGCAGCTACCTTTTTCTAGGGCCTTAGCAATTATAGGCTGGAGATTCATGGCGGCATAGTTTTTTGGGTTGGCCGACACCCATACCCCAAATATTTAAAGGACGATACAATTTGCAATTGTCCTACATCAAACTCACTAGGAGGTGGGTCTAAGGGAAGGAGCACCGATTTGCTCCAATGTATCTGAATCCGGAATACCCACCATATTCAGTAATGACACTCATGAGTGGAGATGAGGAACTGTGTACGTTATCAAGGAATATCAGCATGCCATCCGCATACAACGCTATGCGTTCATCTTGAGGCCCATATTTGAACCTCCAATTGTCCTCGAAGCCCTAACCATGCACGCCAGCGATTCCACTGCCAGGGCGAACGGGCACAGGGGGCAGTCCTGCCGAGTTCCCCTACTGAACTTAAATGGGTCAGTCAATATTCCATTTATCCTGAGTCTGGCTTTTGGCTTGTGACCCAAATCACATCTTTTGCATGACTGCCTGTAAAAATTCCCACTAAGCGCTGTCAAAGGCTTTGGCAGCGTCGAGCAAGAGGAAATTCTCCGGGGACATTTGCAAGTGCATAAATAAATGGCAAATATTAATAGCGGTGGATTAACCCGACATAAAGCTATTCTGATCTGATCTCCATGCACCAGCTCTAAGATAACTGTCACTAGCCTATTAGCAAGCACCTTGGCAATGAGCTTAACATCTGTGCACAGAAGCGATATGGGATGGTATAACTCTGGATGCAGCGGGTCTTTGTCGGGCTTCGGGATCAATACAATTATCGTTTTCTACATGGACGCAGGGAGGTTACCCGTGTCATGGATAGTAGCGGCTATCATGAGAAGTTTAGGTAGCATCACCCCCTGATACCTTTTAAACAGCTCAGCAGGAAGGCCATCCACCCCTGGGGCTTTTTGATTTTTGGAAGCTTGTCAATGCCTGTTCTAGTTCTTTTAATGTTATGGGCCCATCTAAAAGCCCTCTCTGTTCTTCTGATAGGGTTGGTAGGGTGACAGATGCTACAAAATCGTATATCTCTGTGTTGTTATACCCCAGCCTAGATTCGTAAATATCAGTGTAGTATTGCTGCATAACTCTCACCACCCCTGCATCCGTATTGACTATTGAGCCGTTCCGGTCTTGGAGTGCAGCAATATACGTCGATCCTCCTTGTTCTCTTATATTCATTGCTAACAGATGCCCCGTACATTCCCCCTCAATAAAGTATTTCTGTTGGGTAAAGAATCGCTTGGCCTATGCTGTCTGCTGATAATGAGCTTTAAGGAGATCTTGTGCCTCCACCCAATCCTCCCTGTTTGTTACTGTCGGATCTAACACATACCCTTCTTCTGTATCTATGACTCCCTGTTGCAGAGCTGTAAGGTAGCCTCGCTTTCTAGTCTTGTGTCTACAGATTTTGCAATGGAATAGTCCTCTGATGGAGGATTTTAGGGTGTCCCACAATCAATGGGCAGATACAGTTTCCTGGTTGTCCCTCACAAAGTCTATAACAACCTCCTCATATTCCGTTGGACCGGAGTAATCCAGCCTTCCAGTTCTCCAAATCGCCCCTCCAGGTCATCCACACGCTCCGAGACCTTTCTCATGTCATGCCTGATGATATTTATATCTTCCCTGACACCCCAAGTTGTCATTGTGAGCGTAGATAAAGCGGAGCTGCACGGCTTTGAATACGTCTGCCAATGTGGACTCGGGCGACAGGGCAGCAGGGGTGATATCAGGCCCTGCAGCGGCAGACTCGCATTGGTGGAGGGGTGCCACAATGTCTCCACATGGTTCTACAGAAGTCTTAGCCTGGGAGGCCGGGGACAGCGGTGGCCATTCCTCTGGTTCCTCATCTACACCTCCCGATTAAGCCTAGTCCGGTTTAGCAGCCTGATTAGGTGCAGCGTCCTCAGCTTCTGTTGTTCTTACAAAGCATCCCAGCCGCGCCACAATATATGCCGAGGCATCATTTCTGGTAGGCTGTGATGTAGCGTGGAAGCGGACTCCACCAGCTCCTTCTCCTCCGGGCCCCGACTTTTTTTTTCACCCTCTGCCTGCCATTAGGATCACCGGAGTATGCACTGCTCACCCCAAGGACTCGCTGTGGGCTAAAAATGCAGCAAAACAGAGGCTCAGGATGGGATTTTCAGGATGGGTCAGCAGGAGCTCTTTACCGCAAATTTGTTCACATCCTCATCCAGACCACACTCCCATAATTGTGCATAATTACATTGCACCCTGACAGATTCCTGTTCTGAGTCCCAGGTTTGTTTTCGGTTTGGATGCATGTAAAACAAAACTCCTTAGCTTTCAGCCCCCTTTTTTGTGCTCCTGTACAACTCCTCGGTCCCACTGATGTCATCTCACCACACTGTGAGCTGTGTCCCTTTGTGAGTAAAGGAGCAAGAGGGAGGAGTTGTACAGGAGCACATAGATGGGGGCTGAGAGCTGAGGAGTCAGCAGCACAGACAAGTCGCATGTTTTTTTTAAAATGCAGCCAAACCAAAACAAACCTGGGATTCTGTTAGGGTGCAAGGTTACTTAAAACGCACAATTTTATAGTAATGCCGATGTGCAGAAAAGGCAAAAAGACATCTTTGCAATCCAGCTGTAATGGGCTTCTGCAACCTGTTTTTAGTGAAAATGAGGTCCCTGGTGACAGCTTGCCTTTAATGCCTTAACGACGTGTGACGTTTTAGTATGTCGAGCGTTGGCTGCATTTCTTTGTATATCGCAAACAATATACAAAGCACCCCATATTTGGACCACTTTCTGATCTCAACCTGCAGCCCATCCAAACTGATGGAGGATCTGCGATGGTTAGTAATCAGAGAGAAGTCGAACCTTATACCATCCCAAAGAATCATGTTCCTAGGGATACTCTTGAACACAAAATAACAAATCTTTTCTTCCAGGAGAAATGGTGCTAACCACACCACAGAGATTTTACACATTGAAAAGAGAGAAAGCCTGTTTAATCAGGGAAGTGATGAATATTTTGGGCCTTTTGACCTCTACCCTGCCGGCGCTTCAGTGGGCTCAGTCCCACACAAGAAGACTACAGTCATTTCTTCTAAATGTTTGGGACAGATGTCAGCTATCATTGGAGAAGAAAGTGAACATCCCAAAATCAGTAAAGAAGAGTCTAAACTGGTAGTTCCTGAAGAAGAAACTAAAGTAAGTAGTAGTACATTGGAGACTTTCCCCTCAGGTGATAATAACAACCGATGCCAACAACAAAGGATGGGGGCACATTTAGGAAAAAAACTTTCTCAAGGCCTCTTGGGAAACCAGTTGGCAAAAACGTCCTCCAATACTAAGGAAACTAACAGCAATCAAAGAAGCATTAACCCCTTAGCGCTCTGCGCCGTAGCTGTACTGCGCTGAGTCCCGCGAATAGCGCTCAGCGCAGTACAGCTACTGCGCAGAGACGATGCCGGTTCAGCGCTGTATAGCAGCCGAACCGGCATCGTTAGCCGCGGGATTTCAACGGTAATCTACCGTTGACATCCCCGGCTAACACCCGCGGTCGGAGTGGGCTCCGATCGCGGGTGTTTAACCCGTTAAATGCCGCGGTCAACGCGACGGCGGCATTTAACATGCCTTCTGGGGGTCTTTACATCACAATCGGCCCCCCCGCACCGTTTTCGGGGGGGCCGATTGCTGTTTTGGCACCTCTGGGGTCCGATCGGGACCCCAGAGAAGCCTGGAGGGTTTACCTTTAAGATGGCGTCTGTGACGTCATCTTAAAGGCAAAGTGTCAGCCTATGCATCTGCATAGGCTGGCACTGATAATACCCTGCAATACATTAGTATTGCAGAGTATTATCAAGAACAAGCAATCAGATGATTGCTTGTTCATATCCCATGGTGGATCATGTAAAAAAATGTAAAAAAAAATGTTTTTCAATAAAAAATTACTTTATAAATCACTAAAAATGCCCATAAGCCCCAAAACATATAAAGGAGACAAAGACTATAACACTCAAAAAAAGTCTAATCATAACACAAACCCCACATATATAGTATCACCGCGTCCGTAACACATCCGTAGAATAAAACTAATAACCTATTGAAACCCATATGATGAACGCCGTAAAAAAAAACGTTTAAAAACCCGCCAAAAATTATGATTTTTACCTAATATATCCCACTAAAATGCATAATAAAGTGATCAAACAAAACTATGTACTCCAGAATGATATTGTTGCAAAAGAACAACATGTCCCGCAAAAAACAACCATCAACCAGCTCATGTAGTCCAAAAACGTAACATGTATGCCACTGGAAGCCGGGCGATGCAAAAAAATGTAGATTTTTCCCCACATTAGGGTTTTATTGGCAAATTTAGTAAAAACATATAAAAAATATTCTGGTCTGTTCCCTTATCGTATCGCCCCATAGAATAAAGATAACAGGATTATGGCTATCCGGTGAACACAAAAAAAAAAAAAAGTAAAAAATCCAGTACAGAATTGATGCTTTTCTAATCATGACCATCAAAAAAAGTTCCAAAATTTTTCAACAATAGGTGATACCAACCCAAAAATGTAACACTGGAAAAGCATCTCGTCCCGCAAAAAAAATGCTGTCACATGGCCCCAAATAACGGAAAAGCGAAAATGTTATAGCCTTCAAAGAGGGGGCAACCAGAAAACTAAATTGAAGCTGCAGGGTGTCTTCCCTTTCTGCGCCTTGCTGTGCCCCCATAACACAAGTAATGTCCACATGTGGGGGGTCGCGGCACTCAGGAGAAATTGGAGAACAATTTTATGGTGAGTTTTCTCTTTTTATCTTTTGGAAATGTGGTAATTTTAGGGCTCTAGAAAGAACGTATAACCGACAAAATTTGACCATTCTAAATTTCACACGCCATTTTGATTCAATTACATGAAGATCTCAAGGGGTTAACAATCTTTGTAAATGACTGTTCTGATAGTTTGAGGGGTGCGATTTGAAAATGGGTTGGTTTATATAGTGCCGGTTTTGTGCTAAAAGTAAAATTTGATTTCAAAACAGTTATTTATCCCCAAAATAGTCAATTCCGCAAAAATACGGAAAATCGCTATTCGATTGTAGGCGCGCGTGACGTCAAAAAAAATATCCCAACACTTTCAAAAATTATGAAAATGTAAAGTGACCAATGGGAAATGGGTATTCTGCAAGTTATTTAGGTGTTAAAACTATATGCTGAAAGCGGTTGTTTTGAATTTCGAAAAATGGCAACATTTTTCTAAAATCTCACATTTTTTTCTTTTTTGTAAATAAACGTCAAAATAATCAGCCAAAAATTTACCACTAAAAATGAAGTACAACATTGGGGAAAAAAAATATCAGAATCGCTTTGCTAAGTAACAGTGTTTCAAAAGTTATAACCATAAAGAGAACCAGGTACATTTTTAAAAAAAGTTTGCGAGCCTTAACCTGCAAACAGGCTGCGTCCTTAAGGGGTTAATATCATTTTCCTCACTCATCAAAAACTGTCATGTGAACATACTAATGGACAATGCCGCTACAGTTGTCGACCTGAACAAACAAGGGGGCACCAGAAGCATGTCTCTCATCAGGATATCGGAGCAAATCTTCAGCTAGGCAGAGGACATCCTTTTCCTTTCAGCTATTCACCTGAAAGGCGTACTAAATGGGAAAGCGGACTTCTTGAGCCAAGTACAGATAAGATAAGGAGAATGAAGGTTCAACCCCAAAAATTTTTTCCCTTTTAGTGGAAACATAGGGACTTCCATGGATATGTAGGACATGTTTGCTACAAGACAAAGCAAGCAAGCTCCAGCCTTTTGTTCCCTCCATTATACAGATCACCTCTACGGAGTAGATGCACAGACCTGGGTCCAGGGCATATTCTAGCATTTTTGCTGCCTGAGGTGAAAATTTAAATGCATCAACTCCAACTGACAGCATGGGGGCTAAAAGGATAATCCTATAAGTAAAGGACCTAGCTGATGCAGCCATATTCAACCTGTTGAAAAGCGGGAAAAAGGTCACATCTTGCATATACCCCAGAACTCCATAACGGATCAGAGAAAGGCTTCAAACCAAGTACGTTGAAAGTACAGGTATCTGTCCTGAGCATCTTTTCCGGGACACCAAAAGTTCCTTAAAGCTTTGGAAAGGATAAGACCTCAGCTACATCAGTCTTTTCCCAGATGGGATCTGTCAATAGTGTTAGCTCATCCAATTAACAGTCTCTTCGAGCCATTGGAGGAAGTCTTTCTGAAGCACTTATCATACAAAAAATGACTTTCACCACAGCCAAAAGAATAGGGGAAATTCAAGCATTATTCTGCAAAGCACCTTAATTTAGTAATCTAAGATGACAGGATTAATCTGAAACACCACCTAGCTTTCTTCCCCAAGGTTGTTTCTAAATTTCACCTCCATCAGGAAGTTATCCTGTCATCTTTCTGTAACCATCCATCTTCTAAAAATAGAAGAAAAATACCAGACATTGAATGTTAGAAGATGTGTTCTAGAAAACCTTAAGGTTACAAAGAGCTTCCGGAAGATTCATAAATGTATGCAGGATAACAAAATAACACATTCTCTAATTCACTGTTCTTAACAAAAATACAGAATTTCACAGATTTTCAACCTGTCTCTATCAGTCGTGTACACAATTTCGGTTGCCCCTGGTTCCGACCGTGATTCTTCTGACTTGGGGTCGGGGAAGCCATATTGTTCTCCTATCACACGTGGCACTGAGCTGAGCTGTTCTTTGCTCTCTGCATCACCCTTGCATTCCAGGACGAGCTCATACAGAGACTTCTTGCTGGCGTGAGGAGTGTAGAGCTACAAGCTACAGACAGACAGGGTCTTTATCCAGGGGAGGGGAGGAAGGAACATCAGATCTAACAGTGTGTGTGTAGCTGGGGCACGCGTGGGGCACTATCTGGACTCCCTTGGGACCTTCCGCTCACATTGGTAACTTTATGTTTTCCAGTCTTGCATGCAGCAGTTTGTATTCCAGGATCATTTGATTGGGATTTATACTTTGTTCTATTTTAATATTATTCTTTGTGGGGATATCTGCTGCCACTGGAACACATCAGTGACAGATTTAAGTGTTGGCCCAGGGGGTCCTTGGCAGGTTGCCAGCCACATCATATGACTGCACCGCTACGGTTTGACCACGGAAGCAGTTGTTCTGCTTGTCCGTGTTTTAATGATTTTATTTAGTTTTGTCCGCATGATTTTCTGTGCTTAATTTTAAATAAAGGATGTACTATTTTAAGCTACTGACACAGTTTTTGTTCTTTGGTTCTTATGTGCTATTTTTCATGTGTGTAGCACCATTTTGATATGGTTCCCTTTTTTGGGATTGATTCCGTTCTGATTAAACTGTGAATTTGGATATTAGCGCGTTTGTGCGCTAATTTTTTTCGCGAATCTCCTAAAGTACTTTATTACATACGGGCAGAGTTGCCCAGGTACATTTTTACGTATCTTATTGGTATTTTGGGTTGGTACCCATTTTTTATTATTTTTCTTTCTACTCGTGTGTGCTTTTACAGGAGGACATGGATTTGGAGGCTAGAGAGGCCATGTGGAACAGCCAAGTGTCCACGGTATTTGACACCCCAAATGATAGAGACCATAATGTGGAATTCAGGTCATTGTCAGATCAGCTCATGGATGCACACAGAAGTTTGACCAGAACCTGGTGGAACATCCGCAGCTTAGAGGAATACAAAAAACTCCGCATGGTCCCTAGGGGACTTAGGGTTCAGATTTTCCCTTCCTGGGAGGTTGATGGTGAGTTTAAAACGGTCTGGGAGACAGGTCTACACCAATGCTCTACCATCTTGTTAGACTTACTACTGAAACATGATTATGATGTACTCAAGCAAACAAAAAATACGGGCATTAGAAATTAAATTACCTACATTTGACCAAGTATCATTAGTCCAGCCATTTCAAGCCAAATTGAAGGACACTATAGACAAGTATGAAAAAGATATTATTCAAAAGAAACGTGACAAGTTTGGTAGAGATAGAAGTGATTATGAAAAGAAGAAGGTATACAAGTGGACACATAGGGGCAACATGAGGAGACCCATCAGACGCATGACCACGCAAGCTGTTGATAGGGAACAATCCTCGAGTGATTTTTTATCCTCAGACGTAAGCGAGGCAGAAGGCGACCCAGGAAGAGACGCCCCCAATACCAAGAAAAGGGGTTTACGAAATCGGTGGTCGCCGAACTACAAGAGAGACCCACAGTGCCACAAGCACAACAATCAATAAGGGAAGGTAAGGAAAACTTGGAAATCATTAATCTTTCATCATAACAATTGTCCAATGTTGAGCGATCCGTTTTGAGTAAAGGTTTAAATTTCTCTCCCATGCAAAGATTGGATAAGTTTACTCTGGTCAAGGACATCTATCTTTATTGTAGGCAGTTATGTTTTAAATTACTCTACCATCAACCATCAATCATCGATGTACTCTCAGATGTGGACCGGAGGACTTTTACGGACTTAATGGATCTACTCCGAGAAAACGAACAAGATCAGGGAGACTCAACAGGTAGGCCCCAATTCACACTCCGTACCCCCTCCCAGGCTACCCCTAACCTACGTTTGTTCCCAGCAGTACAGATCTTCTTTGACTGTATGGTTCGGGATTTGAAGGAAGAACCATGGACACATGAAAACCTGACCAGAACTGAACGCCAAGCCATTACGGACTTACGTAATAATAATAATTTTATTATTAAAGAGGCGGACAAGGGGGGGAACGTGGTGTTGTGGCCTACTGAACTATACATTCTGGAAGCCAAGCGGCAATTATGTAACCAACGTTACTATTCTCCTTTACTTTCAGATCCCACTGTCACTTTCAAAGCTAAACTTGATTGTCTCGTTGAAGCAGCATGGAGACAGGGCATCATCTCTCAACGGGAAAAAAACTTTCTTACTGTAAGAACCCCAGTAACACCCACCTTTTACATGCTACCAAAGGTGCATAAGACCCTACAGAACCCCCCAGGTAGACCCATCGTGGCGGGGATCGGCAGTCTGTCTGAGAAGGCCTGTATTTACATTGATTTTTTCCTTCAGGAACGTGTCACGAAATTGACCTCGTATGTGCGAGATTCTTCGCATGTACTTAGCCATCTGGAACAACTAGAGCTGGCGACCATCGAAGAAGAAATTTGGATCATCTCCATGGATGTGGAGTCGCTCTATACCAACATTCTCCATGAGGTTGGTATTAATGCGGTGGCCTTTTTCCTAAAACAGGACCAGGTGGGGGATGAACGACACCACATGTTCTTGTTGGATCTTTTGAGTTTCGTCCTGAGGCACAATTATTTTGTTTTTGATCGGACTTATTACAGACAGGTCTCGGGTACCGCGATGGGTGCACGCTGTGCTCCTTCCCACGCCAACCTCTTCTTAGGTTGGTGGGAAGAGACCAGCGTGTACCCATCCGGGCCCTTCCAGCGACATGTCGTCGGTTGGTTCCGCTATATTGACGACGTGCTCGTTTTTTGGAGGGGCACACTCGAGACCTGTCAAGCCTTTGTGGACGAACTCAATGCCAACCCTTGGCAGATACGGCTAACACCAGTCTTTTCTCAAGCAGAAGTCTGTTTCCTGGACCTGCGGATATCGGTTCATCAGAGGAATGTGGAGACAACGCTCTACAGAAAAGAAACTGCAACGAACAGTTTGTTACATTACAAAAGTTTTCACCCCCATCATTTGAAAAACGGAATACCGATTGGACAATTCCTACGAATCAAAAGAAACTGTACGACACAAAAGGAATTCGCACGACACGCAGAGGAGCTAACTCGGAGATTCAGGGAACGAGCTTACCCCAAGAGAGTAATATCCAAGGCCTTTATGCAGGCCAAAAAAACCCCCAGGAAAGACACTTTCGTCTCTAAATCCAGAGCCTCGGAGGGCAAGCCTTGCCTTATAACATCTTACCACAATCAGTGGTCGGACGTCTACAAGTTGTTACACAAGAACTGGGGGATCCTCAAAAGTGACCCGAGATTGGAGCTACATATTACATCTGGGTCCAGAATGATAGCCAGACGAGCTAAAAATTTACGTGACAACCTGACTAGAAGTCATTTTCAGAGACCAGCCAAAGCCTTGGGCCGTGGACAGCGGCTAGTGGGCTCATACCCATGTGGCGACTGTACTGTATGCCCCCTCATTTTATGTGGGACAGAGTTTGTGAACCCTGCAAACTCCAAAAAGATACAATTGCGGTCTTATATCAATTGCCGATCCCGTAACATCATTTATGGTCTACTGTGTCCGTGTCCGAAACTTTATGTGGGGCAGACCGGTCAAGAATTACGTAAGAGAATTCAAAAGCATGTTTCGACCATCAACCATGCAGCACAAGATGCCTCTACTGGGAAACAACTATCCACAGTGGCAAAACACTTTCTTCAAGTCCATCGGGGAAACCCAATGGGCTTACGAGTCGTGGGCCTGGATAAGTTCCAACAAAATATACGAGGTGGTGATGTTATGCCAGCACTTCTGCGTCTAGAGGCAAAATGGATTTTTGATCTCACCTCCCTGGCTCCAGATTGTCATGACAAGGCATATTAGCAAAAGGAATCGGTATCCCCGCTGCTCTGATCATATGCACCGATTGCGGTTTCTCTGGTCCGACTTCAATAGGCACATTGGCCAGCAAAAACGGCTTAATTAAAAAACCCGTATGTGATATTGCATGAGTGGAAGGAGGCCCAGGTTTTGCTGGAATTCAGAGGGAAGATTGTGTTGGCACGAAGGCTGAACTGTTAAGGAAGATTCAGTGCCGTCATAAGTTTTGGGGGTTTTTACATTGGGCTAATCAGGTTGAAGATGGTTAAAAAAGTTCTGGCGCTGCGCCGTCCAAAGGTCAAGACCTTACCACCAAGAGGAAGAGTATAACTCAAATAACACATACCCGAGGTACAAAAAGCGTGGGAGAAGGAACGACCAGGAAGGGGGAAGATTCTCAGAGCACATACGTGCTGAAGTGAGGGAACTACGTTTTGCTTACAAACGAAACCAAAATGAGAACTTGATTGCAATCAGGCTCCTGCCATCGCTAGATGCTTTAATTACGGAGTAATACACAGGAAGAAGGGGTAAGCAACGGTGCAAGGGGATATGTATATAGGAAAGTGGTCATCAAATGGAGAGAATACAAACTAGCAGAATAATATTAGTAAACAAATAAAGAACAAGCTACCAGCATGCAGATTAGTCTTTCCTTAACTACGGTAAATTGTGATTGAGTAGCAACCAGGTGCCCCCAGGCCTACACATCCATAAGAGTTGATAGGGCAGGCATTTGATGAGAACCTGGGCGGCGGCTGCCCATTTGGAAATATGTCCTCGTGTCAGGACACGCTCCAACCTTGGACTTGAGTCAGGTCCCTCATCTTATGTCGCAGCAGCTATCAAATTGATACTAACTACTACTGGACCGATTGGATAACTCAAGCTACCAATGTATAGTCGTGAGTAATGATCTGTAAGACTTTTACTCACTTGCAAAATATGAATACATGTATCTGACTTACGTCACTGAGGTGGGCCTAGTTGTTTTCTTAGTTTTAACACTGGTCATCCCTCCTCTATATTTAAGCTCTTGCGATATGGCCCCTCATACTATTTTCACTCTTATGTCTTTCATTTTGATTGTATATGTACCCCATGATCTGTAATGCACTGCAGAGTAAAATGTTGGCTACATTTATTGTGAATCATCTGGTGGCATCATTCACCTCTCCGCAATGACAATCATCATTTTATTCCTTGGAAACCGCGCGTTACTTACTTTGGAAGTATGTTGTCAATGTTCAAGGAGCCATGGGCATTTACAATTAATAAAAACTGTTGAAAAGCCTATCAAAAGGGGAGAGTGAGACACCACCAGACCTATATTATAGGTGTAAACCTGCCCATTTCTTTACATAACTAATCAGTAACTCATCGTTTTTATAGTGTACGCATGCAGGGGTCATGTATACACTTAAACTTGCGTTCCTTTCAAGCAAACAGGAAAGAATCTGTACCACCACCTGAGTTTGCCATACTAAATGGCTACCACAGGTCTCCTTAGAGCGGAATGTGCCCACATATGTTTTGTTTTCCTTTCTTCCATCTACCTAGAGATTCAAAGCCATGAATTCATCAAAAGTCAAGGAATGTACACAGACATCGACATCCAGTTTTAGCTAACACCGGTAACAACTTGCCATCGTGAGCATGTCCCTGAGTTCAGTATGCCGGCCCGTTGTAACTCCCGAGGCGTTCTACCAAACACATAGCAACTTTTCACTGGTCATGGTTGACTGTCTCACTGAGACATCTTTAGAGGAATTAAGGGCACATTAATTAGACAGGCCCACAGGTTCTGGGTAATTTATAATTTAAGCAATAATCACGAAGAACAGGAAAGAATTGGGTTGAACTTTTGTTTTTCAAAGCATTGTGGTGGGGGCGAGGTTTACAATCACAGAAATTCTTTATTGAGTCACTTGTAATAAAATAGTGGAGAAATATTACAGTGGAGCAAAACCTAAATTATGAGAAACTTTGGCAACATAAGAGAGTTGGAAATGAGCTGTGAATTTTGAAATTTTTTGCAAAACCAAAAAAAAAGTCATAAATATAACGCGACAAAGTTTCAGACAGAAAGGACAATAGAAAACAAAAACCCGATGTCCTGTAAAGTGAATGGGTGAATGAATTGTGGAGACCTTCAATAGATCGGCTAATTGGCCAGCGATTTAAGAGGGGGAACAATAAGTATATTATTATTCCTGCTATAGGCTTAGCATTGTCCTAAATGGCTTGAAGGTGATGTTTTCCCTCAAGCACGGAGTTAGTGCCTATCCACAGTGATATACCGCCCCCATCATGAGTACATATTCAAGGGGGTCGCATGGGTCCAGGTACCTCAGATGACAGATGTCCCCTCGGCGTGTTCTGCTACATTCATCTGTATTGAACTATGGAGTTGCCGAGCGAGATGAATAGACCAGAACGACAAGTAGAGCACTGATAAGGTATCTTGGGACCTTAATCGGACCCCGTCGTTCAAGTGATCTATCTGTGGGGGTCTCAGTCAAACCAAGACCCTCACTGATCTGGCAAGTTATGGGCCTTAACTGTCTTGGTTGTGAAAACCGTACCAACACAACCTGTATCAACTAGTTTGTTCTTCCATGGGCCAGTACCATGTGTGTTATCAAACCTAGGTTCATCCTCGCTGTCTGGTTCTTCTAGAATCTTAGCACTACTTTATGTAACCCAAAAGTGACTTGTAGCCCTTTAGCAAAATAAGGGAGAGTATCTATATGGAGGTTTTTGTAGAGTTGACTTAGGTCTTTCAATATAATCCATAATTAAGAATAACAAGGCCCTCCTATTTTGAGGCCACCTTCTCTTGAGAGTCTCCAAAGCAAACTAGTTCAATCTGTACGAGGCCTCCATAGCTTGCAAGATGCACAATACCGATTAAGCTTCTGGTCTTAGAACCGGTATCCAGATGACAGCATAATCACACTTTGCCCTCCAAATAATCATCAGCCAACCATATTCAAGCCAATAGGCACATTATGATGCGAGTTCTGTTAGCGTGGTCATGATACTCACTTACGTTTCTAACGAGAGGGCTTGTGGGAGCCATACCATATCAAGTCGGTGTACATGTGGTCAACTAACATATTTTTGCACTATCTAACCCAAGGTCAGGGAGTCATCCTCTGAGGGTCAGAACTAAAAAAACGAACATGAAGCCTATAGATTTTCAAGTCTGCTGTTAACACAACTTCTGTAAGGAAATACTCCGAGGGACTTGTCTGTAGCTTAGTCAGCATTACACTATCACACTTCACCAACACCATTATGACCACAACTGAACACAACAGTACAGGTCTCACAGTTCGGTGACCCTTGAATTAAGCATTACCGTAGTTGCCAGGATCTCAAGCTAGTGACCTCTCTTTTAGGATAGACATGTCACAAGATCCAGGTTAGCCCTTAAACTATAGTCGCGCACAGAATACAGATGCGGGTAGTTGTATATTAGAGCGGGGCTTTTCAAAGCCTGGATGTTAACACACCCCAATTAGACAGTTATTTAGGTGTTAAATCTATCTGCAGATCTACTCCATGCTAGCAGCTTTTGCGCTCGGGTAGCAAAACAAAACCCATGCTTTAGGGAGAGGCAAAACTATAATTGGGCATGGCGGATCTCTCTCATTATTTGGAAGATTAAAAAAAATGACTTTAGGTTTGAGAGAACCAACAAAGTTTGATATTTAAATAAAAATTAACCGGATTATAAAATATGAAAAGTTGTTCCATGTTTAAAATTTATGATAACACAGGTCTGCCCCCAACTATAAAACTCTACAACAATGCTTCTTTACTAGCAGGCTGATCGTGGATAACCAATGATTCGTGCTGCTCATGCAAGAGCTTTCAGATTGTTCTCAGTCACAGAAGCACGTCTGGTAGACAATTCCACAAGAATTTACGGGAGTGAAAAGACAGTGCAATCAATGCTCCACTAACTGAGGAAAATTCTAACGATGTTGACAGGCTCATCTTTTTGTTTTTGTACACATACACACACCATCGACTACCGGAGGATGCAGGATTTTAAACCAAGCCACTGACATACGTGGTTGTGCCCCACCTGACAAGGACCACTCTTCTTTAAGCTGTCCTATAGCCCATAACCCTATTGTTTGTATGTGGGAAAAAAGCTTTTACAAACATGCAAATGATAGCCCTACACCAGGCCTCCAGCTCCGTGACTCCTACACAGGAAACCATGGATACCTGATGCCATTTGCATAATGTTAAAGCTTTTGGGTAAAAATCAAGCATATGAAGCCAGAGAGAGCAACCACGTATGATCCGTGTGATTGGTTTATATTCCCTCATACCTGGTGGTTTAGTATGCTCCTTTTGAACTTAGCACTTGCTCCAAGCGAAGCTAACTCTCTGTTATGGTTTTTCATTTTACACTGTACAACCTACCTGATCAGTATATTCCCATCTAAAGTAGTCCTCTAAACTACTTAGTAGAAAAAAAAAAAAAAAAAACGTGTGTAAATTCTTCCTGTCCCCCTCCCCAGCTTCGCAAATAATCTCTTACGAACAGCCCACACCCTGCAGAAAAAGACTTTGATTGCTCTGCTTAGAGTTCTGAACAAAATACTCTGACCCGTATGATGTCAATGCTTACAAGTCACAGAACCAGATGGAATGTGTTGTTATGTTGCCACGATAAGGACTCCGGCCATCCACATCACAGCTGTCCCTAAAATTTAGGTACCAGAATTTATTCTATATTGATCTTTAGCACTCGCACTTCATGACCAATACAGTTCAATGCCACTAAGCCTGTATGCCCCTTAATGCTTCAGGTCTTTGCACCAATCGCTAATTGCGTCCTAATTAAGGACGGGCAGTACGCTATTAACTAGCCATGATGGGAATATTCTAACCGATAGCACGGGCCTATTCGCTAGTCACCACACAAAACCAACTTGTCATGGCAATTAAAAGAAAATGCCTAGATTTAACAACTAGCACATCTCACAGCCCAATGTCAGACATTCAACCGCAGTCACGTGCAAAATCACCAACAACAGTTCAAACTAAAAACCTAACTCCAGACTTACAAGCGTGATATAACATAAGGCCACACTTGTCCGCATCGTTCCTTGTGTTGTTAGGAGCAAAGAGATAAACATGTTGAAACATTTAAAAAACACATGTCCACACACACCACGGAAAATCCATTTTGTTCGGTAACTTATGCTCGACTCAATCAATATTAAAAAGACTTTATTTTCATTTATTCCTTATTATTGCTTAGGACGACCGTAGAAACATCGGCAGTTTATTGAACTGCGTTTTATGCCTTTCTGGGTTTTTTGGTTTTGGGGGGGGGGGGGGGGGTTTTTTTTTTTTGTTTTTTCTCTTGTGAAAAGGAACAACAATTCTATCCCGTGTGTGGGAACTACTATTGCATAAAAAGGCATGTTGTTATTTCAAGGATTAGTATTTTCATGTCTTCGCTTTAATTATTGTGGTGGGAACTGGCACAGACTGCATTTTTTTTAACTTCTAAAAAAGGTCACAGTTTTGTTGGGCTTAGACACGGTAAATATTTATTTTGTTTTTAATCGCTGCTTTCCCAGAACCGGCATTTTCATTTTTTCACAGTCCATGCCATGCATATGCTGACAATTAATAACTAATGAATATAGAATATATAATAATAATAATAATAATATAATATAATATATGTATTATCATTCTAATATTATGAAGAATAAGAATAATAAAGCTTTATTCATATACGCCATCATAATCCACCGGGCTTGTTAACAATCAATGGGTAACATTTACAAAGACATTCATGAGTAATAACTTTTAAGAAAAAAAAACTAAAGAAAATGAGGCCCTGCTTACAGTCTATGTTTTTTGTGAGCTTATAATTTTCAACACAATACTGTAGTACATTTCTTTGGGGAAAGGGGCAATATAAAGGAAAAAAATGCATCTACAATAATTCTTATTGCTGTTATATGATATATGTCAAGGTCATTTCACAGTTGGGAAGATACCTTGATTCTGCCCTGTATGGAGTTTTTGTATTATATTCTAAATAGAGCAATTACAAATCTGTATTGATTTGGTAAACGACTAAGAGTGTAATCCAATCTGATACTCATGTTGACTAACACAGCCCATGTATCATCTTTGGACATTGAAGTGTGTGTTAATTAACGTCAGGCTTTGGATCTGCCCCTCTAGTAAGGTGAAGATGGTTTAGTGTGAAGGGGTCCAAAGAATGGAACCACATCATGAATCTCATTAGTTTCAAGATCTGACGGTTAGGCGACACACACTTACACAACATTATCGTATGAGTCTTCAGATGTCCCCTCCCGTCTATGTAATATTACATGACGCAAAGTAACTGTGGCACTGACTTCAAGGGGTTCAGTTTCCAACGTTGATGCATATTGGCCCCCATCATCCATAGAACCAAGATCCCTTCTTAATAATGGGTGTAGAGGCCAGGCAGAGAATGTCCACTACAAGATCATTTATGAGCGTCGGAGATAGTAGAGGTACCTGTCAGTGAATGGCTCGTAGGCAAGAAACGGTTTCCAGAATCACCAGGGGTCCATTTCTCAGGATCTGGTACGAAGTCACTATAGTCAGACCATGAATCGTTTCACTTTGTTATCCCTACTTTCCACAGAGATTTGGATATCTAAAAAGTACAAAGCATACTGACATTACAGCGAACCTCGGTTAAGTCATGTGAACTATGGTTTGTTTCAACAGACTAAAGGAATCTGTTACGCTATAAGACAGACCATTAATGACTGCTAAAACTGGCTATAAATAATTGTTAAACTGGCAAGTTCCATATCGTAGGTAGGGCACTGCCACACACACTTTTGATGATTGCAATCAATAGCATAAAGAAAGATACATTGATCAAAAATTTTACTCTCTATTAATCTTCTTTCGCATTCTATCCTCCTCCATTTAATGGACTAAGCCCGAATCGCTAAAAACCAAACGTGATCCCAAAAAACACAGTGTATTAATGCGGCATCACAAAACTTACCATTTCCCACACCAACTTTTCATCATCCATCTTCTTGATCTTGGCAGAACCTAGGTGTATAGGGATTTATTGTTATATGGCCAAGTGAAAGTGTCCCATGACTCTTTAACATTTACAGACATATTTGTTTCTTACAGTACTTTTTAAAAGGCGTAATTTATCCTCATTTAACATAGTATTTAGACCTGAACATTTCCCAAGAATCTTTTTGAAGACAACGCAGTCTGAACTCTCTAATATACGTGGAAAGCCCTTAACAAAACAAATATAACTTCATACATCACAGACGGGTCCCTAACACCGTCTATTTGAACAATGCTCATGGTTGTGCTACCACAAAAGACAGATCGTTTTGTAGCCCTGTACAGAGCCCTTTTCCGTCAATTGGCGGCAAGGGGTGTGTAGCACACTCAGACACTTAATGATGCTTTCTGTCTAGTCGCAATAAAGCTAGCCACACATATTCTACAATGGCATGTTTGGTCACAAGTGCCGATGAATGATACAAGACTGTATTAAGCCATCCAACTGAGTAGTGTTTTATAGTAAAATGGTAATGTGGCGTTTTGACAACAAATTAAGACCGTCAAGATAACACCTGGTCATAAACAAATCCACCTACTAGCACTTCATTGGTCAACAAAAATGTTCTAAGGTCTGCGCGGATGTATTTGGGTAATTTCATGAATAGGAGCATTAACGGACACAATGTTGGGGTTTGGAAATATACTGGGGTCACGTGTATATGTCTGGGTTTTTGTGAATGAAGGAGTTATTCACAAATAGTGATTGTTTACTCTAAACTCTGCTCTTATTACTTGGATAGGCAACAGAGACACAGTGTAAAATGGCAACGCCGCTATATCAATAGAACGCTTTTTCCAGTCCACGCCCTGTATAGGTTTTTCTCGTCTGTCGAGAAGCTCGCCATAACAGCTGATTGGTATATGATAACTGACCCCCCACCAATGACCACTTGTAGATTGTGGATATTTAAAACTACCAAGTGCGATTTGCACTCGCACTAGCACAGCTGAGAGAGAGAAAGTTGGTTCGCGGTTCTCCAGATCGCAATCTACATTTAGACCAGAAAGTTGGTCGATTGGGAAAACGCACCATGTGTATCGACTGTTTTTAAATCAAAATATATCATCCTTGAATCCCAATCGCAGCGTTCAGTGTAATGTAAAAAAGACTATGATCAGAGAAACATCCTGTCTCTCCACGTGCCTGGAAATTGCGTTCCGAATATGCTTCTCAAGCACAACATGGGGCACATTTACTCATGGTCCACGGGACCGCATTACCTATCATCGGGATTTCCCCGACTATTTCCGTTGCATTTAATAACAGAGTTTTTGGCCTCACGACCGTATCAGTAATGTTTCTCGGGCGCATCGCGCCGACTTTCGTGCGACCACACAAATTGTGGGGCGTGCTGTCGCAAGACAATGGCGTCTCACTACGCGGGAGAAGATTGGGTGAACTCGCGGGCGGACCTCATTTTATGGGAAGCGACACATGCTACATACCGCACACTATCTTGTTGAATCGCACCGTACTTTGCCCTCGTCATACGTTCTCTGCCGGGAATCACTACTAGTTACCAGGTTAGTAAAGTGTCGCCAATGCATGTGAAATGCAAACAATCAGGTAACTTCATTGGGCCCACTATCCTACCCTCTAACCAAGCCCCTAACACCTAAATGGCAAGGTAACTCTCATATCGTATGTGCTTTAACGCTACAACACTTTTAGCATTCGGACACGATAACGACTTGTGCATCTGTACACACTGTAGTCAACCCTGCACGCAGAAGAAATAACATACCTTTACCAAGGCAGGCCACTACAATGGCAGATCAGGAATAGCTTAAGAGTGTGACAGTCGGTCAACCCAGCTATAGGTTGTTCAGTCTTCATTCAGAGCCCTTTTGCACTCCTTGCCTCTATGATGATAGAGAGGGGGAGGAGAAACATCTCAATCTCCCGTGGTACTCCTGTTCTTGGTAGATACTTCATTTATCTATATCAATCAGTGTCTCTGACGACTACTGATTTCAGAAGACTGTGAAGTGTATTCCTTCTTTTTCTCTCTGTAGGTTCAGACTTTCTGTTCCCTGCTCTACTGACACTAGTTTAAACTTTAGCCTCTATATCAAATTCTATGCTATTAAGAACTTTACCCAAATTTTTTAAAAGAATAATAATAGAATATAATAATAATAGTAATAAGAAGAATAGTTGTGTTTCATCATCGGTAACCTCAGAAAAAGAAAGAGAGAGGAAAAAGACATAGTGATAATTACTGACTTGGTTAAAGATATCTCGAAGGCGGGACTGACTTCTTATAAAGACCAGGTTGCGTCAGGAACATGGAGACTTCCAGTGCAAAGATGGTCCAAGGTTATGTATGTTTCTAAAGTGATAAAAAAAAAAGTATTTTACGTTTATAAAAGACATATAATTGTGAGACTATAATCACATTTAAAGGGCATTTTAGTTCCTTGCAGAAATATTAAACATTTTTCATACAACAGGCTTTCTATCTGTGCCTTGTAGTTTATAATAGAATTGTTTATTACTGGGAGTTTGATGTCTGAACGTATTCAGAGGGGTTGTTATCATGGACGGTAAACTGCCGCATGATGCGCGCAGTCACTGTCGAGAGGGGGCTGAAATGCTTCCTAGACTCAATTTGTGTTACATCATGGGGGCTACAACCGATTACTCTATGGTATTCGGGCAACGGGTTCGCCGAGAGGTCGTCCTCGAGCTGCTGCGAAATGCTTGGTGTATCCTGGGAACTGTGGTTGCAGTGAGCTCCCACTGAGAGCGGCGAGCCAGCTATTTGTGAATATATCGGTACAGCGCGCGGGGATTTATCAGTGTGTGGATCAGCATCCAGACTCGGAAGACTCTCCGTAAAAAAGGAACTCAAAAAAGACAGAGGCAATCAATTCCCGCGTATTCGTGTGGGCTCAGTCCTTTTTTACAGGGTCCACAACCAGGGGAGCAGTGTAACGGGAGATGAAAACGCCCAGCGGGGGACAACAACCGGGCTCCACGACTCAGAACTCAGAATCAGCGCGAGCCCTCAGACCAACCCTAACAAGACCTAGGCTTTAACAACGGGAAGTTGGGAAGTTTGTCCCGCCAATCGCCCTTCATCCAAACGGATCCCCACGGGGAAGGGGAAGGAGGTCCGATTCAATCTGCGGCATATCGTTACATCAAACTATTCCCTCGGAGGAACGATGTCTGGAAAAAGGAGGGAGGAGAGCTCGAAAGGGGGAACCACTAATCCAGACTTGGTCTACAAGTCTGAGCTGCTAGGTGAGCTGCAACAGGGGGACAAAAGATGGAGAGAAGCCTAAAGACAGGCGATAGAGGCTGGCAACAGCAGGATGGTCACAACCCTTCGATTAATTGCATACTAACATTAGAGCGGGCCAAAAAAGGAAGGAGCCGATTATGCGTGTCACGCCCGTGAGTTCCCTTCGAGACTTACCAGACAACAAAGATACACCAGGGCATTTACCCCTTCACTATTTTTTGGACTCCCCGGTTCGGATACAGGCATGCAGTCCTCCATAGAACAGTTCCCGGTTCGCGCGTCTGGCAGGTTGGCTTATGTCATCCATAGGTTCAAGCCTGTTTAAAATCTTGTGGCTTAAAAATTCCACGATAGATCGGTGTTCATATAACCGGCCATATCACCATACCCCAGAACTCATACGGATCATTAGGAAAGTGCTTCAAACCAAGTACGTGTGTGAAAATGTACGAGGGTATCTTCCTTATTGCATCTTTTCCGGGACAACCAAAGTTCCTTTTCTTAAAGCTTTGGAAAGGATAAGACCCAGCTACATCAGTCTTGTCTCCCAGATGGTACTGTCCAATAGTGTGAGCTCCATCGCATCAATAACAGTCGCTTCGAGCCATTGAGAAGTCTTTCTGAAGCACTTATCATACAAAAAATGACTTTCACACCACAGCCAAAGAAAGGGATTCAAGCATTATGTCTCTGCAAGCACCTTAAATTTGTTATCTAAATGACAGGATTACATCTGAAACACCACCTCAGCTTTCTTCCTCCAAGGTTGTTTCTAAATTTCACCTCCATCAGGAAGTTATCCTGTCATCTTTCTGTAACCATCCATCTTCTAAAAATAGAAGAAAGATACCAGACCATTGAATTTATAAAGATTGTTACTAGAAAACCTTAAGGTTACAAAGAGCTCCGAAGATTCATACATTATGCAGGATAACAAATAAACCAATTCTCTAATTCACTGTTTCTTGAACAAAATACAGACTTTCACATCGATTTCAACCTCTCTCTATCATCCGTGTACAACATTTCGGTTGCCCTGGTTACGACCGTATTCTTCTGACTTGGGGTCGGGGAAGTCCATATTGTTCTCTCTATCACACGTGGCAACTGAGCTGAGCTGTTCTTTGGCTCTGCATCACCCCTGCATTCAGGACGATCTCATACAGGACTTCTTGACTGGCGTGAGGAGGTAGTAGCTACAAGCTACAGCAGACGGTTCTTTATCCAGGGGAGGGAGGAGAAGGAACATCAGATCTAACAGTGTGTTTGTAAGTCTGGGCACGCGTGTGGGCACTAATCTGGACCTCCCTTGGACCTTCCGCTCACATTGGTAACTTTATGTTTCCATTCTTGCATGCAGCATTTGTATGCCAGGATCATGTGATTGGATTTATATTTGTTCTATTTTATATATATTCTTTGTTGGGGATATCTGCTGCCACCGGAACACATCAGTGACTAAGACTATTTAAGTGTTTGGCCCAGGGTGTCCTTTGGGCAGGTTTCAGCCCACTATCTATATGACTGCCCTGCTAACGGTTTTGAACCACGGAAGCAGTTGTCCTCTTGTTTCCGTGTTTTTAATTGATTTTTATTTAATTTTGGTCCGCATGATTTTCCTTGTGCTTATATTATAAATAAGGATTACTTATTTTTCACTACTTGCACATTTTTGTTCTTTGGTTCTTATGTGCTATTTTTTCATGTGTGTAGCACCATTTTTGATATGGTTCCCTTTTTTTGGATTGAATTTCCGTTCTGATAAACTGTGAATTTTGGTTTAGCGCGTTTGTGCGCTAATTTTTTTCGCGAATCTCCAGAAGTACGTTTCAACGGGCTACAGACGGGATTTGCCCAGTGTACATTTTTACGTATCTTATTGAGCATTTTGGGTTGGTACCCATTTTTTATATAATTTTTCTTTCTACCGTGTGTGGTCTTTTAAGAAGGACATGGATTGGGAGGCTAGAGAGGCCATTGTGGAACGCCAAGTGTCCACGTAATTTGACAACCCCAAATGATGAGACCATAATGTGTAATTCAGGTCATTGTCAGTCAGCTCATGGATTGCACCAGAATTTTGACAGAAGCCTGGTGGAGACATCCGTCAGCTAGAGGAATACAAAAAACTCCCATGGTCCCTAGGGGACTTAGTTCACATTTTCCCTTCCTGGAGTTTGATGTGTAGTTTAAACTGTCTGGAGAGACAGTCTACACCAATCTCTACCATCTTGTTAGACTTACTACTGAAACTGATGATGATGTCGTCAACAAACAAAAAAGTACGGCATGTAAAAATTAAATTACGCTACATTTTTGACCAACTATCATTAGTCCCGCCATTTCCAAGCCAAATTGAAGACCTATAGACAAGTATGAAAATGATGATTATTCAAAAGAAACGTTTGACATTTGGTATGAGATAGAAGTGAATATGAACAAGAAGATGGAGGTATACAAGTGGACACATAGGGCAACATGAGAAACCCATCAACCGCAATGACCTACGCAAGCTGTTGCTAGGACACAATCCTCGAGTGATTTTTTAAATCCTCATACGTAAGCGGCAGAAGGATCGACCCAGGAAGAGACGCCCCAATACCAAGAAGCGGTTTACGAAATCGGTGGTCGCCGAAACTACAAGATAGAACCCACATGCCACAAGTCACAACAATCAATACGGAAGGTAAGGAAAACTTTGGAAATCTTAATCTTTCATCATAGCATTGTCCCAATGTTGGAGCGATCCTTGTTGATAAGTTTAAATTTCTTCCCGTGCAAAGATTGTAGTTTACCACTCTGGTCCATGGACATCTATCTTTATTGTATGCATTATGTTTTTAAATTACTCTACCATCAACCATCAATCATCGCTAGTACTCTGCAATGTGACTCAGGAACGCTTTTACGGACTTAATGAATCGTACTCCGAGAAACACAACAAGATCAGGGAGACTCAACAGTAGGGCCCCAATTCACACTGCCGTACCCCCTCCCAGGCTACCCCTAACCTACTTGTTGTTCCAGCAGTACATCTTCTGACTGTATGTTCAGGATTTGAAGAAGAACCTGGACACTGAAAACCTGACCCAGACGAACGCACAGCCATTAACGGGACTTACGTAATAATAATATTTTATTATTAAGAGGCGGACATAGGGGGGAAGTGGTGTTGTTGGCCCTACGGAACTATACCTTCTGGAAGCCAAGCGGCAATTATGTTAACCAACGTTACTATTCTCCTTTACTTTCGATCCCACTGTCACTTTTCAAGCTAAACTTGATTGTCTCCGTTGAACATCATGGATACAGGGCACATCTCTCAACGGGAAAAAGAAACTTTCTTACTGTAAGAACCCAGTAACACCCACTCTACACTACAAGGTGCATAAGACCCACAGAACCCCCCCAGGTAGACCATCGTGGGTGGCGATCGTCGTCTGTCTGAGAATGCCTGTATTTTTACATTGAGTTTTTCCTGTTCCAGGAAACGTGGTCACGAAATTGACCCTGTATGGCTGGATTCTTCTGCATGTACTTGCCATCTGGGAACAACTAGAGCTGCGACCATCGAAGAAGAAATTTGGATCATCTCACATGGATGTGGAGTCGCTCTATAACCAACATTCCTCCATGAGGTTGGTATTAAGAGCGGTGCGCTTTTTTTCCTAAAACAGGACCCAGTGGTGGAATGACGCCACACACCTGTTCTTGGTTGGATCTTTGATTTCGTTCTGTCCTGAGGCACATTATTTTGTATTTGATCGGACTTTTCGACGACGGTCTCGGGTACCGCGATGGGTTGCACGCTGTGTCCTCCCACCCAACGCTTTCTTAGGTTGGTGGGAAAGACCAGCGTGTACCCATCCGCCCTTCCAGCGACATATGTCTCGTTGGTTTTCCGATATAATTTACGAGTGCTCGTTTTTTGGAGGCACAACTCGTGACTGTCAAGCCTTTGTGGATCTCACATCTCCCAATGCAATGGGGTAAGATGTGGATGGGTGTGAATGGAATGGTTGATTATGACTTCACTGCATGGCTGACGGTGTGGATGGGGGGGGCTGAATTTTATATGGTATTTTCTGGGCACTTCATGCTGTGCTCTGCTGCCTGTGGTGGGCTGCCTGCGTCTCTGGCCTGTCCTCCTGGGCCCTTTGGTGGGCGGGCTGTGCTGTGACCTGTGCTGCCTGTGGCGGTGGGGGGCTGCCTTGTTGCCTGTGGCTGGCCGCTGACTGGTTTGGCTTGCCATTCGCCATATCGATGCGCCTAGGCCTGTGGGGGTGTGCTGACTGGCTTGAACAAGAGGTCTTCTTTTTGTCTGGTTCTGCCTGTTTGTTGTGAGGGTTGCCTCGCGAGAGAGCACCATAAAGCGATGGGCCCACCCTTGCATAGTACGGCTAACAAACACAAACCACCAGTCTTTTCTCAAGCAGGAAGTCTGTTTCCTTCCTGGACCTGCGTATATCGTTCTCAGAGAATGTGGAGACAACGCGCTACAGAAAAAAACTGCAAACGAACAGTTTTGTTATCATTACAAAGTTTTCACCCCCATCATTTGAAAAACTGAATACCTATTGGACAATTCCTACGATCAAAAGAAACTTAACTACACAAAAGGAATTCGCCCGACACGCAGAGGAGCTAACTCGGAGATTCAGGAACGACTTACCCCATAGGAGAGTAAATAGCCAGCCTTTTGCAGGCCAAAAACAACCCCCAGGAAAGACAAACTTTTCTCTAAATCCAGAGCCTCGTAGGCAAGCCTGCCTTATACCATCTTACCAAATCATGTCGGACGTCTACAGTTGTTACAGCAAGAACGGGGGATCCTCAAAAGTGACCCCGAGATTGGAGCTACATATTACTCTGGGTCCAGAATTAATAGCCAGACGACTAAAGCTTTACTGACAAAACCTGACCAGAATTCATTTCGAGACCAGGGCAGCCAACAAAGCCCTTGGGCCGTGGACAAGTCGGCAGTGGGCTCATACCCATGTGGCGACTGTACTGTATTCCCCGTCATTTTATGTGGGTACATAGTTTGGTGAACCCTGCAATACTCCAAAAAGATTACAATTGGTGCGGTCTTATATCAATTTCCGATCCCGTAACATCATTTATGGTCCTACTGTGTCCGTGTCCGAACTTTATTTGGGCAGAACCGGTCAAGAATTACGTAAGAGAATTCAAAAGCCATGTTTCGACCATCAAAACCATGCAGCACAAGATGCCTCTCTGGGAACAACTATCCACAGTGGCAAACACTTTCTTCAAGTCCATCGGGGACCCAATGGCTTACGAGTCGTTGGCCTGGATAATTTCCAACCCACCAACAAAATATACCGAGTTGGTGAGTTATGCCTCACTTCTGCGTCTAGAGGCAAAATGTATTTTTGATCTCACCTCCCCTGGCTCCAGACGGGATAATGAGGACGGTTTTTCTCCGGATTTTACCAAGAAATAAAGAAATCCCGATGGAATACACCCCTCACCATCCTCTATGGAGGTATGTTTACTTTCCTCTTCTTTTTGAAGCGTTGTTTTGTTTTCCTTTTGTTCACTTCTCTCGCTACTGGTATCCTTTTGCTCTTTGACCCCTACTCGACTTGCAACAATTTCGCACATGCAAAACCCTACTGCGTTCACTATCCCCCTGGACATGCACTCCACCATATACACAGGCGTCCGCCCATTCTCCCATCACACACTACACCTGGTTGGTAACACCGCTCTATCCACCGGTGCCTATTATTTTCCCATCACATTACCGTCCCCTTAACTCCTCACTCTTTTTCCATACAGTCCTTTTTCTTCCCCTCCTGCACTTGTTACTACCTTCTCTTCTCTCCATTTTCCCCCGAACCTCATCTCACTTGCATCATTCCATACACTGTCCCTATTCCATCACCTATTCTAACAGGCCTTAACTGTACTATAATCATCTTTCCTCCACGGATTGCCATTCAGGTTCAAGTCTTTGATCTAACATTTATACGCATTTTTCTTTTGTATTTGCTCCCTACTTCCTAGGACATGCATGCAGTCTACTTTCAGTCTAAACTTCCCTCCATTCCCACTTACCATCTATAATATTTTCCCGGGTCTCCGCCTACTCATCGTGTCCTTCCTTGGCGCATAACTATTTTAAGAGCAAGATCCCTATTTTGGTTGACAAATTGAACTAACAGGATTCGGGTGTTTGTCTACCCTAGTATTGGTTATTGTTTTGTACTGTCTGTAGTGGTGGTTTGTCACGGTGCCGTGCATGGGCCCCATGCGTGGGAGTGCCGGGTATGAATTGATATGCTTGTATTGACTAATTTATGTAAGCTGTGGCCAGGGTTTATTTACTTCATGTCTGTTAGAGAATGATCGAACCTGCTCGTCCGAGCTTGATTGCTCGTCGAGCATTAGGGTACTCGAAACTGCTCCGTTCTCGGACGAATACATCGCCCGCTCGAGAAAATGGCAGCTCGCGCCTTTTGCTTTTTGGCGGCCAGAAACAGGCCAATCACAAGCCACGGAGACTCTTCACTCCACCCAGCATGACGTGGTACCCTACCGTCGATGCTGTGGTTGGCTGGCCAATCAGGTGACCCCATGGGATATAACTATAGCCGCTGGCCGCGCTGCTCGATCATTCTTCCTCTGCATGCCGCTAGGGGAGAGAGCTCGCTGTCAGGGAAAGCGTTAGTGTGTTTCTATGCTTCTGTTGGCAGGAGTGATTCTCAATAACCCCACAGCCCTTCTTAGGGCGACAATAACGTTCTACTTTTTTTATTTTAATTTGTGCATCTTTTACCTTTTGTGAGGAATTTTTTTAGCAGGGGAACTTGCTACCCGTTTGTGTTTGCTCGTAGTGGCACACCTATCCAAGCAAAGACCGAAGTGGGCAAAATGTCAGTAGGGGTTGGATTTCTATTATTTTTTAGGCAATAACTCAGTTCATCTCATCTGCATAGTATTGTTGCGTCCTTTGCTAACTTGGCTAGAAAATACCAATAGGTAGAAACAAACAGCTTCTCTTGAATCCTACAGTACGTCCTATAATATTTGATTTCTGGTTTGATCTCTGCTGTGGTCTGGATTTTCTGCGTGCATGTACTTGCCCATCTGAGCATTTGTTAGTGAGACTTGCGACCCCGCTGTGTCTCTGCGCTATGGCGCACATATCCATAGCAAAGGAGGCCGAAGTTGCAAAATTCATAGGGTTGTATTTTCTATATGCAATAACTCGGTGTCATCTCATCTGGCATAGTAGTTTCTTCCTTGAATACTTGGGCGAGAAAATAGCCATAGAAAACAAACAAAGCTTCTTGAAGCCTACGAGCGTTCTATATATTTGATTCTGTTTGAATCTGCCTGGTGGCTGTAGTTTCCTGCAGTGCATGTACTTGCCAATTCTAGCAATTTGTAGTGAGACTTGCGACCAGCTGTGTTCCTGCGCTTAGTGGCGCACATATCCATAGCAAGCCAGTGGCAAAAATTCATATGGGTTGGATTTCTATTAGGCAATAACTCGTTTCATCTCAGCTGGCATATAGTGTGCTTCCTTTTGATAACTTGGCTAGAAAATAGCCATAGGAGAATCAAATCACTCTTGAAGCTACGGTAGCGTTCTATCTCTTTGATTTTCCTGTTGATCTGCGGGTGGCTGTAGTTTCTGGCAGTGCAGTACTTGCCAATCCCGAGCAATTTTGTTATTGAGACCTTTGCGACCGCTGTGTTTCCTGGCGCTTAGTGCGCACCTATCCATAGCAAAGGCCGAAGTGGCAAAATTCATTAGGGGTTGGATTTCTATGTATGGCAATAACTCGGGTTCTCTCATTCTGCACATAGTAGTGTGCTTCCTTTATACTTGGCAAAAATAGCCATAGGAGAATACAAAACAGCTCCTTGATCCTACAGTAGGCGTTCTATATAATTTGATTTCTGTTGATCTGCCTGGTGGCTGTAGTTTCTTGCTGTGCATGTAACTTGCCAATTCTGAGCAATTTGTATGTGAGACTTTTCTACCGCTGTTTTCTGCGCTTAGTGGCGCACATATCCCTAGCAAGCCGAAGGCAAATTCAGTATGGTTGGATTTCTATTAGGCAATAACTCGGTGTCTCTCACTGGCATAGTCGTGTTTTGCTTCCCTTTGGACTTGGCTAGAAAATAGCCATAGGAGAATACAAAAGCTTCTTGAAGCCTACAGTACGTTCTAATAGATATTTTGATTTCTGGTTATCTGCTGGTGGCTGGGTTTTTCTGCAGTCAAAAAAAAAAAAAATTTTTACTTCCATTCTGAGCAATTTGTAGTGAATACTTGCGACCGCTGTTTCTGCGCTTAGTGGCGGCACATATCCATACACAGGCCGAGTGGCAAAAATTCAGTAGGGGTTTGGATTTCTAGTAGGCAACTAACTCGGTGTCATCACCCCCTCATCTGGCAAATAGTGTGCTTCCGTTGATACTTGGCTAGAAAATAGCCATAGGAGATACCAACAGCTTCTTGAGCCTACATTATCGTTCTATATATTTGGAATTTCCCGTGGTTGATCTGCTGGTGGCTTAGTTTACTGCAGCATGTACTTGCCATTCTGACAATTTGTAGTGAGCCTTGCGACCGCTGTGGTTATTCGTTAGTGGGCGTTCCACATATCCATAGCAACGGCCGAAGTGGGAAATTCAGTCGGTTGGATTTCTATTAGGCAATAAACTCATTCATCTCATCTGCATAGTTAATGTGCTTCTTTGATATCTTGGGGCTAGAAATATCCATCGCAATATGATCGGATTGGTTTGGTTTTTAAAACTCAAAAAAAAACAAAAAACACACAAAACAAAAAAAACACAAAAAAACACAAAAAAAACAAAAGAAGTAAAAAAAAAAAAAAGTATAACTCGCATTTTAAAATGTTTAAACCCAGAAGAAACCGAGGTCTGGGTAGAGGACGAGGGCGGGGACGTTGGGCGTCCAACTACTGCAGGGGTCATAGGCCTTGGTCCTGGCGGGGTGAGACAACCACCTGCTGGATGAGGGAGCAGGGGAACGCCGCAGAGCTACACTCCCTATGTTCATGTCTGAAGTTACTGGGCTCGTGGTAGAGCACTGTTGAGGCAAAACCGTGGCGACAGTTATGTCTTGGATTGCTGACACATGCTTCGATCCAATTTTGTCCACCACCATCGTCCGTCCACGCAGTCCACCCATTCACCCCTGAAATCCCACTCCTCATGCTCCTGCACCTGCAGCCGCCTCCCCCCATTCGGCCCCCTCCCCATGAAATATTTTGGCATTTGAACCGCATACTCTGAGGAACTGTTTCTGGACCCTTCCCACCAGTCACAAACCACGTGTCCGGTTTTGCTGCTGAGCAATTTTCCGATGCCCAGGTTTCCACAGTCAGTCGCCAGTCTGGGGTGAAGGAAAAGGAAGTATGTTAGAATAACCAATATCAAAATATGATAAAAGAAAAATGAATTTTATATAAGCTGAGTAGTGAAGGTGTGTAAAGAGGGTCGCGACGATGAGGAGACACGGTTGTCAGAACAGTGGGGAAGTTGTGTTCAGGGCAGGAGTCCGAGGGGGACAGACCCTGATGGATCGGAGGATGATGAGGTGACAGACCCAAGTGTGGTTGGAGCCGGGGGTGAACACAGTGCTTCTGAGACGGAGGGAGTACTCGACCGAACAGTTGGAAGAGCAGTGGTGGGGCCAGACGGAGGAGGCAAGGCCAGAGCTGGTGCGCATCAGCAATTGCCCATTCAAGCTCCGGGCGCCTGTGTGGGCTTGGGCAGGGTAGGATTTTCAAAGTGTGGAGGTTCTTTAAGGAAACACCTGATGACCGACGGACTGGGGTGCAACTTTGGCCAAAACCAGATCAGCAGGGGTTCCACCACTACTAGCTTAACGACCACCAGTATGCCCAGGCATATTAATGCTAAGCACCGCCAACTCAATGGCAACCAAGCCTCTTCACACCTCCGCCGCTGCAAACACTGCTCTTCCCCTGTTCAGCTGCTAGTCAGCCCCCTGCCCAGTGACGCGGCCACACCGTCAAAAACCCCATCGTCGCCTACCACGACCTCCACAGCATCACCAGCGTCAGTCTCTCCATACCCCAAACGCTGGAGCGATAAAGAAGTATAGTGCAACCCACCACACGCCCAAGCCCATCTAATGTCGCACATCTCCAGTGCTTAGCACTGGATGAGATGCTGCCTAAGGCTGGTAAGACCGAGGGCCTTTCGACAACCCTCATGGCGGCGGGCCGCCCCGGATTGGGATCCCCACGCCGCCCACTCTTTTCCCGATGTTGCCGTCCTCCCTTCAGCCTGCACAAGCAGGTAAGACAACACATCCGTGCCCTGTACCAACCCGTTTTTCTGACAAGGTCCACCTGACACGGACGGGACGGTGCGGCGGGGGGGATTCAGGCAAGGCTGCTACGCCGTAAGGGTACACTACTATATATCGCTGACGGCACATTGTTGTGTAATCACTTGGGGTGTAGGCTGGTGGGACCGAGTGTTGACCTGGGCTGCTCAATACTACTTGCGACGCCGAGGATGCGGGGCTACCTACCGGTCCGGGTTTCAGGCCCTACTAATGCCTCCTCCTCCTCCCACCCTCCTCCACCTCCTCCTCCGACCACCATCCGTGGCACTGGCGCCATCAGTCGGGTAGCTCTGGCACAGCAGGCAGTTGCCGTCGCAACGAGCACAGGCGGTGCTCAACACTGCTGTCCTAGGCCGACAAAAGGCCACACCGCCAAGAGCTATTACAGGCCAATCACGGCGCAGACTGATCTGTGGCTGGGCACCGCTGCACCTCATGCCGGGATGGTTGTGTTGTGACAACGCCGTAACCTGGGTGGCGGCTCTGCAACTCGGCCAGACTGACACATGTGCATGCCTGGCCCATGTGTTAAATCTGATAGTGCCAGCGTTTCCTCAAGACATACCCCCAATCGTCTGATTGCTCACGAAGGTGCGCCGCATCTGTGCGCATTTCAGGAATCCAGCCCAGATGCTGCCACTCTCAGGGCAGCGCAGCGTCGCTCCACCTGCCCGCTCACCGACTGTTGTGGCGGTGCCACGAGGTGGAATTCAACACGACCATGTTAATCCGAGTTTACCACGCAGCGCAGAGCGATTGTAGCTGCCAGATGTCAACTTCCACCAGAACTGGTAGTCAGGTCAGTCAGCTTCCTCAAGTCTACAATGAGATTGGACTGGATGTCTGATATCTGTCAGGTGCTGGTAACTTTTGAGGATCAACACAGATGGTCAGTGCGATGCGCCATAATCGCTCACCATCCCGCTGCTTGGCCTGTTGAAAAACTCTCTGGTCAGCATGAAGTCGGAAGCTTTGCGCTGTCACAAGAGACGGGGGAAGAATATCCCTTGTTGATAGCCCAAAGCACCCTAGGTTCTGTTTCTCAGCGCATATCGGAGGAGGGGAGGTGGAGAGGATGAGGAGGAGAATGTTGGCGAGACACAAGAGGGGACCATGTTGATCCTTCACTGTTCAGCGTGTATGGGCAAAGAAGAGGAGTTGGAGAGTTGGAGGAGGAGGAAATGGACCAGTCAGGCCAGTGAGGGAGTGAATTCTTACGCGTTGTACTCTGGCGCATATGGCAGATTTCATCTAGGCTGCCTATCCCGTGACCCTCGCGTTCAAAGAATTTATCCAGCAGCACCGATTACTGGGTTTCACTCTCCTGGACCCACGGTAACAAGCAAAATCTTCCCACTCTCATCCCTGGAGAGGAAAGGGTGGAGAATGCATGAATACCAGCAGGCCTGGTGCACAAGCTGACAGTATTTCCCTTCTGACAGCGCTAGCGGCAGAGTGCGTAGTTCTGCGGGAACAATAGCGAGGGAGATAGGCGAGCAGGTCAGCTTGTCCAGCACTGGCAAGGGTACGCTTTACAAGGCTTTTGCCAGCTTTATGTCACCCCAGCAAGACACTGTCACTGTCCCCGGTCTCGGCAGAGTAGGGCTGATCTTTACAGAAAGATGGTGAGGGGTAACGTAGCTGACCATACCATCGTCCTAAAATGATCACACAGCTCCCTACAACTACTGGGTTTCAAAGCTGACAGTGGCACGAACTGGCGCGTAACGCCTTGGAGGTCTGCCTGCCCGGCCGCTACGTCTTGTCGATGGCGGGTTTTCGTGCAGCTGGTGGCATCATCACACGATAAGCGTACACCCTGTCGACTGACAGCGCTGACAGGCTGACGCTTATTAAAAAAAAAGCTGGATTTCTCAAGAATTTCCAATCTCCACCAGGTGAAGGAAGCTCAACCTGAATAATTATCCACTCCTCCTCCTCCTCCTCTTTTTCCTCCTTCTCCTCCTCTTTGTACATTAAAGGCGAGAAAATGGCTATTTTTGACAGGCCCACCTGGCTCTTGCTATAGTACTTCATGCATTAATTTTTTCTGGAGGGCCACCTAACCCGGTCCGCTGTTTGAAACAATTTTGTGAGTGTGCCACATACAGCACCAATCTATTCCATTTTTCTGGAGGGCCACCTACCCGGTCCTCTGTTTTAAAAAATTTTGGGGACTGCCACATACAGGCACTCAATCTATTCCTTTTACTGGAGGGCCACCTACCTGGCTCACTCTGTTTGAAACATTTTTGGGACTGCCAACATACAGGCACTCAATCTATCCATTTACTGCAGGGCCACCGTACTGCTCCTCTTGTTTGAAACAATTTTTGGGACTGCCACATACAGGCACTCAATCTATTCCTTTTACTGGAGGGCCACCTACCTGCTCCTCTGGTTTGAACATTTTGGGACTGCCACATAAGGCACTCAATCTATTCCATTTTCCTGCAGGCCCACCTACCTGCTCCTCTGGTTTGAACCATTTTTGGACTGCCACATACAGGCACTCAAATCTATTCCATTTACTGCAGGGCCACCTACCCTGCTCCTCTGGTTTGAACAATTTTGGGACTGCCACATACAAGGCACTCAACTATCCATTTTACGCAACTGCAGGGCCACCTACCTGCTCCTTGGTTTGAACAATTTTTGACTGCCACATACAGGCACTCAATCTATTCCATTTTACTGGAGGCCACCTACCTGCTCCTCTGGTTTAAACATTTTTGGGACTGCCACATACAGGCACTCAATCTATTCCATTTTACTGAGGGCCACACCTACCTGCTCCTCTGTTTGAACAATTTTTGGACGGCCACATACAGGCACTCATCTATTCCATTTTACTGCAGGGCCACCTACCTGCTCCTCTGGTTTGAACAATTTTTGGGACTGCCACATACAGGCACTCAATCTTTATCCATTTTACTGGAGGGCCACCTACTGCTCCTCTGGTTTGAAGAATTTTGGACTGCCACATACAGGCACTCAATCTATTCCATTTTACTGAGGGCCACCTACCTGCTCCTCTGGTTTGAAACATTTTTGGGGACTGCCACATCCGGCACTCAACTATCCCATTTTACTGGAGGGCCACCTAACCTGCATCTCTGGTTTGAAAAATGTTTGGGACGTCCACATACAGGCACTATCCAAATTAAATTGTCTCCATAGCAGCCTCCCACAGTTGTCTCCATTGCTACCTCCGTCCAAAGTCGTCCATATGCTGCCTCCATACATCGTCCCTTTATCAAACTGATGTGTTCAGGCAGAAATTTGGGTTGTTTTCATGGATTCCCATCAAAGTTTTAACTTTGTCGCCACCCTGCTGTGTTACCACAAAATATACTGGCAAACTGTTTACCATTTAGGGATATTTTTCAGCGCTTCTTGCGCATCTGTTTACATTCCCCTCACCCGCATATCCTAAACTATAAGAACGCTACTACACTTGATCTTATACAAAGTTCTTAGAAGTGCTGTTTGGGGAGTCCAGAGACAGGGGCTTGGATTGGCGAAAGCTCCCTGGCAGCGGAACGACAGCTCCATGCGCATCATGCGCTTCTTGCGCACTGTTTACATTCCCCTCACCCCTATCCCAAACTTATAAGAAACGCTACTACATTAACTTGGTGCAGGGCGGACCGAGTCTGACCCTGGGGCTGTCATATATGCCGACGACAGAGAATTGCGGGCCTACCTGGGTCCAGTCTCAAAGGCTACTATACCTCCTCCCACCCTCCTCCACCTCTCCTCCTCCGAATTACATCCGTGGGCATGGCGCCATCAGTCGGTAGCTCTAGGCACAGCAGCAGTGCCGTCGCTAAGCGACAGCAGCTGGTGTGAAACTGCGGAGCCTAGGCATAAAAGGCACACCGCCCAAGAGCTATTACAGCATCAGCATTCCTAAAGTTGTTAACTTTGTCGCCACCATGCTGTGTAAATCCACAAAATACTACTTGCAAACTTTTACCATTAGGATATTATTTCGCGCTTCTTGTCGCATCTGTTTACATTCCCATCACCCCCCATATCCTAAACTTATAAGAACGCTACTACACTTGATCTTATACAAAAGGTTTGAAGTGCTGTTTGTGGGGAGTACTATAGACAGGGGCTTGGATTGCGAAAAGCTCGCCTGGCAGCGGAGCGCCAGCTCCATGCCAAGCTCCAACTAACATAGTTTAAACTGCAGCACCTTTATCTACTACAGTTCACTGCCTCCATACATGGTCCCTTATCAACGAGCTGGTCAGGCAGAATTTGGGTTGTTTTCATGGCTTCCCATGTTAACTGTGTCGCCACCCTGCTGTGTAATCCACAAAATACTGGCAAACTTTATCATGTACGATATTATTTGAGGTTTCTTGCTCTCCTCCTTTGGTTCCTCTCTGCCACCCTTGGTTTGAAGCCTGAGTCCATTAGGGTATGATTCGCCATGACACTCTAGCCTGCTGACCGCTGCCTCTGCATGCCGTCCCTATTGTGTCAGGTTCAATTATTGGATGTTTTAGATGCTATCTAGCTTCATTCTGTCACTCTGTCATGGCCATGCTGTTGCCATAATTTTGGCATAATGGTGCGATTAGGCAGCCTCAGAGGCATCCATGCATGCTGCCCTGCTGTTTCCTGTCATTTCCGTGGTGTTTTCCATCCTTTTCTGAGGTTCCCAGGTGTTGGCCAAGCTTCCCTGTGCAGAGCCTTGTCCCCTTGAAGAAATACTCGAGTCTCCATTGACTTCAATGGGGTTCGTTATTTCGAGAACGAGCACTCGAGCATCGGGAAAAGTTCGTCTCGAATAACGAGTACCCGAGCATTTTAGTGTTCGCTCATCTCTAATGTCTGTCCTAATTAATTAATTTAATTTAATATATCATGTATACTTATTTATTATTATTCTTTATGGGATGATTTGCACATTCTTTGCATATTGCACATCATTATTTATTGCACTGTCACTTTCTGATTGAACAGCATCTATCCAGTAGCATGTAACTGGTTCGTATTGGCTGTTTATTTTCTATTAATTATGGACTAAGTCCACACATTCACGCATCGACTGGCAGTAACGTTACAATAGGCATTTCTTATATTACTTGCCCGGCCGATCCATACAATGGGCGCATGCGCGAATACACCATCACGGAAGTGACGTCATTAGACCATGTGACTCGCCCATAGCGTGTTCCGGCATGGGCGCCCGCTGACACCAGGGCCACACACCGGCGGAGATGCACATCTCATCAAATTAGGTATTTATACACAAACACCACATCATCTGGCACCCCTGAGGAAGCCGCGTTCAGCGGCGATATGTGCGTGGGGCCCTATCTGGACTCCCTTGGGACCTTCCGCTCACATTGGTAACTTTATGTTTTCCAGTCTTGCATGCGCAGTTTGTATTCCAGGATCATTTGATTGGATTTATACTTTGTTCTATTTTATATATTTTCTTTGTTGGGGATATCTGCTGCCACTGGAACCATCAGTGACTAAGATATTTAGTGTTTGCCCAGGGTTCCTTTGGCAGGTTGCCACCCACTATCATATGCCTGCACCTGCTACGGTTTGACCACGGAAGCAGTTTGTTCTGCTTGTTCCTGTTTTATTGATTTTTTTTGTTTTGTCCGCATGATTTTCCTTTCTGTGCTTATATTTATAAATAAAGGATGTACTATTTTTTCAGCTACTTGACACATTGTTTTTGTTCTTTGGTTCTTATGTTAGCTGAGATGTGCAGTGCTGAGAATGTATACCATCTCATGGATCTCACTCATCTCATGATCTGTCTCATCTCTCTTTCTATGTGTCAGATACAAGTAGAAAGTTCAGAACTTAAATGAAACGTAAAAAACCTTGTACCCTGATAATGTAACCACATTTCAGCACTCTGTACTCACAGCACTAGAGGATTATAATTGTGTCTGCTTAAAGAGGCCCCACCCACAATATGGAATTTACAACTAACCAGCCTTGGAGTGAGCTAAAACAGTTATAAAACTGAGTAAAATTGTAAAGAGGTTTTTAGAATTTTCTTTCAGGGGCCCACTCATCAACCAGAGCTGTATCAACCTCCTGGGCGGAAGAGCATCAGTGTCCTTAGTGGGCGATTTGCAAAGCAGCAACCTGAAGAACCTTCTACATTTTCAGGCACTACAAACTCGATATAGCTCTTTCTTTTGGGAGGAAAGTCCTGTCGCGGTTGTCCTCCCCTAATCCTTTATTCTCTGTTATTCCTCCTGTCAGTCCCGTTGTGGAGGTCAAAGGAAAAATTAAATACTCTTACTGGTAATTGGATTTTCCGTAGTTCTCCACAAAGCACAAAATACACAAATATAAAAATATATAGTACAGTAATAGACTATTAGTAAGGCTCATTCATTGACATTCCTTGGTTACAACTGGAGTTTGAATGGAAAACCCATTTAATGGCTTCACATTTCACAGGTTTTCACATACCTGTCCCTGGAAGGCGGGGAATCCCTCCTATCAGTGCCGTTGTGTGGATTACGGAAAATCCAATTACCGGTAAGAGTAATTTTCTTTTTTTTTTGGCACAAAAATGTATACACTCAACAATTGTCATTTCCACTTTTATGGAGGGTCTAAACAAAAAGAATTTACAGCTGTAAATAAATTCAACCGACTACAATAGTAGGATGTAGCCAAGCAGACAAGATAAACCTTCACTTATTGCTTACTGTACATGCAGTTATTCTCAGCAGTGATTTGTGGGAATACATCCTTGGTAGTGTTTATAGTCGGGCTGATCACACTCCCTTGACAGGTCACTTACTGTTGCTTTGATTGCTGTTCCGATAAGTGGCCCTATAAATCACCACATGCAATAGGGCTTGTGAACAATTGTTGGTTTCTGTCTGCTGTTTATTTTTGACAAATCTACACTACCCTACCTACGTTCTGTGCATGGTTTAGTTTTACGTTTGCTTGCTTGCTGTATGTTTAATATAGACTCTCCTTCCTTTCTCTCCATAATGTTATGCAAAAAGGTAAAATGTGGTGCCACCTTCTACAACACCTCAGTTTCTTTAGCCCTGCTCTGCAACCCCCCTCACTCTCACTACCACTAGACAACCCTACCGACAACCCTGCACTGAACCTCACAAAACATCTGAGGCAAAGTACCAGGAGTGCTAAACAGTGTCTTCCTTTGAGAGGGATTTATTTCGTTATACAATCAGGGAAATCTGCCCTTTGCATTTAATCTTATATCTTTTCTATCTAACAACCCCAACAATCATATTCTACATTGAATTACCTTTTACGTCATCGGGGCACCCCCACGAACCTCTCTCTTTTCAGCTGAGGGTTTCCCCTCACACTTAAAAACAAAATAGACAGCATCAGAGAAAGTTTCAACCTCAATCCCTGCAACGCACCCAGCATGTGCAATGCCCTTCCCATTAAACCAACTCTTTTTCCCCATAGAAAAAATCCTCCATATTGTCAAGCTCACAACTCACTCCTTGTGCGGTTACATCTCTTCCCAATTTCCACTGCTGTGTTCGTCCCAGCTCTAATTCATCTCTTTAAACTTTGCTATCCATTAGTATTGTTCCATCTTCCTATAAACAAGCAACGTTCACACCTATCCTAAGAAGCCATCTCTGGATCCATCTACTCTGGCGCACCTATCGACCTATCTCACTACTTCATTGCTATAACCTCCTGGTACAACATGTCCAATTGAACTATCCTCCTACTTTTCCTCCAACTCGCTCTTTGACTAATCTGGTTTCTGACCCAATCACTTCCACTGAGCCTTCCCTGACCAAATTCCCAATATCTACTGTCTGCTGAATTAAAACACCAATAATCTGCTCTCCTTGATGAGTCATCTCCTTGACCATTTGCTCTCGCTGAAGATGTTTTCTCATTACCTGCTCTTCTCCATCTCCCCCTCGGCCCGGACTGCACATGAAGTCCCATGGCTTTTAATATATCACTCCTTTAGAGATGACACGCAGATCTATATTTATGGTCTCTTCTAGCCTAAATCCCCTTCAGCCATATCCTTCTTCTTCTCTTCTCATTTTCTAAACATGATTTGCCACAATCCAGCAATAATTTGCAACATTATCCTGTTAAAATTGTAACCTAAGTATAACACAAATGTGACAGTTAAAAACCGGTGTTTATTAGATGGCCATTAAAGTGGGCAAAAATGTAAACTAGTAAAAAGCTACACTTAAGGTAAATACATAAACTGGAATGCACACGCCCAGTGTTAGCTGTATAGAAATCAGTAGATGATGCTCTCAAAAAGTCCAAGCAAGTAATAATTAACAGAGTCAGCATCTATGTTGCAAACACAAATTCAGTAAACAAGCATTCATCATCCATTGTCTCCCCGATGTTTGCGATATCTAGGAAAATATGCATCTTACTAGTATCATCGGTTGCTGCAGTTCCAGAATGCTAGATAGCCAGGAGCAAACGTGTGTCCAATCTTTCACACGAATCAAATGCCCTTTCCTAAAGGTGAGTAACATCCAACAGGTCACTGTCAAGAGTCAAATGGACCAATATGTCTTAAGTACTTCTCACTTTCGTTGACCCATTATTGTAGGTTGCAATCATCCAAACAGGTCATCCCCTGTCCTCTTTCGTCTCCTTTTCCCCTCTAAAAGATCCTGTCTCGATCTACAGGAGCAAACTTGTAAGCCTTTTTGAATCCCTATTGATACACCCTCTCCTTGTATCTTTTGCAAAGGTCATTAGCCTTCTCATGATCCCCATCCTCCCTACAGTATCAGCTCACATAGATATTGGCCTTCGGTATACCTCTCCGTAGGGCTAGTGGTACTAGTATAGGTAGGTAGGTTTGCCATCAACTAGAAAAAGTTTCTAGTCAGTGAAATCATAAAAGTTCCAATACAAACAGACTATGTGCTCTATGTTGAAACTCACAGTTAAAGGAAGTATTGGACCACCCAAGTCCTTTGGTATGTGGGATGGATGAGTAAAGGGCCTCAACATCTATACTGCCAAACACAACCTTCCTCTTCAACCTCCTGGTACGCTCCACATGTCTCAATAGATCCCCAGTGTCCCTAATGTAGGATGGTAATGCCAGAACATAGGTCTAAGAACTTTGTCAATATAACACCTATTTCTGGCACAAGAAATTCACCCCAGACACAATAGTCTCTCCACTTGAAGAGTATCCACCCCCATGTGGATGTTAGGTAGCATAGAAGGATGGAGACAAGAACTAAAGTTCAGACTCACTAATGAGCTTCTGATTAAAGGTCCCCAAAAGGAAAGCCTTAAGTTCCTCACCAAACCCCTGCGTTTGGATTACATTCCAGAATGCATAACCCGATCTATCACTCGGAGATCAAGCGAGTTGCGTATTTGTTGGTGTCCAGTATCACATTGTTGCCCCCCTTTGTTCCAGGGTTTTATTGTGACACTGAGGTCCCTCCAACAGTGGGCAACTACACTTCATCTCTCTGGCACACCAGGGCCAGATCCAGTATCTGGTACTACTGATACAGTCTCCCCTGGTTAACTCTGAAGATGCTCGGTGATGAGCAGAATGCATCAGCCACGTGGGGAATGGGTTGCCCTTGCGAAGGTTGGGAACTATTTATTAGCTCGCTAAGTGAGCTATAGAAATTTGGTTCTATGTTTCCAGGGTGCGGATGGTTAATGATTAAGTCATTTAAGCCTCTTTGCTGTATGTTACCCCTTACCAACATTTGACATAATAGTACACACATGCCGGGTGCAGTGCATGAAGAGGGCTTAGGCCCCTTCCACACTTCCGTTTTTCAGCCATTTTCTGCCGTGAGCTTTTGACGTGCAAACGTACATTGCACTCTGACCCATTGTAATCAAAGGCCTTTTCAACTTTTTTAACGTGCATTAAGGGAACCTGTCACCAGAGACCCTTTTTAGCACTCCGCCAGTCCCCACAAGCATAGTACATACACTGCCAAAGTGTTTTTGTATTGAAAATAGGTTTTACAGAAAAAAGATATGTTATATTGATACTTACATTAGCATCTGCTGTGTACTACATTGCCAAATGGGAGGGCTGAAGGACAAAGACCACCACCACCCCCCCCCCACCCCACCCTTGGGAACATGTGACCTTTTCAAATATATGAATAACTTCCTCACTCGGATTGGCTTGTAGAGGAGCAGGGGCATGCTAAGCCCAGTGGATGGGTGTTTTCATATATTTGAAAGGTCACATGAGAAGCTGTTCCCCAAGGTGGGGGGAAACTGCTCCTTCCAGCTCCTCCCAAAGGCACTGCCTATTCACACAGCAGATGCTAATGAAAGTACAAATAACATATCTTTTTTTCTGTAAACCAATTTTTTATACAAAAAACACTTTGGCAGTGTATATTTATGCTCGTGTGGACTGGGGAGTGCTAAAATGGGTCTCCTGGTGACAGGTTCCCTTTAAATCTCGATATGCTCTACTTTTGCAAGTCACGCCGTGAAAAACGCATCATCACGTCTATGGAGATGCAATCAAAAACTCTGAGACATGCAAGTCCAATGCAAGTGCAATGCGTTTTTCACACATCAATTGCCATAGAAAAGATAGAGCTCAGTCCTCAGGTCCTTTCACCTTGAAATTGCGCGTGAAAAACAGAGACACTGAACAAACTAACTGAAAACTGATTGACTCTGATGCAAAATGTCCGTTTTTCACTGATCGCACCCTGATCGAACTCTGACGTGATCGCAACGCAATGTGGAAGAGCCTTACAGGCGGCGCCTCTCTATATCCCTAGGGAGTCTGAAAAATAGTAAAAATTAAAAAAAAGTTTAAAAAATTATAATAAAAAAACCCAAAATTGTAAACACCCCTTTCTCTAGAACTGATATAAATATTAATAACAGTAAAAATCATAAATGCATTAGGTATCGCCGCTTCCGAAAATGCCCGATCATCAAAATATAATAATGTTTTTTTCATTGCGTTTACCCCATAACGGAAAATAGCACCCAAAGTCGAATGGCACTTTTTTGCCATTTTGAAAATATAAAATCAATAAAAAGTGATCAAAAGGTGGTACAGTCTTTAAAATGGTATCATGAGAATGACATCAAAATTCGCAAACATGACACCACAACAGCTCCGTATACCAAAGTATAAAAAAAGTTATTAGCACCAGAAATGGCAAAATAAACATTTTTTCTTTTTTGTACAGGAGGTTTTAATTTTTGTAAATGTATGAAAACATTATAAAACCTATAAAATGGGTACACCATGATCGTACCAACCAAAAGAATAAAGTAGACATGTCATTTGGGCAGACAGTGTGAAAGCCGTAAAATCCAAGCCCACAAGACACAATGGCAAATGCGCTTTTTTCACCATTTTCACTGCATTTGGAATTTTTTTTCCCCGCTTCCCAGTACAAGCATGGAATATTATATACTAACATTTGAAGTGTAATTTGTTACGCAGAAGACAACCATCACACAGCTCTGTACATGGAAAATAAAAAAGTTATAGATTTTTGAAGGTGGAGAGTGAAAAAAGAAAATGCAAAACCAAAAAAGGGCTGCGGCAGAAAGGGAATTGCTATTACAATGTTGATTGATGAAATAAAGTGTACAATTTTCCCAGGACAGGGCTAACTTGTTGATCGGTGGGGCCTCAGTGATGAGACCCCCACATATCATGTGAACGAGGAGTCCAATGGTCCCAGGGACCTTAGATGTACCCCTTGTTGCTCCCGAATATTAACCCCTTAACGCTCTGCGCCGTAGCTCTATGGCGCAGAGGTATAAGGATGGTATAAGAGGGCTCACGGGCTGATTCCTCTTCATACAAAGGTGGGGGTTTTTGCATATTGCAAAAACCCCCACCGCTAATAACCGCGTCGGTGCTTGCACCGATCGTGGCTATTAACCCCTCCGTTGCCCGCCGGCAAAGTCGCCGGCGGCATTTAAAAGACGGCGGCGCGCGGTTGCCATGGTAGCCTCGGGTCTCGTTTGAATCTGTTGAATGTGCTGCAAAAATGCCATATATTGCAATACAGAAGTATTGCTGTATATGGTAGCAGCGATCTGACATCTAGGGTAATGTACCCTAGATAGCCTAAAAATAGTGAAAAAAAGTTAAAAAAATAAAAATTAATAAAAATAAAAATTCAAATCACCCCCTTTCCCTAGAACTGATATAAAACATAATAAACAGTAAAAATCACAAACATATTAGGTATTGCCACGTCCCAAAGCCAGATCTATCAAAATATAAAACGTTACGGAGACGGGAAATGGCGCCCAAATGTCCGAAATGCGACTTTTTACCCTTTTTACATCACATAAAAATGGAATAAAAAATGATCAATATGTCGCACAGACCTCAAATGGTGGCAATGAAAACGGTGGCTCATTTCGCAAACAATGACAGCTCATACAGCTCCGTGCGCCAAATGTATGAAAAGTTATTAGCTTCAGAATGGCAAAATTTTTTTTTCTTTTTTGTACACATTCGTTTAATTTTTGAAAATGTATTAAACACAATAAACCTATATAAATTTGGTATCACCCGCGATCGCACCGACCAAGAATAAAGCTGAGGTGTTATTTTTAGTGCACAGTCAAAGTCGTAAAAACTGAGCCCCAAGACGATTTTTTTTTTCAATTTTTCCACATTTGGAATTTTTTTTCAGCTTCGCAGTACACATGTTAAAATAAATGACATTACGGAAGTAAATTTGTTAAACAAATAAGCCCTCACATAGGTCTGTACACGTAAAATGAAAAAGTTATGGATTTTTGAAGTGTGGAGAAAGCAGAAATGAGCGAAAAAACCCGGCGCCCTTAAGGGGTTAATGGAGCAGACCGTTTTGCTGCACTGATCTCTATGGACTGGGCGGTACTCTCCCATTGTCCCGTCTGCTCCTTTGAGATGTTATGAGCACCGTCTGCTCCATTAATCTCCGGGAGCAAACAAGGGGTCCAACTGCCATACCGGAGCCCCATCAACCACTCGTTTGTGAAATCTGTGGGGGTTTCATCACTGAGACCCCCACGGATCAGCAACTAGCCCTATGCCGTTGATAGGGCCTAACTTGGTTTGTGGGACAGCCCCTTCAAGGACACCCATTGGACAATTGGTTCGGTTAAGTACAGGAAGTGATAGCCCAGTTTGGCCCACACAACTTCTGCCACAATCTTTCCCACAATCTTGAAAGGCAAGAGACATAAGTCCACTCGGTAGCTTATATTAAGCCGAACATGGCCATATGGATTTGTAGATAAAGAACCCAGGTTAAAAAACATTGCTTTGTATCCACATGTGAAAATCCTTGAAACGAAGACAGAGTGCTGCTTTTTTTCCTTTGGTTTCAGTGGACTTTGGGGTCTTGGGTCAGACCCTTATAACCCTGCACCCATACTGAATTTAATCCAACTTCTCACAGTGCCGCCCTTTCTCTTTGTTCATTAAATAGGCTAATGATCTGGGCCTAAACCTGTTACAGTTCAATATAAATGCATCACTGCCAGGCACAGAACCACTTTTTCAGCTCAGGATCAAGGTCCCACCACCACCAGCCCCGGCAGCCCTCACATGCAATATAGAGCTTCATCCAATCTCCCTTCTACGGGTTCACACCTGCCCTGTAACATAAATGATGGCTCTTTAAATGGGAGTGGGAAAAATTGCCTACTTTCTTCCTGACCAGATCCCAGGACCGATCAGCAGTATACAGTATATGGAGATTTATCATGACTTGTACTGGTGTACAACCCTTAATACAGTCACCAGGACTGCAACTATTTCCCGATTTACGCCTCCATGTGTTTTGTTAATAGGGACCGATCTAAACGAGGTGCAAAAAAGAGGGGTCATGCTAAGATTCGGTCCGCAACTAAAAAAGGGCGCATTAAAGATTAACAAGATGGAGACAAGCTTTCTAGATCTGCCTCCCCTTCCTCTGGCAGGTTGCTTTGGGAAGGACGTTTGCACCAGCTCATAGTAAGGCATGTTCAGTGGGAAGGTCTTCTTGTTATGGAAGCACATGATATACAGTTATGGACAAAAGTTTTGAGAATGAGCATATATAACAGATGTTATAAGAGTGATTAGCTTAACAGCAATTAATTGCAATATTATTCAATAAAGTCAATATTTGCCTAGGAAATTAACTATTTCCCCCAAACACATTTCAACTTCTTGCAGGCCTGCCTTAAAAGGAGCAGCTAAGATCGTTTCAGTGATTGCCCATTAAAGGGACACCTGTCACCAGGAGACCCATTTTTAGCACTCCCACAGTCCCCACAAAGCATAGTACATACACTGCCAAGTGTTTTGTATAAAAATTGGTTTTACAGAAAAAGATATGTTATATTGTACCTTTCATTAGCTTCTGCTGTGTGACTAGGCAGTTGCCCAATAGGAGGGGCTGGAAAGGAGCAGTTCCCCCCACCCTTGGGAAACATGTGACCTTTTCAAATATATGAATAACTCCCAACACTCAGGATTGGCTGTAGTGGAGCAGGGGGCGCCGCTAAGCCCAGTGATGGGTGTTTTCATATATTTGAAAAGGTCACATAGAGAAGCTGTTCCCCAAGGGTGGGGGGGAACTGCTCCTTTCCAGCCCCTCCCAAAAGGCAACTGTCTAGTCATACAGCAGATGCTAATGAAAGGTACAATATAACATATCTTTTTTTCTGTAAAACCAAATTTTTATACAAAAATACTTTGGCAGTGTATGTGCTATGCTCTGTGGGGACTGGGGGAGTGCTAAAAATGGGTCTCCTGGTGACAGGTTTCCTTTAACACAGTTGTGGGTGTTGATGAGGACAGGGCTGGAGATCAATCTTTCATGACTAAGTAAGAATCACACGACTGGACACTTTAAAAGGAGGCTGATGCCTGCGGCATTTCCTATTTCGGCGCGCGCCCGATCGTGCGCACGCAGCGCCGAAGCAGTTTCTGCAATAAAGTTTAAAAAGTGTTAAAACCGCGATACCGCGGTTTTAACACTAACGAAGCTAAGCACCGGCACCAGCTCACCCTGAGCTGGTGCTCGGTGTTTACAGCTTACACCTACCATTTCAAATGGTAGGTTTCCTTTAACTCATTCTAACTGTCAATAAAAGCTTTTGTTCTCAAAACTTTTGGCCATGACTGTATTCAACGACTGACACTCCTCCTCCCACCTGAGTCCAATCACTGGAGTCCCAGAACCTTGGAAAAATCATAATGGTTCTGGGGCCATTGGATCTGGCTGGGCCTCCAGTTCATTTGAAGACCAAATATGACCCACTTATTGTGTTTCCATTGAAAGTTCTAAAAACTGAGACCCAAGCGGGCATGCGCCCAGCTCCCCAAATTCATAAAATGTAGATGGTATCTGACTAGGGCAAACCATAGTTTCATAATTCCCCTATGAAGTTATGCCAAGAGATTCTTTGAAGTTTTGGCTGTGTTTCTTTGGGTTCCATCTTGGTGTCTTCTTGGTTTTCGCCTGGCTCTGGTGACTATTCTTCTTTATTTGTATTGTCTTTATTTAGGGTAAATGAGGCAAGTAGGCAGGGAGAATCCATTGTCTGTGTCACCGATTTGTTCCCAGAACCTGCTTTACAATATGAGACAAAAATAAGAGACCACAGTGCTCTCTTGCTAGTTCCAAAATAGCATATATAGATCTATGTTTATTTTGAAGTTTCTTACTGCATCAGGCTGGAAAGCAATGTAAATGTTGACTCATTCTCTGTTTCCTGTGTTAATAAAAAACAATGGGGCTTATTTACTATGGGTCCCGCGGCCGCATTTCCGTTGTGTTTTCCCACGTTTTCATGGATTGGGCCACTTGGGCAGGAATTTATAGGGCCCAGCGCACCGCTGGTGCTGCTCATTCCTGTAAACAGTTAAAAGCGGCCTCTCCCAGCATTCCCTGTCAGATCTTCGTGCCTTGCGCCATAGAAAAAGCTTGTTCCCTGATACCCTGCGTTCTTTGTGTGATTTCCTGTTGTGACCCGGTTCCTTATTTTACTCTGATACTGTTACGCCTACCCTGACCTGTTGCTCCATTCCCAACTCTGATTCCGGGCTGCCCATCCTGACCTCCTGCCTGTCCCTGACTACGATCTTGCCTAACATCTGTGTACCTCGCCTTGGCTGCCACCGTGGACAAAGTCGCACCTGTTGAACGACTTGGTGGTACCACACCACAGCAAGTCCAACCCGCTTTGCGACAGGCTATGGTGAAAACCTGGTACCACTTAGATTCCAGTCCCAGGTGTCAGCTTACGTCATTGTCTGCGGTGGTCCAATGGGCCCACTACTCCTAGAGCCTGACACAATACTTTTGACTGATGGCTTTACTTATATTTACAGCCATAAGCTGAGGAAATTCCTGAGCTAATAACTGCAGCTGGATATTATGTTGGATCCTTAGTAGGACCTAGCTGAATGTACACACAGAATAGTTTCCAAAAGATAAATGTGACCATTGCTCAATATATTTACTGGCCAAGACCACTCATGTGCCATAGGACAAAGACTTCTTTATTAAAATTTCCTATACTGAGCTGACATGTTCGTAGCAAGGAATGATTCACAGGAAGGTTCAAAGTAGTGCCATGACTGAGCCCCAAATACTTTATTTATGACTTCTGTTGTACTGTTGCATCATGTAATAGCTGTAAAATTTTCCAGTTGCTGCATTCCTATTTGCATGCCAGCTTGGCCACTTTCTTAATCTACTGCTTTTTCACTGCCAGCTCAGAAAGACAACCTATTTTCAATCACTCTTTATCAGAGACGCTAAAGTGTGATGACTACTGTATATGTACAAATGCAAATTAGTTGGCTAGGATCCCTGTGATCATAATCCCTGTAATAAAGCTTGGTAAAATTGTTAATGCTTTATTTATATTTTACTTATGTGACTAATCTGACCTGAATACATAGGATCATAATAATGTTTGATTTTAGTTCCATAAATACTGTTGGAGCAAATAATTCTAATAGTGCAGATCAGAGGTCTACAGTGGGGCTTAAATTAAAAGAAACATAAAAACTGTTGTTAGATCACAAAATTAACCTAGGATTAAACTGATTAAACTTTCTTTACTCTGATGATTAAAATGCTTTTTTTGTTTTAAGAGTAAAATTGCTTCGAATTGAATGCTTTGAAACAATCACTGTTGTCTTCCTAAATGTACAGAACCCACATTTTCTTTAAAAAAAGACACTCTGTCTTACCCAATGCCTAGAAAGAAACTGCAAAATACAGAATTGCTGTAGAATATGACACCAAATCCAAACAAGACAATGGCTGATCATTCCTAAATCCATGAATGGTCCATGAAAAAACAGACCACTGAAAACATTGGGGCAGATTTATCAAGTGTCTGAAAGTCAAAATATTTCTAGTTGCCCATGGCAACCAATCACAGCTCAGCTTTCATTTTACCAGTACTCATGAATATTTTGAAGGGGAGCTGTGATTGGTTGCCGTCATAGTTTGTGAGCCGCCGGCGCACACGGAGCTGTCACTGCCGCCCAGACTGCATCAGCGGAGCTGCGGGGAAGCGTCGGAAAGATGAGTTCATTATTTTAATGAGCTGGGCAGGGGCTGCTGGCTGCATACAGGAGGGGAAGTGGGGGTGGGTTATATACTGAGGGGGGCAGGCAGGCTGGCTGTATACTGGAGGAGCAGGCTGGTTGGCTGTATACAGTGGGTGGGGGAATGCTAGCTGGCTGTATACAGGGGGTGGCGGCAGGCTAGCTGGCTGGCTGTATACTAGGAGGGCAAGCTGGCTGGCTGTATACTGGGGGACTCTCTGGTTATCTACTGGGGGGACTGTCTGGTTATATACTGGGGGGTGGGTATGGGGGGGGGGGGCTGGCTTGTTATATACTGGGGAGGAGCTGGCTGGCTATATACTGGGGAGGGGTGGGCTGGCTACATACTGGGGGGACTGCTTGGCTATATACAGGGAGGCTGGCTGTATACTGGGAGGACTGGCTGTATAATTGAAGGACTGGTTGGCAATATACTGGGGGGGGGGCTGTCTGGCTATATACAGGTAATTGGCTGTACATAAAATGCAGAATTATAATATATTTTACTTAGGGTCAGTATTATAGCATTTACATTCTTGTTTATCAAGGAAGCTATTGTAGTAATTTTTTAGTGTATATATAAGTCAGTTGTGTTTTTGTTAAAAAAGCTTTATTCCTTTATAAAGGAGGTAGTATGAGTCTCTTTCGCTGCACTGTACATGTTGATTTGGGCAATCTATAAACAGTTTCTGTGGAGTTAAGTAACTCCACCCTCATCACATGATCACACCTACTTGTTTTGACTCACAGAATGGGGCCACTTTTACATTTTTTTGCCAGGACCACTTTAAAGTGTAGCGTGTAGAGATTAGCGAGCACTAAAATGCTCGGGTACTCGTTATTCGAGACGAACTTTTCCCGATGCTCGAGTCAATGGGAGACTCGAGCATTTTTCAAGGGGACCAAGGCTCTGCACTGCACAGGGAAGCTGGCCAAACACCTGGAACCTCAGAAAAGGATGGAAACACACGAATGGACAGGAAACAGCAGGGGCAGCATGCATGGATGCCTCTGAGGTGCTTAATCGCACCATTATGCCAAACTATGGGCAACAGCATGGCCATGACAGAGTGACCGAATGAGGCTAGATAGCATCTAAAACTCCAATAATTGACCCTGACACATAGGGGACGGCATGCAGAGGCAGCGGCAGCAGCGGCAGGCTAGAGAGTGGCATGGCGACATACCCTAAATGGACTCAGGTTTCACCAAAGGAGTTGAAATGATTTCCTATTTGAACAAAAGGTTGACGGTATATTTAGTCGATAACACAGCATGTGGCGCCATAGTGACCAAGTTCCATAACGTATCTGGTGAAACACCCGAAAAATAGCCTGACACAGCTCTTTTGATAAGGGGACGACATTTGGAGGCAGCCATGGAACGACTTCCATGATTAAGAGCGACAGTATGGGGCATCCATATTGCGCTGCCTATATTGCAACTTCAGGTCTCCAGCATGGCGGCGACAGATGGGCCGAGTTCCACTATGTATCTGGTGAACACCTGAAAATTCTGCCTGAACACAGCTCGTTTGATAAGGGAACCAGGTGCTGCAGAGCCCTACTCTGCCGAGACTGGGGACAGGTGACAGTGTCTTGCTGGGGTGACATAAAACTGGCAAAGGCCTTGTAAAGTGTACCCCTGCCAGTGCTGGAAAAGCTGCCTGCTCGCCTACTCTCCCTCGCTACTTGTCCCGCAGAAGTACGCCCTCTGCCGCTAGCGCTGTCAGAAGGGAAATACTGTTTCAGCTTGTGACCAGGGCCTGCTGGTATTCTGCATTCTCACACTCCTTTCCTCTCCAGGGATGAGAGTGGAAAGATTTTGCTTTGTACTGTGGGTCCAGGAGAGTAATACCCGTAATCGGTGCTGGGATAAATTATTTGAACGCGAGGGTCACGGGATAGGCAGCCTAGCATGAAATCTGCCATATGGCCAGAGTCCCAACGCGCAAGAATTCACTCCTCCCTCACTGGCCTGACTGCCCATTTCCTCCTCCTCCAACTCCTCTTCTTCTGCCCATACACGCTGAACATGAAGGACTGACAATGTTCCCCTCTTCTGTCTCGCCACACATTCTCCTCCTCTTCCTCCTCATCCTCCTCCACCTCCTCCGATATGCGCTGAGAACAGACCTAAGGGTGCTTTGGCTATCAACAAGGGAATCTCTTCCCCCGTCCTTGTGACGAGGCCAAAGCTTCCGACTTCATCGCTGACCAGAGAGTTTTTCAACAGGCCAAGCAGCGGGATGGTGAGTGCTGATGATGGCGGCATCGCCACTGACCATCTGTGTTGACTCCTCAAAGTTACTCAGCACCTGACAGATATCAGACATCCACTCCTCATTGTAGACTTGAGGAAGCTGACTGACCTGACTACCAGTTCTGGTGGAAGTTGACATCTGGCAGTCTACAATCGCTCTGCGCTGCTGGTAAACTCTGGATAACATGGTTATGTTGAATTCCACCTTGTGGGCACGTCGCACAACAGTCGGTGAGCGGGCGGTTGGAGCGGCGCTGCGCTGCCCTGAGAGTGGCACATCTGTGCTGGACTTCCTGAAATGCGCACAGATGCGGCGCACCTTCGTGAGCAAATCAGACAGATTGGGGTATGTCTTGAGGAAACGCTGAACTATGAGATTTAACACATGGGCCAGGCATGGCACATGTGTCAGTCTGCCGAGTTGCAGAGCCGCCACCAGGTTACGGCCGTTGTCACCACAACCATGCCTGGCTTCAGGTTCAGCGTTGCCAGCCCAGATCAGTCTGCACCGTGATGCCCTGTAATAGCTCTTGGGCGGTGTGCCTTTTATCGCCTAGGCTCAGCATTTGAGCACCGACCTCTGTCGCTTAGCGACGGCACTGCTGCTGTGCCTAGAGCTACCGACTGATGGCGCCATGCCCACGGATGGTAATTCGGAGAAGGAGTGGAGGAGGGTGGGAGGAGGCATAGTAGGCCTTTGAGACCTGGACCGAGGTAGGCCCCGCAATCCCTCGGCGTCGGCAGTATATGAGCAGCCCCCAGGGTCAGACTCGGTCCCGCCTCCACCAAGTTAACCCCAATGTGCCGTCAGCGATAATAGTAAGCCCTGCCCGCGCACTCGTCCACGTGTCCGTGTGTCAGGTGGACCTTGTCAGAAACGGCGTTGGTCAGGGCACGGATGATGTTCTCTGACACGTGCTTGTGCAGGGCTGGGACGGCACATCGGGAAAAGTAGTGGCGGCTGGGGACCGAATACCGAGGGGCGGCCGCCGCCATGAGTTTCGAAAGGCCTCGGTCTCTTACCAGCCTATAAGGCAGCATCTCCAGGCTAAGCAACTTGGAGATGTGGAGTTGAGGGCTTGGGCGTGTGAGTGGGTTGCGCTATACTTCCTTTTGCGCTCCAGCGTCTGGGGTATGGAGAGCTGAACGCTGGTGGATGCTGTGGAGATCTGGAGGCGAAATGGGGTTTTTTCGCACGGGAGGTGTTGGGCCGTGGTCCGGGCAGGGGCTGACTAGCAGATGACACAGGGGAAGGAGCAGTGGTGTGCCCGGCCGAGGTGAACAGGCTTGGTGCCATTGAGTGGGGTGTTTAGCATTCATATGCCTCGCATACTGGTGGTAGTTAGCTAGTAGTGGTGGAACCTCTGATCCTGGTTTGGCAAAGGTTGCACACCACAGTCCGTCGGTCATCAGTGTTTCTTAAAGAACCTCCAACTTCTGAAAATCTAGCCCTCGCCACGGGAGCTTGACTACGGGCAACATTTGGCGCTGATGCACCAGCTCTGGCCCTGCCTCTCCGTCTGGCCCCACCCTGCTCTTCAACCTGTTCTGCTATAGGACTCGCCTCCGTCTCAGAAGCACTGTGTTCACCCGGCCTATCAACCAGCTTGGGTCTGTCACCTCATCATCCTCCGATCCCTCAGTCTGCTCCCCCCTCGGACTTCCTGCCCTGACAACACTTCACCACGTCTGACAACCGTGTCTCCTCATCGTCCGACACCTCTTTAACACCACTCTTCCACTACGTCAATAATGTCATCATTACCCACAGACTGCGACTGGTGGAAACCTGAGCATCGGAAAATTGCTCAGCAGCAACGGACAAGGTTTTGTGACTGTGGGAAGGGTCCAGAAAACAGTTCCTCAGAGTATGCCGGTTCAATGCCAAATTTTGCTGGAGAGGGCAGACTGGGGGAGGAGGCTGAGTGGAGGAGGTTCTCCTATGGCTATTTTCTAGCCTCAGTGAAAGCACACTGCTTTGCAAGATGACTTTGAGCTATAAAAAAGAAATAAGGTAAAAAAAAATAATCACAGCAGACTCGGCGTAATTTAAATCAAACCCCTAATAAATTGTCCCACTTCGGTGTTTGAGGTGGTATGTGTGTCACTAAGAGCTAAACACACACGGTAGCAGTCTCCCTGCAAATTCCTCACATATGGTACTAGCTGCACTACTATGCCGCAACCCAGCCACAAGCAAACAAAAAAAAGGAAAATATAACGCTATTGTAGGCCTAAGTAAGCCGTTGGGGTTCTCCAGAAAACAGTTCCTCAGAGTATGCCGGTTCAAATGCCAAATTTTGCTGGGAAGGGGCAGACTGGGGGGAAGGAGGCTGAGGTGGAGGAGCTGGAGAAGTGCTGATTTCGGTGACATGGGTGGACTGCGTGGAAGACTGACTGGTGGACAAATGGCTAAAGCATTGTCCGATCCACGACATCACCTCTTCGCACTGTTCTGGCTTCAACAGTGCTCTACCACGAGTCCCAGTAACTTGAGACTGATGAACCTAGGGAGTGGTAGCTCTGCGGCGTTCCCCTGCTCCCTCATCAGCAGGTGTTTGTCTCACCCCGCCCAGGACCACGCCTCTGACCCCTGCAGTAGTTGGACGCCCACTCCACGCCCTCGTCCCTCTACCCCTAGCCCTCGGTTAAACATTTTCAAAATTAAAGTTCAAATTTATTTTTTTTTTTGTGTGTTTTTTTATTTATTTATTTTAAACAAAACGATGCTATCCTATTGCTATGGCTAGTTTCTAACCTACACTGACAGCACAAACAAGATTTTGTGCTGTGCAAGATGACTTTGAGCTATAAAAAGAAATAAAGGTAAAAAAAAATAAATCAGCAGACTCTGCCTAATTCTAATTAAACCCCTATAATTGTCCCACTTCGGTGTTTAGGTGGATATGCATGTCACTAAGAGCTAACAACACGGTCGCAGTCTCCCAGCAAATTCCCTCACAATATGGTACTAGCTGCACTACTATGTCCACAAGCCCAGCACAGCACACAAAAGAAGGAAAATATAACGCTATTGTAGCCGAGTAAGCCGTTGGGTTTCTCCTATGGCTTTTTTCTAGCCTACAGTGAAAGCACACTGCTTTGAAATATGACTTTGAGCTATAACAAGAAATAAGGTAAAAAAAAAATAAATCACAGCATACTCGGCGCATTCTAATCAAACCCCTAATAAATTGTCCCCTTCGGTGTTTAAGGTGGATATGTGTGTCACTAAGAGCTAACACAACGGTAGCAGTCTCCCTGCAAATTCCTCACAATATGATACTAGCTGCACTACTAAGGCAGCAAGCCCAGCCACAGGCAAACCAAAAAAAGTAAAATAAACGTTATTGTAGCCCTAAGAAGGGCTGTTGGGTTCTTGTAAATCACTCCTGCCTAACACTATTCTAATAGAACATCCTAACGCTTTCCCTGACCCGCAGCAGCTCTCTCCCTACGCGCATCCAGACAGAGAATGATCCGAGCAGCGTGGGCAGGGGCTAGTCTATTCCAGGGTCACCTGATCTGGCCACCACCCACTGCTATCGACGTGTAAGGTACCACGTCATGCTGGGTGGAGTGGCAGAGTCTTCCTGGCTTGTGATTGGCTCTGTTTCTGGCCGCCAAACAAAAAACGGCGGGAGATGCCAATTTCTCGAGGGGGCGAAGTATTCGTCCGAGCAACGAGCAGTTTCGAGTACGCTAATGCTCGAACGGCATCAAGCTCGACAGTATGTTTCGCTCATCTCTAGTACGTGTATATAGTGTATTGTAGGTTTATATTGTGTGTTATGCACATGTACTGTATGTGTGCTTATGTCTGTGCAAAGTATATATGGTATATGTGTATCTGAAGAATAACATGCGGTATGGGGCCAGCACCGAAGGATATAGGTATTGGGGGTCCCGTTTCTAAGTATGCACAAGGTCCACTGGGTCTTGTTTTCGCCACTGCCCCTGAAATAACCATCTCAGTTTTCCCTTAAATGCCATTGCTGGGCTGAATAGGGAGTGTGAATGTACATGTGAGACACACCCCTCTCTCTCTGTGCTCTCAGTTGATTCTCCTCATGACTGCTAAGTGCTGCTGGGAGCCCTAACTAATTGTAGTAACCAAACAACTACACTCTTATCTGTCCCTACACACCCTCAGCTTTCCCTACACTTGTATAGAACAAATAATCCACACAGACAGAAGCTGCAGCTCTCAATAACAGTCTCCCTACCCTTCACCTCATGCTTGCAGCTTGAAATGGCAGGCAGGAGAGTAGAGAGAGAGAGCAGTGATATGTGTAGTCTCCAAGTCTTCAAACTGTCCCATGTGCTGTGCTGAAGTTGTAGATGATAGATACCTAGATAGAAGCAAGATAGATAGTAGGATATACATAGAGGGAATAAGACAGACACACAGAACCACATAATTCAGCTGCACCAGTTAGAAAAAAATCGGGTGCTCAACTTTCACCTTAAATCCTTTCACATATAAAATCAAAATTGTGTCACTCCAAGTTCTTGTGAAAAGGAATTCTTTTATTCAAAAGTGCTACGTTTCAGCTCCCATATCTGGAGCCATTCTCAAGGCATAGCACTTTTGGAATATAAGAATTCCTTTTTCACAAGAACCTTGGAGTGCCGCCATTTTTTGAGATAGATTGAGATAGATAGGTAGGATTACATAAATGGATATATATGGGACAGATAATGAATAGATAGAATAGATAGATAATATGGGATATATAGAATGATTGAGCAGATAGAAGGTGTGATGGGTGGAGGGAGGAGTAGACATTTTGCTATTAACACCACAAAAAGGAAACAAAAAAACAAATGTAGAAAGTAAAAATAACACTTTATTAGATCAATTAAACAAATTCATTTAAAAAGATAACATACACAGAAAGAGTCCACCAATAGCTAATGTACATGATATATATTACCAGTAACCTGTATAGAAGGTCTAGTCCTCATAACAATTCAAGGAATTTACTTACAAGCAATATTGCACTTCAGGGCTATGACAGGGTCGGGCTGGGGTGTCTGGGTCCCACCAGAGAAATTGCTTCTGGGGGCCCACCATACCGTTACTTAGAAATATTTTTTATTTCACAAGAGGTCACAGTGTCTGCCTTGTGCTTATCAAAAAATAACTAACTATAACCCTTCACCTCTCCGTATGTTCTCTGTACCACAGAGAAGACGAGGCACTGACAATATAGAATAGTCTAGATAGTTAGTCAGTAATTACAGTTACCAGACTCAGAAGTGGGTTCAGTACCTCACATGTCACACGTCTTCTCCTTTGGGTACTAATGCAGGACGACTTCTCCCTTTTTTTCCTTATCAGTGAAGAATTTTCCACCATATACCTTCATCTCTGTGTGGCACATCTCCACACTGTGCAACTAAAAATATCACTGTCACTACAGCATAATGTCAGCTGGATACCACTGTCCCACTTTGTGCTCCTAAATATATTCACCACTCACAACACAATCAGGCCGCGCTATGGGTAGGCAAAGTGGGCATCTCTTCTTTCAAATTAATTTTGAATTTTGTTTCTAGGTGCCATGGATCCAAATATATTCAGGTTTAAAGTGAGAATATCAGTTGCCATTTTAATATTATAAAAATCAATCCCGAGGCAGTTTAACAGTTAATATCTCTTAGAAACACAAGATTCATATGAAAAGGGGTCTTCTTTCATAGGAAAAGAAGTGAGGTTCTATGTGTCACAGAGCCAGAGATACAGTCCTCTGAAGTGTACCCCCCTCCAGATTATTAGCCATCAGTCTGCTGCACCTCACCAATATGGAAATATTCACTTCATATGTTACTACATTTTGAGAAGAAATAATATCAACTAATGTTCATGTTTTTAACCCTTCTCTATGCAGAACTATCTAAGAACACACTTCTTTCTTATGGCCTTTTATTTCGTGATAGTTTTTTTTTTTATTTTGTGAAAATTGACTGATAGATGAACTTCGATCCTCTTCGTCTAATGTCGCTATATTACACACAACCCACAAACATGTCCATAAGTTATTGTAACACCTAAAACACACAACATGTTCTGGAATAAAGTTTTTATTTCACACCATCCTCCATTACTTACACCTATGTTCTGATGTTCTCACTCAATTTCTTATGAAGCATGAAGGGTTCTGTTATTGTCGGCTAATACATGGCGCACATCTAAATGTGACTTTTATTAGCTGTTTATGGAATGCCAGTTATTTATTGGGTCACCATTGTGTAAGGAGCAGACAATGATAGATCTGTGTGATGCTCAATGCAAGTTACACACCCTTGGTTGAATTCCTGGGTGAAGATGCTTATCATCTATTTCCTGTCTATATATCTATCATCTATCTGTCTAGTTATCTATCTCATATAATCTGACCATTTATAGATCTTGCTTTTTCTTTATCTATTTATTAACCCTCTTCTATTTCTCTCTACTGTATTTATCAACTCATATTCATCTACTGTATATATCATCAACGTTATAGTTCTGGCTCTGAAATCTCTATCATCTTCATATTTATCTTCTATCAAATATATAATTCCTTATATAAGCACACCAGATTACGCAGCGCTAACCCTATCACCGTTCTGCCCATCCGTCTCCCTATCATCTATCTCCTATAATTTCTTCCATATTACAGTTTGTTTTACCATACTAAAGGAGCCTCTTGCTGACTGTGATGGTCATAAAATGTTTTTTTGGGCCACACTTTTAGTCACTTTAGAACCGGCCCTGAACACAACTAACCACACTGTGCCCCCACAAATATCAAATATACCCCTATAACAAGAACCATACTGTGCTCCTCCATAAATCAAATAATAATATAATATAAATAAATTGGATATCATCCTTTAATTACATACTATATATTGTCCAATAAATCATTTATTTATAGTCTTACAGTGCTCCTTCTTATTAATTATGTTTTATTATATGCTCTCCCTTAATATTCTTCTTATATTTACTGCTCCTCTTATCAAATAAAAGTCCTAATAAATACTCCTATTTGGTACACATTGGCACAGCACAGTACTACTAATCCTTCCTATTGTGTAAATGGGCACACTACTACTCCTATCATGTATATATGGGGACAGCATATTACTCCTACTACTACTCCTATCCTGTGTATATGTACACAGCACAGTACTACTATTCCTATCCATATATATGGGCACAGCACAGTACACTAACTACTCCTATCTTGTATATATGTACGCAGCACAGTACTACCATCCCTATCCTGTATATATTGGCACAGCACAATACTACTATTCCTATCCGATATATAGGACACAGCACAGTACTACTACTCCTATCCTGTATATATGAACTCAGCACAATAATACTACTCCTATCCTGTATTTTATGGACACACAGAGTACTATTATCCCTATCCTTTATATATCATCACTATCATTACTACTACTCCTATCCTATATATATGCACAGCACAGTACTACTACCCTATCATGAATATATGGCACAGCACAGTACTACTACTCCTATTCTTGTATATATTAGCACAGTACTACTTCTCCTACCCTGTATGTATTAGCACAGCATTACTACTCCTATCATGTATATATGGACCCAGCACACTACTACTCCTACCCTGTTATAGTGTGAAATGCCCCCCCTTATTACATATAGTCCTTTAGTGACTCCTTATTATACTGTATAATCCCGCTTATATATCCTGGCCACGCCATTTCAGCTTAAGGCCCATCCCATTTTTTGGATTCTGACTGCGTCTCTTTATATGGTTGTAACTTTTGACATCGTTCTTATCAAAGCTATTCTGAGATTGTTTTTTCCCCACATTTGTACTTCATTTTAGTGGTAAATTTTGGCTGATAAGTCTTGAGTTTATTTCAAAAAGAAAAAAATGAATAATTTGTTAGAAAAATTGCCATTTCGAAATTCAAAAAACTCACCGCGTTTTCAGGCAATCAGTTTACCACCTAAATAATGTTGGCGAAGTAAACAAATATTTTCCCCATTTGGTCTACTTTACATTTTTTTCATAATTTTTTGAATGTTTGGATATTTATTTTGACGTCACGGCGGCCTACAATCGAATAGCGATTTTCCCGTATTTTCCGAATTGACTATTTGTGGGATAATACAGTTTGAAATTAAATTTTTACATATATTTACATCAAAACCCCCATATAATCACACCACATTTTCAAATCTGCACACCCCTCAAACTGCAACAACACAGACAGCATTTACAAAGATTGTTAACCCCTTGATATCTTCATAGTAATTGTATAAAATGGCGGTGAAATTAGAATGGTCAAATTTTGTAGTTATCCGTTCATTTAGCCCTAAAATTTACACATTTTTCAAAGATAAAAAGAGAAAACCCACCCATAAAATTTGTTCTACATTTTCTCCTGAGTGCAGCGACCTCCACATGTGGACATTATTTGTTATGGGGGCAACAGCGGGGCACACGAAGGGAAAGAGCGCACACTGCAGGCTGCGCAGGATTTAGTTTTCCTCGTTGCCCCCTTTTGAAGGCTATAAATTTTCACTTTCGATATTTGGGCATGTGACGGGCATTTTTTTTGCGCATGATATGCTTTTTTCCGTGTTAGCCATTTTGGGGTTGGTATCACCTATTGTTGAAAATTTTTTAGGAACTTCTTTTTGATGTCCTGATTAGAAAAGCTTCAATTCTGTCTGGATTTTTTACTTTTTTTTTTTTCGTTTCACGCGATATCCCTATAATCCTTTATCTTTATTTCTATGGGTCGACGAGTTAGCGGGGATACAACATGAATATTTTTTCTTATGTTACTAAATTTGTCCAAATAAAAACCCTAATGTGGGGAAAATCATCCTTTTTGCCTCGCCTGTCTTCCAAGTGCATAACATTGTACGTTTTTGGCTACAGAGCGGTTGATGCTTGTTTTTTGTGCGGGACATGTTGTTCTTGCAACAGTATTATCTGGAGTACATATGTTTTGTTGATCACTTTTTATTGCATTTTAGTTGGGATATAATAGGTAAATCAAATGTTTTTGGCGGGTTTTAAAAACGTTTTTTTTTACAAAGCGTTTCATCATATGCGTTCCATGTTACTTTAGTTTTAATTCTATGGAATGTTACGAATGCGTGATAACTATATATGTTGGGTGTTTGTGTTATATTTAGACTTTTTTTGAAGGGCGTTATCTGTGCTCTTTTATGTTTTGTTGGGCTATGGGCAATTTTTAAGTGATTTATAAGTTATTTTTTTTTATCATGTTTTTATTGATCCACCATGAGTATATAACATGCAATCATCTGACTTGCTTGTTCATGATATACTCTGCAATACTGATGTTTTTCAGGGTATTAGTCAGTGCCATCTTAACAGGCACTGCCTTCAGCGGCTTCGCTGGGCCCGATCGGCACCTCAGAGGTTCCATAACGGCAATCGCCCCCCCGAAAATGGCGCGGGGGGGCCATCGTGGGGTAAGACTCACGGAAGTACATGTTTAATCCGCGGTCAAATGCACGGTGTGCAGTCGCTGACACGGCATCGTCTCTTCGCTGCTCAGTTGCGTACTGGTGGCTGAGCGCTATTCGCGGACTTCAGCGCAGTATAGCTACGCGAAGAGCGCTAAGGGTTAATTGTACTTATTTCTTCAATCGTCCCATTATTTTATAGGGCTACCTGTATCCCCTTTTTTTCTTTGTTGTTTTTGAGCCTTTTCATTCAGGCTCACCGTTTTTTGCGCCTTTTGGCGATTAAACGCCAAAGTAGTCCGCGCAGCAAAAATACCAGCTTTCCCTCATCTCTTATCTCTATCTCCAATCCAGAATGTTTTGTCTGGCGCCTAATGATTCATCACTTTGCAACCCGTTTTCATTTTAGGCGCAAACACTCCAGCCGAAGGTGGTCGTATACTGAGAAGAAGCACTGAGCCGCCGTTGCAAACAGCTCATTTCTGAGAGCAAAGCCTCAGCAGAACTTTCTAGAACATGTGATGGCGAACCTTGTTAGAGACCGAGTGCCCAAACTAAACATAGACAACAAAACCGACCCGCTTTATTTATCACAAGTGTCCAACACAGAAATTTAATTTGTATTTACACTCTCTTTCTCTTTCACATTTTTCATTGATACCAGCACTGAGGCATCCAAAAAGCAGGAAAGGTCCAAGTAGAAGCTTCACTATAAAATAAGGCTCTGTGTCACAGCAAGTCCTGGCTTCTTGGACCGCAGGAAAGATACCTGGAGCATCTCTGGTGATGGCTGAGTGCCCACAGAAAGGGCTCCCGAGTGCCACCCTCTGCTTGCCCCATTGCCCATAGGTAAGTAACCTCCTGGACTTCTCTCTACACATCATAATATATACATTAGATACAACAACGGCAGACAGGGCTGGCAGACTCATTAACAGTTCATCACCGTCTATTTACAAAATATCTGCAAAAACGCTGAGCTCAAAGCAAGAGAGAAAGAACTTTGCACAAGTTTTCAGAATGTTTCAGATAGCGACTACCTAGTGTCCTCACATGTACATTCCTGCACAGTATCACCCAGTTCTGGGGGATACTGTACAGAATTACACGGGGTGCAGCGGAGACAGCACTGGGGGATCCCCCTCCAGGCAGAAGCCCCCGGCTGAGGAGGTCACTGGTTGGCTGGGTGTCACCACCACTAAAAGGGTGCAGGAATCCCGGTTCTAGACAAAGTGGGGGCCCATTGGCAAAACTAAAAGTGGGCCCAAAAATAAACTATTTTATGAACATTCACAGTCAGCAAGATGGCTCCTTTTAGTAATGGTACAAACACACTGTAAATATGGGAGATTTTATAGGATAGATACACTGATAGGGAGATTTTAACTGGGTAGCATGGTGGCCTCCGTGTTGATGCCGTACAGGGGGCCTTGCAGCTGCTAGGTAACATCTGCAAAGATTTTGTATGTTACTCAAAGATCTGGTGCCTGCAGGGTTTCACAAATCCGGTCCGGTCGCGGTTTCCTATCCTTCCCACACAATCCAAAATTACTGGTAGCTTAATTAGCTTTGAGGCCAACCATTGGGACGAGGACCGATATTTTGCTGAAAGCAACACTTCATTGCCCATTTCAAAATTTGCAAAATCAAATATTTTATACATAGGCGGCCTTCATGCAATTTTGATTCAAATTGAACTTTTTAAAAAAATTAAAAAATACTCTTAAATTTGACCTTTGTGGCAAAATTTGATCCAAACATGTGACATTTGTAGAGTTACACAATGTGCCCTATTGATAATGTTCACATGAATAAATCCACATAATATCACTAAACTGTAATAGACGGGGTAGATATCTGCTTTTCAGCTAGGGGCATGGTTTTATAGAGCCAGTCACAACACTGCAAAATATATCAATAAAACAGAATAAAAAGTAAGGAGAAGCCATAGAAACCTATATAATTTTAATATAATAAATATAATATATAATAATAATTCCTCTTTGTATATAGAGCGCGACACAGATTAACGCCGCGGCACAAGCTTTCAAATTGGTCGCCTGTCCCCATGGTAGGCTCACAATCTATAACAACACTACCAGGTATGTTTGGGATGTGGAGGACAACCGGAGTACCCGGAGGAAACCCCACGCAAACCAAGGAGAGAGACATACAAACTCTTTGCAGCATGTTGACCTGGGTGGGATTCGAACCCAGACTCCAGTGCTGCAAGGCGAAGTTGCTACTACTAAGGGGCATCAAAAAAAAAAAGCGGGATCACTCCGCCACCAAAAAGAAACGTTCCGCCCTATAAATTTTGAAAGCAACAACCAGCGATGCATTTTGTAATTAACATTCAAAATTTCCTCTAAAATAGTACACAAATAACCAAGATACTTCATACTAAAGGAAAATCTACCTTATCTACTTCGAGTATAAGCCTAGTTGTTTCAGCACAAAAAAAGAAATGTCTGAAAACCCAACTCGGCTTATACTCGATTAAAGATATAAAGGTTTTAAACCAGGTTTTTTTGTGGAAAATTAGGGGCCTCGGCTTATACTTGGGTCGGCTTATCTACAGTATAAAAAAAATACGGTACTTTCCTGCAACAGTAGATGATGAGGAGAGCCATACATACCGGAGCGCACTGTGTATATTCACAAAATATGCACAAAGGGAACTGCAGAAAATTGACACAGACTATCATTGTCTTGTTCCTTACACAATGGGTAACCCAAATAAATAACTACATGGAGGTCCCCATACTTAAAGAACACTCGACTTACATCGACCGAGCGTCGTAGTGTGTAGCAAGAGGAGCGGGCCGGGCGGTCTTGGATATTAGGTAGTTGATTGTATTTTTAGTCCTAGATGGGACTACAAATGATGGCATGCATAACAGTATGTCACAATGTCTGTAACGAAGGCTTTAGTGGTATAATATTTGATTCTTATGCAACTCAACATTTTTAACATCCCAATTGTCACAGAGACCAAAGAAAGTTCTGGCTGTATTACAATGATAAAATTACGTTCCGACTTACACAATACAATTCAACTAAGAACAAACCGGGGGGGGGGTCCAGACCCTATCTTGTATGGTAACGGGCGGGGCCGGGGACTGTGCCTGGGTATATATCCATAAACCTCGGTCTAATGATATAAGGGGGGGGGGGAAAAGTCACATTTAGAGGCTGTTCGGGGTCCATTGTATTAGACCGGAAGCATAATAACAGAACCCCCCTCCAACCGCCGCGCGGTCGGGCGGCGGGGTCGGATAGAAGTGTAGAGGAGAGGGATGAGAATGTCAGGCGTAGGAGTAGAAGTGGGGGTGTAAATAATGTAGGATTACTTGGAAATAAAAACTTTATTCCAGACATTGTGTGTTTTGGTGTTGACATATAACTGTTATGGACATGTGTCTGGTCGCGGTTGGGGGGGGGGCTTAGTCACTTAGCGCGGGAGGAGAGGATTGAATGTGGTCAAGCGTATCAGTCAATATCATCCCCACAAAAAAATAACTATCACAAAAATAACAGAGGAATAAGAGAGAATGTGCCACATTTATCACTTTGGTGTGGGCGGCTAAGAGTAGTAGTTTGCGGCCTAAATTCTGGCACAAGGACTGTTTTCCAAAGAATTATCAGCAAGCTACAACAAACCAAATAAAAAAAACTGTGATAAAGGTAATGTATAACACTTCCTCTTATTAATCAGCGTTTACTTTAACACAGTTAGAGAGCGCGCAATTTGGTGTGGGGCGGACGAGGGGTGGGGGGGTGGGGGGTGGAGGGGGGGGGGGGGGGAGGAGGGGCGCAAGTGTTGGATAATTCCATGGGGCGGTACATGTGATGGCCTGCGGACAGGAGCTGCGCCCAGGTCTCTGGGGGGCTTCTCTACACCCAGATGAAGGGTGATAACACTCACGGGGACACAAAAAGCAGCATCACGCCCGGTGTGTGACACCCGCACCCATGACCCTCCTCAGCAGTGGGTCTTCTCCTGGAGCGTGGACCCACACAATGCTGGTCTCAGCTGCTTCAGCCCCTGTAATTCTGCACAGTATCCCCGCTCAGACAACACTGGGATACTGTGGCAGAATTACATGGTGGGACCTGTGTCTGTACTATGTGCAACATGGTGGGGGCAATGTAACGTTCCATCTTATCTTCTCTTGCTTTGATCTCCAGATCTGCAGAATGTTTTGTACGTAGGAAGGTGGATGAAGTGTAATAGAGTCTGCAGCTCCTGTCTGTCAGAGTATCTAATGACTGTATTATCTTGGTATAGCTAGTGTCTGCAGATATCCTGGGGCGATGTCTGTATGATGTTTCTAGTGTTCTGCAGTGTCTGGCTGATCTCTGCCTGGCTAGAAATGAGGCTAATTCTGCAAAAAGGGGCTCATGCTTTCTTTCTCTTTCTTCTCAGTTAACGCCAGCGGGATTCGGGCTGGAGTGTTTTTGCGTGCCGTTTTTGCGCCTAAGGAGTGAAAGGTCGTCAAGTGATGAATATTATTAGGACTCATCAAAACATCTGGAATTGCTAGGATAGCATGAGTTAAAGCTGGTGTGTAATTTTTGCTGCTTCAGGGCTGTTTGGACATTTATCGCCAGAAAGTGGCAGCAAAAAAATCAGTTGCTCCATGAATGAAAAGGGGGGCGCATGAAAACAGGGGGGGGGAGCAGAAAAAAACCGGCGTATTTAAAATAAAAAATGTGGTCCGCAAGTGTGTCTTAGAAGTGGGGGTTGCATAGGAAGGGTTAAAAACATGAATATTAGTTGATGTTATCCTTTCTCAAAATGTAGTAACATATAAGTAATGGAGAGTGGATTGGGAGGGGAAAGGTGCCAGGTTAAGGCTGTGATAATTTTCGAGAGAAAGGGGGACAGCTACCTAAGAAATAAGGGTACAACCAGGGTCAAAAGTGGCTCACCAGAGGGCCTGGATTGGAGTGGGGGGAGGAGGGGTCACTTCATGGGTGCTGTGGCTGCCTGGGTCTGGTGAGACGGTGAAGAGAACCTCACTTCTTGTTTTAACCTTTAAATGAAGAGACGTCTCCTCTGTTAGTATAATTAAATCTAAATTTGTTGTTTCTAAATTGTGGAAGGAAAAAGGGGGCTGGAGATAATTTCTATCTAAAAATTGCACCTGATATGCTCACTTTAGATATCTCTGGTCCATGGCGAAAACAGACATAAAGAAACAAGATTAAGTTCATTTGAAAAAAGATATTTGGCAATGTGCCCACCTTTGCCGTACCCATAAGCGGCGGCGCTCTGAAAAAGCCGTAGGGTGCTGCTTAAAGGTAGAGAGTGATTATACAAATTCATTCGTGGAGGGAGGGGCTGTAGTGTATGGAGACGAGCCGCTAGATTCGTGAGCTTGTAGTCAAGGTCGACAATCAGGGTACATGGAAAGTGCGACTCGAATCTAAAACATTGGCGAGCACTAATACATAAGAGGAAAAGAACAACTGCGTGCTTCCAACACATACGAGGCGACTACTAGGAACGGGTGCTTTGTGTAATGTACAAGTAAGGGTGCATAATAAGGGTGGAAATTAAATACTCAGAAAAGGGGTAGTACTGTATACAACAGAATGTGGTTTGTAGGCGTGGTGATAATTCTGGGGATCAAAACAGGTGTGACAGGCCGAGAAAATGATAGGCGGGGCAACTACTACACTTAGGCCGGCCCAAAAGTGATAAATGTGGCCCGCTCTAGTCTTCTAGTGGGTGGCCCCTTTAATATATATATATATTCCTGAAGTGGGTCGGGCACTATTATATGTAGTCCCTTACACAAGATGACCACCTTACTATAGGTGATGTGTAAGGTAACTAGGGGCACATAGTAAGTGGTCTGTGCAATGGTCCCGCCCTTATAAATAGGGGTGGGAATGTAGGTCTGGTAGTTGATCTGGTAAGAAAAATAGTGTATTACTCAATTACCGCTCGAGAAGTGCTCCCGGCTTCTCTTCTCGCCCATTACAGTGTGGTACTGACAGGAAAGCCAAAGACGCCGGGGGGGAAAAAAGAAACACACAGCACAAAACATGAGACATACAGGGTGGACAGTATCGATTTCTGGAAAACAACTGGGAGGGGGGGGGGGGGGAAAAACAACAAAAAAAGTGGGGGTCGGGCCGAACAAGGGGGCAATAACAGAGTACCGGGTGTTGCTGTCACTGGCAGGGGGGGCGCGGGGGGGGGGGGGAGCAGATGGGTTATGGAGGAGGCCAACCTGGCCGTATCGAAGCGGGAGCGGGGTAAATCGAGGGGGGTGTGAGAGGCCACGCGAGTTCCAACCGTATATACTACTCTAAAAGTAATCTGTTCTTCTTCTAGGGGGGTGGCTCCGTTGGGGCCAGTCTGCCTTGGTGTGGTTATAGTGTGTAATAGACGGGCGGAGAGGCTGGAGTAGTGTGTTCCTTGTCGCCATCTTTTTACCTGCTGGGTAATAGTGATAAATATTTGTGATTTTAAGCAAATACGGATGACTGGCTCTGAGGAGCTAAGACCTTATAAACCAAATCTATATAGGCCCTGCCAATGATGCAAGGTTATCACATAGTAATTTAGTTTATTTTAGACCATTGGAGACTTTTTCTGTGTCACTGGAGGTGATAAATACATCTTAGTAGATAAAATTAGAATTTGTTTGTGGCTCCTCAAAAATGTTTATTGTTGTAAATATTGCTTTGGTTTTTTTGATTTCCTTGTGTTGTGTATCGTTGATTTTAGAGGATTTATTGGAAACAGGTGCTAGTTTAATGCGTTGGGGGGTGCATTGAAAAATTGTGTCGCCGTTGCCCCAATTACTGTGGTATCAGTGTTTACGCTCTGTTTCCTAGTTGAACAAAGGGTTTAGGGGGGTATAAAGCTGAAAACTTCATGTAGGGGTGGTTTACACTGGGGGAATAAAGACGAACCAAAAAAAACCATTGCACATTTCCCTTATTTATATGGGTTGTCCACGGTCTCTATCTTAGCTACCAAATCTCCACACCCCTGAGTGGGTGTGTCTAAGAAATGCCAACTTGGCTTATTGGGATGCATGCATAAGCACGGTTCTTGTGAAACAGGATGTCCATCAACAATTAATATTCTGACCGTGATACACTATATAACCGTCCATTTACATATAATTTATCAGGTGTCAAGTAAAATGCGAGGATCCAGCGCAATAGTGAGCGGTAATCGACCTATTCAGTAGAAGGTGAGCACCGTAGACTCAGGTGCGCAGTAATTACAGAATACGGTAATTGGTGAGAAAAAAAAGCATGTTATTGGGTCATCAAAGTTCAGCCCAAGGGAATGAATAGTCTGAAATTAAGGTATACAATTTATCTATATTAAACCATAACCTCAATGTTATTTATGGTGTAAAAGGCATCAAGGGATTTTTGTGCGCGCGGATCGGATGTGGTGCATCGGCGGCCGGCATGGGCAACGCGATCTGAATCGGGGGCATGGCCGAACGAAGACCCGACAGATTCGCGTAAAAAAAAAAACACTGGTCATTTAGGTTTATTAAAATAAAAAGGGTGTCCGGAAGGTGGGCGAGTCCTAGCGGCGGCTGTAGGGGTACCTTGCACCAATATAGCGCGCAGGATGAACTTGGAAGTGGCATTTCGGTCGTGGTGCGGCGTCGAGGGCGGCGGTAACTTCACAGCGCACACCCCAGAGGCAGAGCCCAGCCTTCCGATGGTAGGATGATCCGGAAGTGAGACTAGACGCTTAGTGAGTTCGCCGGCCCGGACAGAATGCACCGCAGTAGAACGCGCCCGCTTAAGGGAATTCGCAGAATGAGGGCACCCTGGGAGTAAATTTACAATCTGTGACCACCATGTCAGCCCTTTGTGTTAATATTGTGATGCACGCTTTGAAAGAACTTTTGGAACCCGACTCCAGTTGATAGTTCCAGGAGATGACCCAGTTAGCAGATACAGAATGTTTCTCTTTTCCGTTCCTTAAAATGATGACTTAATGTCCGCTGGAAAAACGTTTGCAGCATATCATAACAATGTGTCTGATTCTGTGTTTAGGTCCAAAGTCCTTTTAGTAAAGGTCGCTCAACTTTTAGCTACACTATGTTAGAAAAATATTATACAAGCATTATTCCATCGAAAAACCGTTTCTCGTAGTTCAAGCTATACAAGATGCAAGATTGGATGCATGTAGACAACGTCTTCAAATTTGAATGTCTTTTCCTGCAGCTTCTTGTTCATACTCTGCCTTCAGCTGACCAGGTGGAGGATAGGTTTACTTTAATGGCTAAGTGATCCTGTAAGCGCCTGGCACCGAGCGTGACGATAAGCGGGACCGTTATCGAACTTTCTGGTTCTGGTTTCATTAAAAAGGAGAGTCTCCCCTTCTGCAGATGCTACTTGGTATGTACTATTCCACTCTTCGATAGTGGAACAAAGCTACTGCCACATTGTGTCCGCCAAGCTACGTCAACCACAGCTACATCTGCCATAGGCCATCTGCGATCCGCTCTGTCCTCTAGTGCCCGTCGAATTTATTTTCTTCTCTCCACCGGCTCTAAGAGCTCTCCACATGGCAGGGTAGCCTCGGCTGCTGTGCACTGCTCGGTTTCCACTGACACTAAGATCGATCTGTTCTTATCGTTCGCCATTAGTTCCACTAGATGGCGACGTCCATAATCTCTTCAGATGTGTACAAGTATATTCAAGCTATACACTATTCATGTGCCACCTACACAGACCAGAGTTGAGCCGCAATACAGCACGGGATCTGCATAATGCCTTAGGATGGTTTGTGGTGAGTGCTTCTTGTATAACACCCTGCTCACGCCACTGGTAATACCAGCACTAATTGTAAATCCAAAAACTCACAATGACATCTTTAGTTTTTGGAGGAATTTGCTTTCATTTCATCTTCTTCTTCTAATCATGGATGGTAGGACTTTGTCAGCTTCTCTTCCTTGCGGAGAGCAGCGGGGCACGGAGAGCAGCGGGGCACGGAGACATGGGGCACGGAGACATGGGGCACGGAGACATGGGCACGGAGAGCAGCGGGGCACGGAGAGCAGCGGGGCACGGAGAGCAGCGGGGCACGGGACAGCGTATCTCCCGACAAGTAAGCAGATGTGCAGAACATCTGTAATCTATTCTTCACTGTGTTTTTCACTTAAATGATCCTGTGTTCACTGTTTTTATTCTATTCTTCACTGTTCTTCACATCTGATAACTTGTCGGGAGATAATATACGCGCGGAACAGTGAAGAATAGATTGCAGATGTTTGCATACATCTGCTAACTTATCAGAAGACATTCTTTTTCAATTAATTAACACATTTTATTCCCGAACCATGGTCCCTTTGAAAAATGCTCGAGTCTCCCATTGACTTCAATGGGGCTCGTTATTCGAGACGAGCACTCGAGCATCTGGAAAAGTTCGTCTCGAATAACGAGCACTCGAGCATTTTAGTGCTCGCTCATCTCTAGTGCTCAACCTTCACCTTAAATCCTTTCACATATAAAAATCAAAAAATTGTGTCACTCCAAGTTCTTGTGAAAAAGGAATTCTTTTATTCCAAAAGTGCTACGTTTCAGCTCCCATATCTGGAGCCATTCTCAAGGCATAGCTCTTTTGGAATATAAGAATTCCTTTTTCACAAGAACTTGGAGTGCCGCCATTTTTTGAGATAGATTGATAGATAGATAGGTAGGATATACATAAATGGATATATATGGGACAGATAGATAGATAGATAGATAGATAGATATGGGATATATAGATGATTGAGCAGATAGAAGGTGTGATGGGTGGAGGGGAGGAGTAGGACATTTTGCTATTACACCACAAAAAAGGAAACAAAAAAACAAAATGTAGAAAGTAAAAATAACACTTTATTAGATCAATTAAACCAAATTCATTTAAAAAGATAACATACACAGAAAGAGTCCACCAATAGCTAAATGTACATGATAAATATATAACAGTAACCTGTATAGAAGGTCTAGTCCTCATAACAATTCAAGGAATTTACTTACAAGCAAGTATTGCACATTACCCAGAGGAATAACAGAGGACACCTATACACAGGGGTATACAGACCAAAGGTGGACACCACCCTTCATGCGTTTCGCCTTGCTTCTTCAGGGCTATGAGCAGGGTCGGGCTGGGGTGTCTGGGTCCCACCAGAGAAATTGCTTCTGGGGGCCCACCATACCGTTACTTAGAAATATTTTTTATTTCACAAGAGGTCACAGTGGCTGCATTGTGCTTATCAAGAAAAATAACTAACTATAACCCTTCACCTCCTCCGTATGTTCTCTGTACCACAGAGAAGACGAGGCACTGACAATATAGAATAGTCTAGATAGTTAGTCAGTAATTACAGTTACCAGACTCAGAAGTGGGATTCAGTACCTCACATGTCACACGTCTTCTCCTTTGGGTACTGAATGCAGGACGACTTCTCCCTTTTTTTCCTTATCAGTGAAGAATTTTCCACCATATACCTTCATCTCTGTGTGGCACATCTCCACACTGTGCAACTAAAAATATCACTGTCACTACAGCATAATGTCAGCTGGATAACAATGTCCCACTTTGTGCTCCTAAATAATATTCACCACTCACAACACAATCAGGGCCGGCGCTATGGGTAGGCAAAGTGGGCAATCTCTTCTTTCAAATTAATTTTGAATTTTGTTTCTAGGTGCCATGGATCCAAATATATTCAGGTTTAAAGTGAGAATATCAGGTGCCATTTTTATATATATAAAAATCAATCCCGAAGGCAGTTTAACAGTTAATATCTCTTAGAAACACAAGATTCATATGAAATAGGGGTCTTCTTTCATAGGAAAAGAAGTGAGGTTCTATGTGTCACAGAGCCAGAGATACAGTCCTCTGAAGTGTACCCCCCTCCAGATTATTAGCCATCAGTCTGCTGCACCTCACCAATAATGGAAATATTCACTTCATATGTTACTACATTTTGAGAAGAAATAATATCAACTAATGTTCATGTTTTTAACCCTTCTCTATGCAGAACTATCTAAGAACACACTTTCTTTCTTATTGCCTTTTATTTCGTGATAGTTTTTTTTTTTTTTGTGAAAATTGACTGATAAGATGAACATTCGATCCTCTTCGTCTAATGTCGCTATATTTACACCACAACCCACAACATGTCCATAAAGTTATATGTAACACCTAAAACACACAACATGTTCTGGAATAAAGTTTTTATTTCACACCATCCTCCATTACTTACACCTATGTTCTGATGTTCTCACTCAAATTCTTATGAAGCATGAAGGGTTCTGTTATTGTGCGGCTAATACAATGGCGCACATCTAAATGTGACTTTTATTAGCTTGGTTTATGGATATGCAGTTATTTATTTGGGTCACCATTGTGTAAGGAGCAGACAATGATAGATCTGTGTGATGCTCAATGCAAGTTAACACCCATTGGTTGAATTCCTGGGTGAAGATGCTTATCATCTATTTCCTGTCTATATATCTATCATCTATCTGTCTAGTTATCTATCTCATATAATCTGACCATTTATAGATCTTGCTTTTTCTTTATCTATTTATTAACCCATCTTCTATTTCTCTTCTACTGTATTTATCACTCATATTCATCTACTGTATATATCATCAACGTTATAGTTCTGCATCTAGAAATCTCTATCATCTTTCATATTTATCTTCTATCATAATAATAATAATTCCTTTATTTATATAGCACACACAGATTACGCAGCGCTAACCACTGAGTCACCGTTCTGCCCATCCGTCTCCCTATCATCTATCTCCTATAAATTTCTTCCATATTACAGTTTGTTTTACCATACTAAAGGAGCCTCTTGCTGACTGTGATTGGTCATAAAATAGTTTTATTTTGGGGCCACACTTTTAGTCACTTTTAGAACCGGCCCTGAACACAACTAACCACACTGTGCCCCCCACAAATATCAAATATACCCCTATAACAAGAACCATACTGTGCTCTCTCCATAAATCAAATAATAATAATAATAAATTAAATTGGATATCATTCCCTTTAATTACATAATATATAATTTTCCAATAAATCATTTAATTTATAGTCTTACAGTGCTCCTTCTTATTAATTATGTTTTATATAATGCTCTCCTTAATTATTCTTCTTATATTTACTGCTCCTCTTATCAAATAAAAGTCCTAATAAATACTCCTATTTGGTACACATTGGCACAGCACAGTACTACTAATCCTGTCCTATATGTGTAAATGGGCACACTACTACTCCTATCATGTATATATGGGGACAGCATATTACTACTACTACCACTCCTATCCTGTGTATATGTACACAGCACAGTACTACTATTCCTATCCTATATATATGGGCACAGCACAGTACTACTACTCCTATCTTGTATATATGTACGCAGCACAGTACTACCATCCCTATCCTGTATATATTGGCACAGCACAATACTACTATTCCTATCCGATATATATGGACACAGCACAGTACTACTACTCCTATCCTGTATATATGAACTCAGCACAATAATACTACTCCTATCCTGTATTTATGGACACAGCAGAGTACTATTATCCCTATCCTTTATATATCATCACATATCATTACTACTAATCCTATCCTATATATATGGGCACAGCACAGTACTACTACTCCTATCATGAATATATGGGCACAGCACAGTACTACTACTCCTATTCTGTATATATTAGCACAGTACTACTTCTCCTATCCTGTATGTATTAGCACAGCATTACTACTCCTATCATGTATATATGGACCCAGCACACTACTACTCCTACCCTGTATATATGTGAAATGCCCCCCCTTATTACATATAGTCCTTTAGTGACTCCTTATTATACTGTATATATCCGCTTATATATCCTGGCCACAGCCATTTTACAGCTTAAGGCCCAGTCCCATTTTTTGGATTCTGACTTGCGTCTCTTTATATGGTTGTAACTTTTGAACACTGTTACTTATCAAAGCGATTCTGAGATTGTTTTTTCCCCACATGTTGTACTTCATTTTAGTGGTAAATTTTGGCTGATAAGTCTTGCGTTTATTTACAAAAAATAGAAAAAAATGATGAATTTTTAGAAAAATTTGCCATTTTCGAAATTCAAAATCACCGCGTTTTCAAGCAGATCGATTTACCACCTAAATAAGTTGGCGAATAACATTTCCCATTTGTCTACTTTACATTTTCATAATTTTTGAAATGTTTGGATAATTTATTTTGACGTCACGCGGCCTACAAATCGAATAGCGATTTTCCGTATTTTCAGAATTGACTATTTTGGGGATAAATACAGTTTGAAATTAAATTTTACATATTTAGCATCAAAACCCCCAATATAATCAACCCATTTTCAAATCTGCACCCCTCAAACTATCAGAAACAGCATTTACAAAGATTGTTAACCCCTTGAGATCTTCATAGTAATTGAATCAAAATGGCGGTGAAATTTAGAATGGTCAAATTTTGTCAGTTATACGTTCATTTAGCCCTAAAATTTACACATTTTCAAAAGATAAAAAGAGAAAACCCACCATAAAATTTGTTCTACAATTTCTCCTGAGTGCAGCGACCCTCCACATGTGGACATTACTTGTGTTATGGGGGCACAGCGGGGCACAGAAGGGAAGGAGCACCCTGCAGCTGCCAGGATTTTAGTTTTCTCGTTGCCCCCTTTTGAAGGCTATAAAATTTTCACTTTTCCGATATTTGGGCCATGTGACGGCATTTTTTTTGCGCGATGAGATGCTTTTTCCAGTGTTACCATTTTGGGGTTGGTATCACCTATTGTTGAAAATTTAGGAACTTTTTTTGAGGTCATGAGTAGAAAAGCTTCAATTCTGTACTGGATTTTTTACTTTTTTTTTTTTTCATGTTCACCGTATATCCTAATAATCCTGTTATCTTTATTCTATGGGTCGATACGATTACGGGGATACCAGACATGAATATTTTTTCTTATGTTTTACTAAATTTGCCAAATAAAACCCTAATGTGGGGAAAAATCTATCATTTTTGCATCGCCGTCTTCCAAGTGGCATAACATTGTTACGTTTTTGGCTACAGAGCTGGTTGATGGCTTGTTTTTTGCGGGACATGTTGTTCTTTGCAACAGTATTATTCTGGAGTACATATGTTTTGTTGATCACTTTTTATTGCATTTTTAGTGGGATATAATAGGTAAAAATCATAATTTTTGGCGGGTTTTTAACGTTTTTTTTTACAGCGTTCATCATATGCGTTCAATAGTTATTTAGTTTTATTCTATGGAATGTTACGAATGCGGTGATACTATATATGTGGGGTTTGTGTTATGATTTAGACTTTTTTGAGCGTTATATGTCTCTTTATATGTTTTGGGGCTTATGGGCATTTTTAGTGATTTATAAAGTTATTTTTTTTTACATTTTTTACTTGATCCACCATGAGATATGAACATGCAATCATCTGATTGCTTGTTCATGATAATACTCTGCAATACTGATGTATTGCAGGGTATTAGCAGTGCCATCTTAAAGGCACTGCCTTCAGGCTTCGCTGGGGTCCCGATCGGACCCCAGAGGTGCCATAGCAGCAATCGCCCCCCCGAAAATGGCGCGGGGGGGCGATCGTGGGGTAAAGACCTCCGGAAGACATGTTAAATGCCGCGGTCAAGCTACGGCGCAGAGCGCTAAGGGGTTAATTGTATATATTTCTTCAATCGGTCCCATTATTATATATAGGGCTACATGTATCACTCTTTTTTTCTGTTGTTTTTGAGCCTTTTCATTCAGGCGCACCGTTTTTGCGCCATTTGTGCGATTAAACGCCAAAGTAGCCGCGCAGCAAAAATAACCAGCTTTCCCTCATCTATCTTACCAATCCAGATGTTTTGCTGCGCCTAATGATATTCATCACTTGCAACGTTTTCATTTAGGCGCAAAAACACTCCAGCCCGAAGGTGGCGTTATCTGAGAAGAAAGCACTGAGCCCCTTTGCAGAACAGCTCATTTCTAGAAGCAAAGCTCAGCCAGACACTATCTAGAACATATAATAGATACATTAGATACACGGCAGACAGGAGCTGCAGACTCTATTAACAGTTCATCACCTTCTATTTACAAAATATTCTGCAAAACGCTGAGCTCAAAGCAAGAGAGAAAAGAACTTTGCACAAGTTTGCAGAATGTTTCAGATACGACATACAAGTGTCCCACATGTAATTCTGCACAGTATCACCAGTGTCTGAGGGGGATACTGTACAGAATTACAGGGGTGCAGCAGGAGACCAGCACTGGGGGATCCCCTCCAGGAGAAGCCCCTGCTGAGGAGGTCACTGGGTGCTGGGTGTCACACACCTGGGTGCAGGGCCGGTTCTAGACAAAGTGGGGCCCTGGGCAAAACTAAAAGTGGGGCCCCAAAATAAAACTATTTTATGAACATTCACAGTCAGCAAGAGGCTCCTTTAGTATGGTAAAACAAACTGTAATATGGGAGAATTTTATAGGAGATAGATAAATGATAGGGAGATTTATGGGTAGCATGGTGGCTCCGTGATTAGCACTACAGCCTTGCAGCGCTGGTCAACATCTGCAAAGATTTTGTATGTTCTCTCTGTGTCTGCATGGGTTTCCTCCGGGTCCTCCGGTTTCCTCCCACACTCCAAACAATTACTGGTAGGTTAATTAGACTGTGAGGCCCATTGGGGAGAGGGACCGATATTTTCTGAAAGCAGACACTTGCCCCATTTTCAAAATTGCATCAAAGATTTTATAAACATAGGCGCCTTCATGCAATTTTGATTCAAATTGAAACATTTTATTAAAAATACTTAAAATTTGACTTTGATGGCAAAAAATTTGATCCAAACATGGACATTTGTAGAGTTCACAAATGTGCCCTATTGATATGTTCACATGAATAAATCCACATAATATCACTAAAACTGTAATAACTAGATATCTGCTTTTCAGCTAGACATTTTTAGACAGTCACAACCTGCAAAATATATCAATAAAACAGAATAAAAAGTAAAGGCGCCATAAAACCTATATAATTTTGAAAGCAGACAACCAGGCGATGCATTTGGTAATTAACATTCAAAATTTCCTCTAAAATATGTACAAATCCAGATACTTATATAAAGAAAATCTACCTTATATAGTCGAGTATAAGCCTAGTTTTTCAGCACAAAAAAATGTGCTGAAAACCCAAACTCGGCTTATACTCGAGTAAAGAATATAAAGGTTTTACCAGGTTTTTGTGGTAAAATTAGGGGCCTCGGCTTATACTTGGGTCGGCTTATACTCAAGTATATACGGTACTTTCCTAAAACAGTAAGATGTGAGGAGAGCATACATACCCCACATGTGTATATTCACCAAAATATGCAGCAAAGGGAACTGCAGAAAATTCACACAGATCTATCATTGTCTGTTCCTTACACAATGGTAACCCAAATAAATAACTACAGGAGGTCCCCTACTTAAGAACACTCGACTTACATACGACCTCTAGTTACAAACGGACCTCTGGATATTAGTAATTTATTGTACTTTAGTCCTAGGCTACAATGATCAGCTGTAACAGTTATCACAGGTGTCTGTAATGAAGCTTTAGTGTTAATATTGATTCTTATGACAACTCAACATTTTTTAAAATCCAATTGTCACAGAGACCAAAAAAAGTTCTGGCTGGGATTACAATGATAAAATATACAGTTCCGACTTACATACAAATTCAACTTAAGAACAAACCTACAGACCCTATCTTGTATGTAACCCGGGGACTGCCTGTATATATCCATAAACCTCTCTAATGATATAATAAAAGTCACATTTAGATGTGCGTCATTGTATTATCCGCATAATAACAGAACCCTCCACGCTTCATAAGAATGAAAGTGAGAATGTCATAATAAAGGTGTAAATAATGGAGGATGATGGGAAATAAAAACTTTATTCCAGGACATGTATGTGTTATTGGTGTTACATATAACTTTATGGACATGTCGCGTGTAGTCACATTAGGCGAAGAGGATTGAATGTTCATCGTATCAGTCAATTCTCCCAACAAAAAATAACTATCACAAAATAAAAGGGAATAAGAGAGAATGGGCCACATTTATCACTTTTGTGCGGCTAAGAGTAGTAGTTGCGCCTAAATTCTGGCACACTGTTTTCCAGAATTATCACAAGCTACAACCATCTGTGATAAGGTAATTTCCTGCCTCTTATTAATCACTTTACTTTAACACAGTTTAGGCGCAATTTTGGCGCAGTTTAGGCGCAATGTTAGATTCAGGCAGTTACATGTGATCCTGCTACAAGCTCCTCTCTGCTTCTCCTACAGCCCAGAATGAAGATAACACTCACAGCAGCACCCAGGTGTGTGACACCCAGCACCCAGTGACCTCCTCAGCAGGGGCTTCTCCTGGAGCGGATCCCCCAATGCTGGTCTCCTGCTGCACCCCTGTAATTCTGCACAGTATCCCCCTCAGACACACTGGTGATACTGTGCAGAATTACATGGGGGACACTTGTCTGTACTATGTGCAACATTCTGTAACGTTCTCTTCTCTCTTGCTTTGAGCTCAGGATTCTGCAGAATGTTTTGTAAGTAGAAGGTGATGAAGTGTAAATAGAGTCTGCAGCTCCTGTCTGCAGAGTATCTAATGACTGTATTATCTGTACTAGTGTCTGCAGAGTATCTCATGTCTGTATGATGTGTTCTAGTGTCTGCAGTGTCTGGCTGAGCTCTGCTGCTAGAAATGAGCTATTCTGCAAAGGGGCTCAGTGCTTTCTTCTCAGTTAACGCCAGCTTCGGGCTGGAGTGTTTTTGCGCCCGTTTTTGCGCCTAAATGAAAAGTCGCAAGTGATGAATATTATTAGGCGCATCAAAACATCTGGATTGCTAGGATAAATGAGGGAAAGCTGGTTATTTTTGCTGCGCAGCTAGTTTGGCATTTAGTCGCAAAAATGGCACAAAAACGGTGCGCCTGAATGAAAAGGCGCAAAAACAACAGAAAAAAACGATTGATACATGTGGCCCAAAGTGTGTTCTTAGATTTGCATAGAGAAGGGTTAAAAACATGAATATTAGTTGATGTTATCCTTTCTCAAAATGTAGTAACATATAAAGTAAATATTTCCATTATCTGTGAGGTGCAGCAGCTCCTGTGTCCAGCAAATGCTCCCGCAGCCTGATCTGGAGATGGGGGGTCACTTCAGGGGGCTGTATCCCTGGGTCTGTGAGACATAGAACCTCACTTCTTTTTTCCTTTGAAAGAAGAGAGTCTCCTCTTTTATATGAATCTAAATTTGTGTTTCTAAAATGTAGGAAAACGGAGATATTTATATCTAAAAATGGCACCTGATATTCTCACTTTAATATCTCTGGATCCATGGCACCTAGAAACAAGATTCAAGATTCATTTGAAAGAAGAGATTCTCCTCTTCCAGGGGGCAGGGGGCCCTGGGCAATTGCCACCTTTGCCTACCCATAGCGCCGCCCTGCCTGGGTGCTGCTATGAGTGTTATCTTCATTCTGGGCTGTGGGAGCAGCAGAGAGGAGCTTGTAGCAGGATCACATGTAAGTGCCTGAATCTAACATTGCGCCTAAACTGCGCCAAAATAGCGCCTAAACTGTTTTAAAGTAAAGTGATTAATAAGAGGCAGAAAGTATACTTATCACAGATGGTTGTAGCTTGTGATAATTCTGGTAAAACAGTGCGCCAGAATTTAGGCGCAACTACTACACTTAGGCGCACAAAAGTGATAAATGTGGCCCATAGTCTTCTAGTGGCCCCTTTAATATATATATATTCCTGAAGTGGGGTCCCTTATTATATGTAGTCCCTTACTACAGTGACCCCTTACTATATATATATATAGTTCTGCAATGGGCCCCTTATAATATATTTAGTCTGGTAGTTGAAAATAATATTACTCAATTACCTCGAGAAGTGCTCCGCTTCTCTTCTCCCCATTACAGTGGTACTGACAGGAACAAGACGCACCCACGCATCAGAGATAGTACTCGAGTTGCCACTTACGGCCGCATCGAGTACCATTGCTGTCACTGGCAGGGGCCTCAGATGGGTATGGAGGCCCCTGCCGTAGCGGAGGTATCGGGGGCCACTGGAGGTTCCACCGTTTCTCCGGTGGGCCAGTCTGGCTTTGGGTATGTGTGTATGTAGACCAGTGTATGTGTTCCTTGTCCTCTGTTATTCCTCTGGGTAATGTGAAATATTTGTTTTTAAGCAAATACGATGACTGGCTCTGAGGACTAGACCTTATATACCTCTATATAGGCCTGCCATGATCAATGTATCACATATATTTAGTTATTTGACCATTGGAGGACTTTTTCTGTGTATGTTATCTTTATAAATGAATTTGTTTTGATCTCAAAAATGTTATTTTATGCTTTGGTTTTTTGTTTCCTTGTGTTGTTATTTGATTTTGATTTTGGAAACAATCTATTTAATTGAGTGGGGGTGCATTGTGTCCGTGCCCCCTATTACTTGTATCAGTGTTTACTCTTTTCTAGTTGAAAAAAGTTATAATACTGAAACTTTTCTTGTCACTGAACAAACCTTCACATTTTCCCTTATGTATATTGTCCATCATCTTAGCTACAAGCTCCACACTCACCTGAGTGGGTGTGTCTAAGATGCACAAGCTATGGTCTTATTGATCATCATAAGCACGTTCTTGTGAAGATGTCACAGGATTAATAGTGCTACATTACATATATACAGTACTATTTACATATAATTTATCAGAAGTAAAATCAAGATCCAGACTAGTGGCTAATGACCTATTCAGTAGAATTGAGCTCCTAGATCAGTGCCATAAATTACACGTAAATTTGAAAAAAAAAGCATTTTTCATCAAGTTCAACCAAGGAAGGGAATCTGTAAGGTAATACAATTATATCTATATTAAACCATAACCATCAATGTTATTTTGGTGTAAGAAGGCATCAAGGGATTTTGTGCGCGCGATCGGATTGTGGTGCATCGGCGCCGGCATGCACGCGACGGAAATCGGGGGCATGGCCGAACGAAAACCCGACAGATTCGGAAAAAAAAAAACACTGCATTTTTTTAAAAAAAAAGTGTCGCGAGACTCGCGCTTACCTTCACCAAATATAGGCCGGTGAACTTGAGTGCATTTCGGCGGGCCTCGGGGAACTTCAGCGCAGCAGCGCCACCTGGTGGATGTCGGAGGAACTACCTTAGTGAATCCCGGCCGGAACCGAATCCACCGCAGAGAACGCGCCGCTGGATCGCGAATGGACCGGGTAAGTAAATCTGCCCCAGTGTCCCCTTGTGTTTTGATACGCTTTAATTTGAAACAGACTATTAATACATGCCCAGTGCAGAAAGAATGTTTCAGTTCCTTAAATGATGATATGTCTGGAAAAACTTTACATATCATAACAATTTTTACTTTGTTTAGCAAAAAGTTTAGTAAAGTAGTAACTTTTACTAAAATATGTTATAAATATGTACAGCATTATTCCATCACCGTTTCCTAGGTTCAGCTACAGATGCAGAGGGTGCATGTACTTCTGCAAAGTGAATGTCTTTCCTGCAGCTTCTTGTTCATTCTGCCTTCAGCTGACAGGCTGGAGTAGGGTACTTTAAATGCCTAAATCTCCTGAACTCTGGCACCTCGAAACTTAATTCTGGTGTCATATAAAACAGGAGAGTCTCCCTTCTGCAGATGCTACTGGGGTGTGTACTATCCTCTTCGATGAGTGGGAACAAAGCTACTCCACATTGTTCCACAAAGCTACTCAACAAAGCTACTCCAGTAGCCTCTGCGATCCCTCTTCCTGTATGCCCAAGTCGAATTTTCTGTCTCTCCACCGGTTCTAAGAGCTCTCCACATGCAGGGTAGCTCTGGCTGTCACTCCCACTGACACTAAGATCTGTGCCTCCGATCACCCCCTATCCCAGTGTGTATACAAAGATGCAACTATGACGTCACAACCAGAGTGGAAGCCGCTACAGGTCCTAGCTATGGTTTGTGTAGTGCTTTCTTGTATATACACCCTTCTCACTCCACTGGTAATACCAGCACTAATTGTAAATCCAAAAACTCACAAATGACATCTTTAGTTGGAGGAATTTGCTTTCATCTTCTTCTTCTATCTGGAGGACTTGTCAGCTTCTTCCTGCCAGAACTCGTTATGGAAAATTTAGAAGCACAAAATGTTAGGTTCTTCAGTTTATCATCATCTCCTTGACCTTCTTATGAAACTTAATCGTAGTCTGTTGTTCCTCTAGAGATCACAGTAATGCCCCACAGTATCTATTAGTCACAATATCTGCCCCCAGTAGTCACAGGACTGCCCCTAATAGCCAGTGCTGTCCCCAGTAGCCAATGTTGCCCCCAGGCCCAAGTAATCGCATGTGGTGAACCCAGTAACAAACAGTAAAAAAAAAAAAAAAACCTTGTTCTTCTTCTCCTCTTGTTCCCCCCTTCTCAGAGTTGTGGCCGCAGGCCTTCAACCCTGCGCAGATGGATGCATCAGCAAACGACCCCTATGCCACATCTATTATCCTCCCTCTTTAGAGTTCCAGCACAGACCACTTGTGATTAGTTCCGTCATTAGCCATAAACCTTTGACCCTACACAGGCCAAAGCGTCATCACATGTGCCACATGTGCCCATGTGCCACATCTAATACAACACAGACTATGCTCTTGCAGTGATAGATGGAATGCAGCGGAACATTGGAGCTGAGAGTTCCCATGCTCAACTGCAACAACTATGTCTGTAAAGCAAGTGGGGGTGGATTTGCCGGCACCTGCTATACCAACACCTGCCATAGACCCCCCTCTGCAGGTGGGCTTGGGGAGGCAGAGAGGTCCCATTGGAATTTTTTTCTTTTTATAAAAAAAAATTCCCCCTCAGACCAGCTGCCCCCCTCTGCTGGCTAGCGTTAAAATTTACCCTGCCCATAAAGCTAACATTTCATAACTGTCATCCTTGCCTTGTCTCACAATTTGCTAATGATGTTCAGAAGCAGGAGTGGCCTTGCTTTTCTTGGACTGCTTTGTGCTTTCTCTAACAACAATAACCCAACCATCTTGGTTGATACTGCTGTTATTGTTTACTTCAAAGTTCTATTACTGCCTACTTCAAAGTGGTACAGCTATCTCAGCACTGCGGAATCTGTTGGCGCTATGTAAATAAAGGAATTATTTTATTATTTGTATTATAGTAGAAACACTGTTTATATATCTGTATGTCAGATGGGAATCAGCTGTTATACATATATATTAGGCACCTCTAAGACTGGATAATATTCTAATATTGTAACATTTCTGTAAAATGAAAAAATGTATTTAGTCACCAATTGTGCAAGTTCTCACACTTGTACAGATGAAAGATAGGCCTGTAACTGACATAATAGGTAGACCTCAATTATGAGAGACAAAATGAGAAAACATCACATTGTCTGATTTATAAAGATTTTTTTTGCAAGTTATGGTAGAAAATAAATAGTTGGTCAATAACAAAAGTTCATCTCAATACTTTGTTATATATCCTTTGTTAGCAATGACAGAGGTCAAATGTTTTCTGTAAGTCTTCACAAGGTTGGCACATACTGGGGCAGATTTACCAAGTGTCTGAAAGTCAAAATATTTCTAGTTGCCCATGGCAACCAATCACAGCTCAGCTTTCATTTATATTTATACAAAATATAAATAATGTAAATATCTTGTTCCACAATCTATTAAGACTTAATAAAATCTATATAAATTTGGTATCTCCATGATCGTACAATGCTCACCACAACCACCGATAAATTCTTTGAGGGGTCTAGTTTCCGAAATGGTGACATTTTGGGGGGTTTTCTATTGTACTTTTACTTCAGGGGCTCTTCAATTACACTGTGGCACCACAAAATATTTGCAGCCAAATTGGCTTTCCAAATTCCCAGTATCTGTCAGGCTTAGAGGTTGTGGATCCTCTGAACCACTGCGGACGATGGCACAAGCCACTACCTGGGACCGAAGTCTAAGTGGCACCCGGTTTTCACCAGAGCCCGCCGCAAAGCGGGTTGGACTTGCTGCGGCGTGGTACCAACCAGGTCGTTCCACAGGCGTGACTTGTCCGCAGTGGCAGCCAAGGTCGAGGTACAGAATCGGCAGGCAATCTCGTAGTCGGGGTCAGGCAGGAGGTCAGGACGGGCAGCACGGGTTCGTAGTCAGAGTCGTAGCAACAGGTCAGGACAGGCGGAAAAGGAGCGTAGTCAGAAACGGAACTGGGGTCACAACAGGAAATCTCAAGAACAGCACAAGGCATCAAAATACAGCTTTCTCTAGGGCGCAAGGCACAAAGATCCGGCAAGGGTAACAGGAAGAGGCAGGGTTAAATAATTAAAGGGAAAAGGCCAGCGCCAATTAGTGGCGCGCTGGCCCTTTAAATTTACAGAACTTGCCGCGCGCGCGCGCGCCCTAGCTGTCGGGGACGCGCGCGCACAGCCGAAGGGGACGAGGAAGCTGCGGACGGAGCCGACGCCGGAGGGGCAGGAGCCGGGACCCGTGAGTAGCGCTTGCGGTGCGCTGGCGGGGGACCGACGGCACGGGTGAGCCCGCGATCCGTGACGGGGATCGCGGGACCACCCGTGACAGTATCGCTAACTCTATTCTGGACATCGCTGTGCGGGGAAACAGCAGCTGACATCCACATGTCTGGTATTGCCGTACTCGGAAGAAGCAGGGCAAGAAATTAGGAATATATATTTACCTCAAATTCCTTCTGAATGTATCCATTTTAGGGCTAAATTGGAAAGATTGAAATCAAAAATTGAAATTTCAAAATTTCCACTCCATTTTCATATGCTTCCGCAAAAATAATTAAAGGGTTAACAGACTTCTTAAATGCTGATTTGAATAGGTTGAGATGTTAGGTTCATAAAATGGTGTTACTTGTGGGGGTATATAGTACATAAGCCTTTATAGAGCACTTCCAAACTGAATTGATCACCAAAAAGTTCTCATTTTTCAAATTTCAAGAAAATCTGAGAAGTTGCTACTAAATCTTCAAACCTTCTCACATCCATAAAAAAATGGAAACTTAAAACAAATAATGGATATAAAAAGAAGACCAATGGCAAAAGGTTTCTATCAAAAAAAATTTGTGGTATCACTTTTTGTCTAAAAAGTATAACATTTGAAACTTTGAAAATAGTCATTTTTTTCAAATTTTTCCTAAATTTTTGAATTTTTACCCCCCAAAAAGGGAACGGATCACCGAAATGACACTACTAACATAAACTACAATGTCTCACGAGAAAACAATCTCAAAATCACAGAGATATCTTAAAGCGTTGAAAAGTTATTACCACAGGAAGAGACACTGGTCAAATTTCAAAAAAAAGTAGCGAGCCTTAACCTGCAAACAGGCTGCGTCCTTAAGGGGTTAACCTCCTAGTGATATTTACACAATAAACATCATTTTTTCCACTTACCTTACTTTACAATTTTACTCAGTTTTATTTCTGTTTTAGCTCCTATCACTCCTAGGCTGGTCAGTGCAAAATTCCAGACTGTGGATGGGGATATTATGATTCCTATGTGCTGACAATCTGGTTTAATTTATGAAGGTCTGGGTTTATCTACACTTCTTTCAGCTTCTGAACATTCCCTAGTATCTGACACATAGTAAAAGAGAGACGAGACAGATAAGAGATGAAGAGATTCATGAGATAGATTTAGTATACAATGACACTCTCAGCTCTGCTAACTGAGCCATATCACACACAGTCAGCTCTGCTGTGCCTCCTTCCTCTGATATAAAGATCTTATCCTGCCTGTAGCTTGTAGATTTACTCTCCTCACACTACTGTTTGCCAGCAGGAAATGTGAGAGTGTGTATTAGAATACAGCAGGGCAGGCCAATGCCGAGACACTGCAGTGTAAGATAGATGAAGATTTTCATGAGAAGAATCTGTCCTGCCCAACCCAAAGTCTGAAAATTTACAGTCGGATCCCAGGGCAACCAAAATTATGTACACCAGAACTGGTAGAGACAAGTTGGAATTATATCTGTGAAATATAAACAAAAAACAGTAATGGGGCCACTCAATATGTAATATTCTCATGCAGTGGCTTTCTAGGATTGTGCTTATAGACTGTCTTGGGTAATAGAGACTGAGAAACTTACAAAAAGAAAAAAAATGTATTGTTCATAAGCTGTAAAAAACCTACATCGTTCATAAGACGTAAAAAAAAACATATAAAACATGAATCATACAACAATACAAAGTGTTGGTCACTTTGGGTACACCAGATTCTTGATGACTATGTTTCAGTATGCAGTTTGCCTCACTATTAATGAATCTGGGCCATTGTAGGGAAAAAACTATAGTTTTTGCATCGCCATCTTCTAAGAGGTGTGACAACGGCATTTAAAAGTTGAAGCACCCATGAGCATAGCTCACTCTGACCATGGGTGTTACACTGGCATGTCAGCTATTAGTTATTGTTTCCTGATGCCAGCTCAGCTAAGGTGACAAGCTGAACCTCCGTCAGGCCAGCAACATATATATTCATAACTGAAAACTAACTAATCAAGCTCAGTGACAGATATATCCGTTACCTGCAGGAAACTGTTAACATAATATTAAAAAAACATTAAAATCTGGATAACAAAAAGAACCTAAATACTTACACCTTTCTGTCTCCTTGGTAATCATACCCATTTAAAATTCCACACATCCCATAAAAACCATTGGGTTGATATAAATGAGAATACACCAACAAAATGTCAGTGTAACCATAAATAAACATAAAAAGGCAGAGATCACAACAAAGTACATAAATAAAGTGTTAAATATAAACCAAAAGAGCAAGATGACCCTGACACATGTTTTTCATGAATTTTCCTCTGGGGTTATGAGTAGTCTAGATGTTCCAGGTATAAAAAGTACCACTAACCAGCATACACTGATCTCTCTTATTATGTGAGTGAAGGAGCAGGAGGTAGGAGTTGTACAGGAGCAGTAAGGTCACGTTTTGCTTTGTTTTGTTTTAAATGCAGCCAAACCAAAAAAACCTAGGATTCAAAACAGGATTCTGTCAGGGTGCAAGGTAAGTTAAAGGGGTTATCCGGGTTTTAAAAATAACTGAGGCCCGGGCTGGGGTGGGCTAGTTAAACAAAACAAACATGTACTTACCTCCTCCGGTGCTGCCGATGTCCCGCTCCGTGGCCGGTCTTCTCTGTGCGCCGGTTTCATTACGGGGGCGCACAGGGAGCTTCCCGCCGGCTGGAAGCTCCTATCCGACACCATCTCTCAGCGCTTACAACGCTGAGAGATAGGGACGGATGGGAGGAGCCGGCCACATCGCGGACCGGAAGCTCCTTGTGCGCGGATCGAAGGGACCGCGGCGCAGGACATAGGCGGCGCCAAAGGAGGTAAGTACATGTTTATTATGTTTAAATATCCCTCCCCAGCCCAGCCATAAGAAATTTTTAAAACCCGGATAACCCCTTTAAAACAGACAATTAAATTGTAATGCAAAAACACAGAAAAGGCAGAAAGACATCTTTACAATCTAGCTGTAATGGGTTTCTTCAACCTGGCTTTACTGAAAATGTGGTCCCTGGTGACAAGTTCCCTGTAATATTGGTAATATTAGTGAACGTTGTTTGTTGTAATTGTTCTTATTTGTCTTGCTTTTGTTTCTCATGTTTACAACTGTAAAGATTTACAGGTGTTACTATTGTCTTTTCTTGACACATTCACTTTGTTGAGTTTATGCAACATATCAAGGTATTTATCAGCCATACACAAAATAAGTAGGTAGGTATACAGAAATGGGGGGGGGGTCGGATTCCGACGGATTCTGACATAACGCTGGATTTAACTTAAAAATTGTGTCGCAAGCCATGAGCTTACATGAACCAGGAGGAAGATGGTGAACTCCGGCGGACCTGAGCGGGGAGCAACACACGCAGGATATCGCACACAATATTCTTGAATCGCGGCAGATTGCATTGTTGTCGGACAATGCACTTTTGGAATCTCCTCCGGACCGGGTAAGTAAATGTGCCCCACTGTCTTCTGTGCCCTGCCCCTACTCTCCCTGACATCTGATATACTGAATCAGGGCCGTTTCTTCCAACAGGGCGTTTGCCCGGAGGGTACCTGGATGCGTACACTTCCCCCAGCACACAAAAAATATAAACTCAGCACTCACCTGGTGCTTCCAGCAGCTCCTCTTCACTATCAAAAATGTACCTGTCTTCTAGGGCGCGCGTGCCCTTGCTTGGCGCTGGCGATTTCCCAGAAATCTATTTAAACCTTTCCCTGCACACCCTGCCAGATCTTCGTGCTATTGCCGATTAGAAAACTGTTCCCTGCGCCTCGTGCTAGTGATTGGATTTCCCGTTGTGACCCCTGACCTGTTCTCGACTTCGCTCCTCTGCTGCCAGCCCTGACCTCTTGCTTCATCTCTGACCTTGAACCTCTGCCGCGTGCATCAACCTACTGCCTGTCCCCGACCACGAGATTGCCTGCCGATTATGTACCTCAACCTTGGCTGCCACCACGGACAAGTTGTGCCTGTGGAACGCCTGGCAGTACCACGCCGCAGCAAGACCAACCTGCTTTGTGGTGGACTTTGGTAAAGACCACTTACATTCCAGTCCCAGGTGTCGGCTTGTGTCATGGTCCAGGGGGTTCACTGAGCCTTGACAGTAAGATCCGGCCATGGACCCCGCCAAGGTTCCACTTCCAAGATTGGCTGATTTTACAAGCATTGAGTACCAGCAGACCCAGCAGATTGCTTAGCAAGGAGAACAGCTGGGTCAAGTCATCCCCATGCTCCAGCAGCTGCTTGCCACGCAGCATTAGCGTCAGACTCCTGCAACTACTCCTTTGCTACCTCAGCTTATCTTCCTGCTGCTGAACCTAGGGTATGACTATCTATGCCCGATAAGTATGTTGGGGACCCCAAGCTCTGCAGGGGCTTTATTACCCAGTGCTCCCTGCACATTGAACTCGGAGCGATCCAAGGTGGCATTCATCATCAGTCTCCTCTCTGGGAAGGCCCTGGCCTGGGCTACCCCTCTTTGGGACAAAGACGATCCAGTCACGGCTACTCACGCAGCATATCTTGGCGGAATTCCGGTCCGTGTTTAAAGAACCTGCACGGGCCTCCTCTGCTGAGTCAGCGCTGCTGAACCTGTGCCAAGGGGACTTGTCTGTGGGAGAATATGCAGTACAGTTCCGCAACCTGGCCTCTGAACTTTCCTGGCATGATACAGCCACGACCCACACCTTTAAAAAAGGTATTTCAGCTCAAGTCAAAGACGCTTTGACTGCACATGATCTGCAGTCTACTCTGAGTGGTCTCATCACACTGGCCACTCAGATTGACATATGATTTAAGGAGCGTACTGAGGAATTATGTCTTGAGCATTCGCAACCCCGGGTTAGACATTTACCTCGCTTATAATTTTACACCTCCAATTAGTTGGTTTAGTTTAAGCCAGAAAAAATTGGCAGATTTTTCACACACTTTTGGTGCTTCTTTGGCCATGACCCTTTGTCACGGGGGTCACGGGTGCTCCTGAGACCCATATCACAGATCGCGGGCTCCCCCGTGCCCCTCCATGTTCCCACCCTGCTCACCTGTCCACGCTCTTGATTCCCATCCGCGGTCCATGCACGCGCGTACCCGTCTCCAGAAATCTATTTAAACCTGCCTATCCCTGCAAACCCTGCCAGATCTTTGTGCTATTGCTGATGAGAAAGCTGTTCCCAGCGCCTCGTGCTAGTAATTGGATTTCCCGTTGTGACCCTGGTCCTGTTGTCAACTTTGCTCCTCCGCTGCCAGCCCTAACCTCTTGCTTCGTCTCTGACCTTGAACCTCTGCCGCCTGCATCGACCTACTGCTTGTCCCGAGCACGAGATTGCCTGCCGATTGTGGCCTGGCGGTACTACACCAAAGCAAGACCAACCTGCTTTGGTGAAAACCGGGTGCCACTTAGATTTCAGTCCCAGGTGTCGGCTTGTGTCATGGTCCGCGGTGGTCCAGGGGGTTTACTGACCCAGAGCCTTGACAGTAAGATCCGGCCATGGACCCCGCCAAGGTACCGCTTCCAAGATTTGCTTATCTTACCAGCATTGTGTACCAGCAGACCCAGCAGATTGCTTCGCCGCTGAACCTGCGGTACGACTATCTATGCCCAATAAGTATGATGGGGACCCCAAGCTCTGCAGGGGCTTTGTTACCCAGTGCTCCCTGCACATTGAACTCATGCTGTTGCAGTTTGTCACAATCCAAGGTGGCATTCATCATCAGTCTCCTGCTGGGTGTTCCGTGCTGCACCCGTTCTCAACTGGATGATGAGGGAAATTCTTCATTGGGGCCCAGAGTGTCAGTCCCTGCATGGTGGATTCTTTACCAGTACCGTCTTGGCCTCCTCCTTGATTCCCAAGTCTTTGGAGGGCCTACCAACGTGTTACCGGGACTTTGCTGATGTGTTCTCCAAGAAGCAGGCAGAGACATTGAAACCACATTGTTCCTACGACTTCCCTATAGAGCTGTTGCTGGGTACCTCTCCTCCCCGGGTTCGGGTGTATCCTCTCTCAGTTCCCGAGACTGCTGCTATGTCTGAGTATATTAAGGAAAACCTGCAGAGAGGCTTCATACACAGATCCTCCTCTCCAGTTGGAGCAGGCTTTTTTTTGTAACCAAGGAGGACAGTATCCTGCGTCCCTGCATTGACTACCACAGTTAAGAACCGCTACCCCCTGCCATTGATTACAGAGCTTTTTGACCGTCTGAGTGGTTCCAAGGTCTTCTCCAAGCTGGACCTTCTTGAGGCCTACAACCTCATCCAGATCTGCAAGGGAGACGAATGGAAGACAGCGTTTAACACCTGAGATGGACATTTTGAGTACCTTGTGATACCCTGTAATGCTCCAGCTGTCTTCTAGGAGTTTGTTAATGACATTGTCAGGGATCTCCTGTATACGTGTGTCCTGATCAAGACAACCTCTTGGTGTTTTCTCCAGACATTGAGACCCACCTGTCACGCATACATCAAGTTCTTGGCCGGTTTCAGGCTAACCATCTCTATGCTACTCTGGTGTCTCCCATCGTGGCGCACACCAAGATGGGCGCCAATCCCCGTCGGTGGCTGAAGAGCCCTACTCAAAGTTAAAGTCCGCCTTTGCCACGGATCCTGTACTCACTAAGCCTGACACAGAGAAATCCTTTCATCTTGAGGTGGCCCACCCAGAAAGGGCTTAACGGCCGAACTCTCACATGCGGGTTCTTTTCCAGGACTTTTTCTACCCTAGAGAGGAATTACTCTATTGGAGATAAAGAACTGTTGGGCATCAAACTTTCCCTGGAGGAATGGCGATATCTACTGGAGGGAGCTCTTCATCCGGTTTGCGTCTACACGGACCACAAGAACCTCCTGTATCTCCAGATGGCTCAGCTCCTTAATCCCAGGCAAGCCCCTTGGTCACAGTTTTTTTCACGCTTCAACCTGCTGATCCATTTCCGTCCTGCAGAAAAGAATGCCAAGTCAGATGCCCTTTTCCCGTGCTTCGGATGTCATTGGAGAAGAGCCAGTTCCTCCGCACATCATCTCTCCAGAGCAACTTGTTGATGCAGCTTCGGTAGATGTTCGGCAGCTTCCCTCCGGCAAGATGTTTGTCAGACCTGCACTGCAGAATTGGATTTTGTCTTGGGGACATTCTTTGCGTCTGGCTGGGCACTCTGGGGTGCAACACTCCATGGCCCTTATTTCCCGCTACTACTGGTGGCCTGGTCAAAGATGTTTGGGATTTTGTGGGATCCTCCATTTACTGTGCCCTGAATAAGCCCTCCCGCCTGAAACCGCTGGCTTCTTGCCGGTACCTAGTCGCCTGTGGTGGCATGGACTGTCATCTGGGTGGCCCAGAATACTGGAGACGCTGGCTAGTGCAGCCTTGGGCACGCTGTGGTCACGGTGCTTGGTATAGGGACCAGAGGGCTGTCCTATAGCCTGGCAGGTCTGCAGCAGGTGGTGTGTGCAAGAAGTATGGAGGGAGAGGCTGATGCAGTGGTTTCTCCCTGGGGCAACCCCTGAGTGTCTGTAAGATGGAGTGATGGCTGAAGAAGCCCATGGTGGTAGACAGCTGTATCTAGGGATCAGACAGATGCAACATTGTGCAAATCAACTTACAGTTCTTTATTGAACAGCAAAACGGGTAACAGCAGATTCCTTAAGCTGGAAAGGTCATGGAGAATCGATCCGAAGGAAAGGTACACGCAGCCTGATAGTAGATGCAGGCTGGGCTGGTGCAGGTGGAACTCAGTCCAAGTGGTGGAAGCTGCAGTTTGGGGCATAAGTCTCTGGACTTGCCCTGTGTGCTAGGCAGTAGTCCTGAGGCACTAGAAGTTCCTGGGATTAATGGCTGTAGTAGCAGACTGAACTATGTGCTTAGACTGACACTAGGACAGACCATGTGTTCTCACCCAGCAGGGGTTTTTATACTCCCCCTGGTTAGGTGACAGCACCTCTCCAATCACCTTCCAGCTTGCATAACAGACACATCATTGGATAATTACATACACCAGTTAACTGTTGCCTTGCCAGGCAGTATCTATAGCTGCAGTTACATTTAGTTCTCCTTGCATTATCTTCTGGATGAGTTGTGCAGACTCACCAGATAAATCCTGACATGAAGAGGGTGCTATTCGCAAACACTACCTTACCTATGCGTTGGCAGGGATGTTGCACGTGTCATTATAGGAGGTTGTCACTTTGTAATGCTTTACCATATCCAGGGGATTTTGAGATTGTTTTCTCATCACACATTGTACTTCAAAGTAATAGAAAATTGTTGATGATATCTTTTATGTTTAGTTATGAAAAAAATGGAAATTTGGCAAAAACTTATAAAAATTATTCATTTTCCAAATTTTTTGCTTTTCAGGCAGATAGTCATAGCACCCAAGTAGCTTTATAACATTTCCCAAATGTCTACTTGATATCATTATTGCTTTTTATACATCACCTCTCTTTTTTAGGTTGTTAGGAGGTTCAGAATTGTGGGTGCAATTTTTCAAAATTTTTTTTTTTAAATCGCCAAAACCCTTATTTAGTGACTTTGAGAGGCCTACATAGCAGTAAATCCCTGTAAATGATGCCTTTTTAGAAACTACACCCCTCACAGGGGTTAAAACAAAAATGGAGGTGTAATTTAAAAGCTGTAATTATATTTTGGCCAAAAATTAAACCATTACAAGGTATTAAATAACTAAAAACTCCACAAAGTTTGATACATAATTTCTCCCCAGTACGAGGTTGCCCCATATGTGTTGGTAACTGCTGTATGGGCTCACATGGAAGGTAAGCAGATTTGCATTGTCACATTTTACTGGCTATAAAATGTTTATTTTTTCAGAATTCGGACGAGAATGTGGATGAGATCTACTTTCCAGGTACATCATTTACAGGGGGGTTCAATAGCTAATAATCACATTTTATTAACTCTTTCTGGGTGGTGATTAAAAAAATTCTTGTTTATGGTTTTTAAAAAAAATTTTCCCGGGCGATCACCGTAGCATAAAAATAATGCATTATCTTTATCGTCATAACGTTTACGGTGATACCCCATTTATAGCGTTTTTTATGGTCAACTTGTTTTGCAGAATATAGAACTCATTTTATGAGAAATTTGCTTGTTTTTGCATCGCTATGTAACAATGGGCATAACATTTATATTTTTTTGTTTACAGAGCTGTTTTAGAGCTTATTTTTTGTGAGACAATCTGTACTTTGTCTTGGTATCATGTCGGTGTAAATGTTACTTTTTTATCACTTTTTATATGCTTTTTATGAGGTCAGATGTGAAAATTTCATAATTTTCATGAAAAAAGTTTTTTGCATTTTACGCCATTCACCATACAGATTCAGTGACAATTTTATTTTTTCAATTGCACTTTTTTTTAACATTTTTTTACTGTTTTATTTTGTCATTTAATCACTTGTTCATTGTAATATACTGCAATACTAATGTATTGCAGCATATTACATAGTCAGCCTATGCATTCTGGGGTCCTTATTGGAACTCAGGGTTGCCATGGCATCGATCGTCAGGGCACGGAGGGTCCTGATGGGCGTGGCGATGCATTATAGACACCACAGTCACTATGACAACGGCCTCTTAAGGGTTAAACTGCCGGGATCGTGATAGTCGCTACCATGTACTGCCGGGATCCCATGGTGATCGCCCGGGCTCAGCTTCTGAGCCCGGCTGATCAACATGACCTAATTCTATGTTTAGGTGCTTGAACTACCCGCATCCTATGACGTAGAATTATGCCAGGGTGCAGGAAGGGGTTAAACGATATAACACAAAAGAAAAAACAGAACATTGTAAGAGAACCCATGAACATATAAATGGGGGTTAGCCGCCTATCTCTTAACCCCTATTTTGGCCTCAAGGACGCTGCCCCATTTTTCAAATCTATCATGTGTCACTATAAGTGTTTATAGCTTTAAAATCCTTTAACATATCCAGAGGATATTTTTGAGTTTGATTTCTTGTGACATACTGTACTTTGTTTAAAAATTTGGATGACATCTTTTGTGTTAAGTTATGAAAAAATGGACACTTGGCATGTGATCAGATAGTCATAGCACACAAAGCACTTACATTTCCCAAATGTCTGCTTTATGTTGGCATGGTTTTTTAACATACAATGTATTTTACTAGAATATTATGAGACTGAATTTTTCACATTTTTTGGAAAATCACCAAGACCTGTATTTAAAGGGATCTGCTCAGCTTTCAATTGACTGTGAGAAGCCCAAGTAATAGCAAGACTTGTAAATTACCCCATTATGGAAACTACACCACGTATGAAAAAGCACTTTTAAGAAATGTGTTAACCCCTAAGGTGTTTTATAGGGGCTAAAACAAAATAGAGGTGTGGTCCTCAAATTGTATTATATTGTATTTATTGTAATTGTAATAAACAATTACAATGGATTAAATGACAAAAAGCTCCACACTGTTTGATACCTAATGGGGCACATTTATTTACCCAGTCCTGCCAGTTCAGAAAGTGCATTGTCCGACGATAATGCACTGTGCCACAATTCAATAAGATTGTGCTCGAGATATCTTGCATGTGTCACTTCCCTGCTCAGGTGGACAGAGTTCACCTTCTTCTTCCTGTTGTATATAAGTGCATTGTCTTGCGACACAATTTGAAAGTTAAATCCCGCGCTCAGTCTGCATCAGTCGGATTGTCCGACAGCACTCCCCCCGATTTCTGTCGCATAAAACCAGCGTGCGACACAATCCCCGCACAAACCCCTGTTAAATACCTGTCAAAGCTGCGCAAATCCCGAAAAACCGTGACCAGTCCAACGAAAGTAATAATAAATAAGCCCCAATGTCTCCAGAGTTTGCCGATACCACATATGTGGTGGTAAACTGCTATATGGGCACATGGCATGGCATAGAATGGAACGAGCACCATCCAGAGCAGATTTGCATTATCAAATTGTACAGGCTATAATTTTTTTTATCTTTATTTAAAGTTTTACATATATATATATGTATATGGGCTTACTTGCCACTTTTCTGGTACATCATTTTGGGGCATTTATAGCCAATGTGATTTTATATGATGTGATTTTATTGAATCTTTGTAGGTGGAGGAAATGAAAATCATCAGTTTTTGGCAAGATTTTTTTGCTTTTTTTTGGTCGTTCACCATACTATAAAAATTAAATATTATTTTTATTCTAAGGGTCGCCACGATTACAAAAATTCCTCATTTATGGCTTTTCTATTTTTTTCAATTTCACTGGTTTAAAAACAAATTTAGAGAAAATCTTGTAAATTTTAGCATCACCATTTAGGCATAACTGTCAGGCACCAGGTGTATTGGACCCACTGGACCACTGTGGATGATGACGTAAGCCGACACCTGGAGTCTAAGTGGCACGGGTTTTCACCAGAGCCCACCGCAAAGCGGGTTGGACTTGCTGCGGCATGGTATCACCAGATCGCTCCACAGACGCGACTTTTTCCACGGTGGCAGCCAAGGCGGAGTACAAAGATTTATTTACCCGGTCCAATCGCGATCTAGAGGCGCGTTCTCTGCGGTGGATTCGGGTCTTCCGGCGATTCACTAAGGCAGTTCCTCCGACGTCCACCCTGTGTCACTGCTGCGCTGAAGTCCGCGTGTCCAGCAACACTTTTTTTTTAATGCGCCACAATCCGATCGCGTGCGCCCAAAAATCCCAGGGCAATTCAGGGAAAATCGGTGCAAATCGGAAATATTCGGGTAACATGGCGGGAAAATGCGAATCCGGCCCTTAGTAAATGACCCCCAATGTGTTTTGCCCAGCAACAGTCGGTTGCTTCTGTCGGTTCCTTCTACATCATACGGGTTCCTACTACGATATTACTACTGGCCGTGAAGATTAACTATTATCAAGTAAATGTATTTCAGTAACACAGAAGATTGCCAACTAGATTGTAACACTAGCATCCGCCATGGCCTGTTTTCCTGCATTTCCTTCCTTTGATGTACACCAGTCCCAAACAAATTTGGGAACATGTTGGAATAAGTGGCTAAAACGCTTTCAGATATTTTTGCAAGCTATGAACATCACAGACAATGCAAGAAAGAAAGGCATGCTGCTGCATTATACGGGAGAGCGGGTCTACGATGTTTACTCAACTGTGCCTAATGCAGGAGATAACAGGGACTATGAGTTATGTAAAGTAGCAATAAGTAAGCATTTCTCTTCTCATACAAATCCAGCTTTTGAGGTTTTCAAATTTAGACAGTGCAAACAGTCCCCATCAGAAAGCATTGCTGAATATCATGTCAGGCCCAGACATCTTGCCACTTACTGTGAATTTGCAGACATTGAAAATGAAATTCAAATGCAAATCATACAGGGATGCATTTCTTCTAATCTAAGGAAACAGGCGCTGAGAGATCCCACAATGACTCTTGCAAAGTTGTTGGAGACTCTCTCTTTGGAGAATCAGGCTAGACTCATTGAGACCAGGGCAGAGCCAGAGCAGCCATCTTGTGTAGCAAAGCTCACTCAGAAACCACACATATCTCATACACAGGGTACAACCTGCTACAATTGTGGTGGTGCATATCCTCACCAGAAAACCTGCCCAGCAAAGGGAGCAGTCTGCCACAACTGTGGGAAACAGAATCACTTTGCTAAAGTCTGCAGATTCTCATCTAAACCACAATGTCCTCTCCCTTATAAACAGCCGGTATCACAGAGAGTCCATGCAGTGCAGCCAGTGCTACCTACTGATGAATCCAGAAGAACTTACCTATTCTCAGTCACAGAGGAGGGCTCTCACACTGTGCATGCAGTTACTAGGACTCAGCGCAGTACACCTACGGCACGGAGCGCTAAGGGGTTAAGGGACTTGGCAAGCTAAAGGACTTTCAAGTAAAATTACACATTGATCAGTCAGTAAGACCGACAGTGCAACTGCATAGACCCATTTCATGTCCGCAAGCTGGTGGAGCAAGAAAATCAAGACTTAGAAGCTGAAGATGTTATTGAAATAGTGGAAGGCCCAATATCCTGGGTGTCACCAATTGTTGTTGCATCTAAACCAAAGCAGCCTGGTAAAATCAGATTATGTGTGGATAAGCAACATGCCAATCTGGCTTTTCAGAGAGAGAGCCACATCACAACTACCATTGACAGATAGCAACAGAGCAAAAGTATTTTCTAAAATGGCTCCCAATTCAGGTTACCATCAGCTTGAATTACATCCAGACTCAAGATATATCCCCATGTTTAGCATTCATGTGGGGCTGTGAAGGTTCAACTTTGGAATTTCATCAGCTGCTGAAATATTCCAAAACATTATTAGCCAAGTTCTTTCAGGAATACCTGGAGTCCTCAATGTTAGTGATGACATCTTAGTATTTGGTACCACCCAGGAGGAACATAGGAACTGGAAACCTGCAAGCTAACACTAAATCCATCCAAATGTGAATTCAACCAGAAGTCGTTAAGTTTTTTTGGCTATATTTTTTCCTAAAAAAAATCAAAAAGTTGATGCTATAAAATCAGCTGGTCAGCCACAAAATGTTTCTGAAGTTTGCAGTTTTCTTGGACTGGTCACGTACTGGGGACGTTTTTTTGAACCTCTGCGACAACTAACAAAGAAAGATATTCCTTGGTCATGGACTACTGCACATCAGACAGCTTTTCACACACTGAAGTCCAGCCTGACAACTGACCAGGTTCTGACCTATTTTGACCCACTGAAATCTGTAGAACTTATCGTGGATGCCAGTCCAGTAGGCCTTGGTGCAATCCTCACTCAGGTGTCCGATAATGGTAGCATTTCTACAATCTTCTATTCAAGCAAGGCTTGTCAGAGACAGAATAGCGCTATTCACAAACTGAAAGAGAAGCTCTAGTGTGGGGATGCCTACATTTTCATCTTTACCTTTTTGGTCGTCAATTCACAGCACTAAGTGATCATAAACCACTTATTCCAATCTTCAATAATCATTCCTCAAAACCTCCCCCAAGAATTGAAAGCTGGGAATTGCGGCTACAAAGCTACAATTTTTCCCTGAGGTATGAGGCAGGAGTTGGAAATCCTGCAGATTATTTTTCAAGACATCCTTCACCATACACTGCCAAGGATGACTCACCAGCAACTCTTCTAGCTCAAGTGCATGTAAACTTTGTTGTTGAACATTCTGTGCCAAGAGCAATGACTATTGAGGAAGTCAAACAAGCAGTGGATTCTGGAGTTCATTCAATACTGAAGCTCATCTTCAACCACCTGAACAAGCAGCATACCTGCAAAACTTCAAAGCACGGCATTCACTTTTGGTGTCAGACTCAAATCTGCTACTACATGACAATCACCTTTTGATACCTCAGAGATTACACGACAAAGTGCTTGATTTTGCTCGTGAGGCTCATCAACCTCTGCAAGGGCGGTTATGCCTAAATTGGACAAGATTTTTGCTGCATATGGCATACCAGAAACAGTGAAAACTGATAATGGGCCATCCTTCAATAGTGCAGACTTCAAATCATTTGCCACTTATCTTGGTTTCACACACAGGAAAATAACTCCATACTGGTCTCAGGCCAATGGCAAAGTGGAACATTTCATGCAATCTATCAACAAAACTCTCAGGATTGCCACCATGAAACACAGGGATCTGCAACAAGAATTGTACAAATTCCTTAGACAGCACAGAGCCACACTACACTCCTCTACAGGCACACCACCAGCAACTGCACTTTTTAACAGGACTTTGTGTATCAAAGTCCTAAATGGCCCTTTAGCTCCCATTGAGTCCCCAATGGCTCTCAAGGATTGCTTATCAAAAGAAAGGATGAAGAGATATGCTGATAGAGACAAGGATCACTACAAAAAGGTAGTAATAAATGTGGGAGATTGGGTCCTAGTTAAGAGGTTGAGACCTAGTGACAAACCTATTATCTTGAACCCTTTCAAGTGACTCAGGTCAAAGGTACCATGATCACCGGGCAACATCATGGTCATCAGGTCCCAATGAACATGTCCCATTTTAAAAAGCTTGAGGGATATGATCCAGGAGTAGCTAGTACAGAGCTGGACGAAGATGATTTTATTCCAGACATAGGTGTCCATAGTCCATCACCAGAGTTGAGATTGGTTCCTGCTTCAACAACTCCACCAACATCCATCTCTCAAAGTAGCCCTTACAGTGGCATGTATCAACACTATCCTAGGCAGGAAAATCGCCAGCCACCAGATTATCTTACAGACTACACTCTTCAGTGAACCTTCTAACCACAAAGAACATTCTTGCATAATAGAACAGTTGGATTTATGGTCACTATAAGTGCCATGTTTATGTTTTTTTTATTCTTGTAAGGAGGGATGTTGTTATATGTGTTTTGCTAATATGTTTACTGTCAATGTGTTTTGCATGTTCTGCCCAGCAACAGTGAGGTACTGAGGAGGAGCAGTCTGGTCTAAGGCAGTTGTTACAGACAGAACAAGTAGAAGCATGGAATAAAGTTGCCTCTGAGCCTAAAGTCCAGTGAACTAGTGTGGGTTTCTTCTACATCATACGGGTTCCTACCACGACATTACAGGGACGTAGCGGTAGGTCAGGACAGGCGGCACAGGAGCGTAGTCAGGAACGAAAACGAGGTCACAACAGAAAATAAGGATAATCGCAAAGGGCTTGGAATACAGCTTTCTGTCAAGTATGGAAGCAGAAAGATCTGGCAGGGAACACAGGAAGGGGCCGGGGATTTATCAGAATTGGCAGCCGGGCAGCACCAGTTATCGATGCGTTAACCCTTTAAATCTCAGGAAGGCGGGACCCGGAGGTGGGGATGTGTACGCTGTGCCGCTGGAGTCCGCACTGGACCGCAGCAAGGTAAGTGAGCCAGCGGGGGACCAGGGCAGCGGAGAGGGGAGGTGGGTCGGCAATAACATTTTTTTTTTTCGACTGACAGCTCTAGTTAAGGGTTTCATTTTCTTTGTTCTTTTTAGTGGTGTTATTTTGGAGCGTGTCATTTTTTTAATAACTTTTTAGAGCCTTATTTTAAGGGTATTAAAAAAAATTGTCTTTTTTTGGAATGTTTTTTGGGTTTTATTTTTACCGCGTTTAGCGTGTGGGTCTAATAATGATTGTTTTATTATACAGATTGTTACAGATGCAGCGATACCAAATATGCTTTTGTTTATTTGAGGGTTTTATACTTTATTAAATGTTTTGGGGGAAAGTGACATTTTAGGGGCTTATATTTTATTTTTATATTTTAATGTTTTAAACCTATTTTTTTTAACTTGTTTACTGGAAACAAACTTGAACTTGAACCAATGATGCTCTGTTCGCTGGTTCAAGTCCAATACTCTGCTCTACAATACTAATGCATTGTAGATGATCAGACAGTTTAAAGTCAGACCCGGATGGGATCTCAGTGTGGAACTGCTCGTTCAGTCCCGGGGCACTTGCCAGACCTTGGGCTGACTAGAAGAGAATCATAGCGGCATAGGGGGTCCAATTCTTAGGGGAAAAGACCCTTACATGCCGCGGTGTGTAAGCCTGTGTAAGGGGTTAAAACTCGCAATTGGAGCTGGCTCCAATTGCGAGTTTTAGAGTGCTGCTTCAGATACCGACTCCGCTCTTAAGCCAGTGACAGAAGCTAGGTGTAATAGAACGGCCTGGTGCGGGAAGTATCTGCAGGGACGTACTATTATGCCCAGGTGCATATAGGGGTTAATAATAATGTCTACTGTATTGTAATTAAACACTTTGGGGATCCCAATGTCTCATCTTTTTGTTACCTTTTGCAATGAATAGGAGGGGCTAACCCCCCACGTAGGATAGGGGACTGGAGTAAACTCTAGAATATTTTTTTATTAATTTTGCAGTCATCATTCATATTTATTACTATCATTCATATTTATGTTCTACATAGTCTTTCTTTTATGATACATACTTTTGCTTTTATCTTGTGTCTCCCAACCTGCAACAGGTGTAGCATAATTGTGTGTCTATGGGTGTATTATTTCACTCAAAAAACTATTTTTTGTTATACGGACCTCCCTACGCCTGTCCTCCTTTCCAACCCATTTATTTATGGTCGATGCCAGAAAGTATGAGATTTTACTCTGACTCTGCACAGAAAAGGGACGTAGTTTTCCGACACAATTAATATGACTTTTTAATTTTTTTGGTGCTGGAAAGTGGCGGAAAGTAGACCAAAAGAAAATTGGTCTAACAAAATGGAAACGGAAGCCAAATCACAGCTCTCTGGTGTGGAACTTTGGGTGCTGATAATCCAGTAGAAACAGTATCAAAAGATAATTGACTCCCCACATTTTGATTTCTGCTGCCCTTCCTTTTTTATGTCCCATTCTGACTGAACAAGCCGTCAGACCAGGTCAGCCACACATGCATTTTGTTGTTTGCAGTGGCCATTGCCACGGCTCCTCAGCAGCCTGCTCAGCAAATTCTCCGGCTGCTGCACACATTTGTGGTGCTAGGGACAGAAACTGGTCCCAAGCACCACAAAGTTAAATATGTACCTCATTACCGACAACACATGATGGAATGGCTGTCTTAGAGCAATCTGGGAGGCAGGGTCAATATCAGAAAGTTGCCAACATACTGCAATACAGTAATATTTCAGCATATTGTATCAAAAATCTGCCCCTCTAGCCTCAAGTACCCTAGAGGGCCTAGCAAGTAGTAGAAAAAATAAATAAAACTTTGAATCACCCACTTACCCTAGAAATAAAAAAATAAACAAACATAATCTCAAATGTATTTTAGGTATCTCTGTGTCTCAAAATGTATGAGCTATCAAAATATAAAAATGATTATCCTATGTAGTGAACCCTGTGATAATAAATATCCAAATGTCTGAAGCAGCCGTGTATTTGCCATTTCACCACAAATAACAATTTTAATAAAAATTGATCACAAGATTATACTGTCCTCAAAATAGCAGCAAGTAGAATAACAAGGTTATGGTGTCAGAATTAAAACATAGTAAAATCAATTTAACTCCTTCACGCCGCGGCCCTTTTTCGATTTTGCGTTTTCATTTTTCACTCCCCACATTCAAAATTCTGTAACTCATTTATTTTTCCATGTACAGAGCTGTGTGAAGACTTATTTTCTGCGTAACAAATTACACTTCAAAATGGTGGTATTTAATATTCCATGCCGTGTACTGGGAAGCGGGAAAAAAATTCCAAATGCAGTGAAATTGGTAAAAAAAAACGCATTTGTGCCTATTCTTGTGGGCTTGGATTTTACGGATTTCACTGTGCACCCCAAATGACATGTCTACTTTATTCTTTGGGTCGGTACGATTACGGGGATACCAAATTTGTATAGGTTTTATAATGTTTTCATACATTTAAAAAAATTAAAACCTCCTGTACAAAATTTTTTTGGGGGATTTTGCCATCTTCTGGCGCTAATAACTTTTTCATACTTTGGTGTACGGAGCTGAGGGTGGTGTCATTTTTTGCGGATTTTGATTATGTTTACAATGTTATAATTTTTAGGACTGTACGACCTTTTGATCACTTTTTATAGAATTTTTAATTTTTTTTAAATGGCAAAAAAGTGCCATTTTCGACTTTGGGCGCGATTTTCTGTTACGGGGTTAAACGCAGTGAAAAACCGTTATCATATTTTGATAGACCGGGCATTTTTGGATGCGGCGATACCTAATGTGTTTATGACTTTTACTGTTTATTTATATTTATATCAATTCTAGGGAAAGGGGGGTGATTTGAATTTTTAGGTTTTTTTATTATAATTTTTTTATTTTAACTTTTTTTTATTTTTATTTTTACTATTTTTCAGACTCCCTAGGGTACTTTAACCCTAGGTTGTCTGATCGATCCTACCATATACTGTCATACTACAGTATGGCAGTATATGGGGATTTTACTCCTCATACACTACAATGTGCTGACAGCACATTGTAATGAATGGGTTAACCCGAAGTAGCTTCGGGTCTTCGTGAGACCCGAAGCTACCATGGTGACGAATCGCCGCTCCCCGATGACGTCACGGGGAGCGGCGATCCACGGAAATATGGCGGTGCCCGCGCACCGCCGTTTTTTTGGAGCCTTTGCCGGCGGCGATCAGTGGTAAAACACCCGCGATCAGTGCCGGCACCGATCGCGGGTGTTACCGGTAAGCCTTTGCTGCAATATGCTGCGACATGTGACGTACTATTACGTCACATGTCGGGAAGGGGTTAAATTTAATAGCTCTGCAATCACACTAACCCATCGAATATGGGTCATGTCATTTTGACATTACTGTGAAAACCATAAAAACAGAGCCTGCAAGAAAATTAAAGAGAACCCGTCAGGCAAATTAATCCCCGAAACTAAATATATTAGTTAGTCTACATGCCTCTAAACTTGAGCATTCAGGTCCTAAAGCTTTATGCAAATGACCTGAGGGATGTCCATTGAATCATTATCATATTCAGCTGTCCAGCTTATTCATGAGTTGGAGGCACAGCCACACCCCCAGTGCTTGACTGACAGCCTGTATAATGATGTGAGGTATAATGGTGTAATGTCTCCTCCATGTGCTTCCTGGTTCTGGCGGCCACGCCCCCATCAGCCTATGGGGCAGATTTACTTACCCGGGCCATTCGCGATCCAGTGGCGCGTTCTCTGCGGTGGATTCGGGTCCGGCCGCGATTCACTAAGGCAGTTCCTCCGACGTCCATCAGGTGTCGCTGCTGCGCTGAAGAGCATCGGAACGCACTGGAGTTCACCAAGCAATCCTGGATGAAGGTAAGCGCGTGTCGAGCGACACTTTTTTTTTTTTAAATGCGGTGGTATTTCCGAATCCATCGGGTTTTTTCACGGGCACGCCCCCCGATTTCCGTTGTGTGCATTCCAGCGCCGATGCGCCATAATCCAATCGCGTGTGCCGAAATCAAGGGGCAATACAGGGAAAATCGGCGCAATACGGAAAAATTCTGTTAACCCGTCGCAAAAACACAAATCGGGCCCTTAGTGAATGACCCCCTATGTGTGTATCAGATACTCCTATACACATGACTGACAGCCTGTATAATGAAGTCGCCTTGTAGACTGTCTTTACCCAGGAATATCCCCTGGTGGAGGACACAATGAGGATTGATGTAAACTCTCTTTGGAATGTCAACAGTTTAACCGAGGAAGAGTTACGGCGCCGCCTCACAACCACTAAGATAGATAAATAACCGGGGGCCTGATGGTATACACCCCCTGGTTCTACATGAACTATAGACAGAACGTTATTTTTAATATTTGAAGACTTCCTGAAGACTGGTTATGTTCCACAGGACTGGCGCATAGCAAATGTGGTACCAATATACAAAAAAGGATCAAAAAGCAATATTGGAAACTACAAACCTGTTAGTCTAACTTCTGTGGTGGGGAAAATATTTGAGGGGTTTGTTAGAGATGCTATCCTGGAGTATCTCACTGTGCACAACCTTATAACCCAGCGTCAGCATGGGTTTATGAGAGATCGGTCCTGTCAGACTAATCTGATTGGCTTCTACAAGGAAGTAAGTTCCAGACTGGATCTGGGGGACGCTGTGGATGTTGTATATCTGGACTTTTCAAAGGCATTTGACACCGTGCCGCATAAAAGGTTGGTACATAAAATGAGACTTCTGGGAATAGGGGAAAATCTATGTATTTGGGTAAGTAATTGGCTTAGTGATAGAAAACAGAGGGTTGTCATTAATGGCACATTCTCAGATTGGGTTGACATTACCAGTGGAGTGCCACAGGGGTCAGTATTGGGGCCACTTCTTTTTAATATTTTTATTAATGACCTTGTAGTGGATTTACACAGTCAAGTTTCAATATTTGCAGATAGTTTAGCATTACAGAGGGATTTGTGGAAGCTTGAGGAGTGGGCAGAGAAATGGCTGATGAGGTTTAATGTAGATAAATGTAAAGTTATGCACTTGGGCCATGGAAACAAAAAGTATAATTATGACAGTCAATTACTTGGTAAAACTGGAGCTGAAAAGGACTTGGGGGTATTGGTGGATGGTAAACTTAATTTTAGTAACCAGAGCCAGGCGGCTGCTGCTAAAGCAAATAAAATTATGGGATGTATCGAAAGAGGAATTGATTCTCATGAAAAAAACATAGTTTTGTCCTCAAATCTCTGGTCAGACCACACATGGAATATTGTGTACAATTTTAGGCACCAGTGTATGAAAACGACATAGTAGAACTGGAACGTGTGCAGAAGAGCGCAACCATGATTATAAGGTGAATGGAGGGACTAGAATACAATGACAGATTACAAAATTTTGGATTATTCAGTTTAGAAAAAAGGCGACTGAGGGGAGACCTCATTACAATGTACAAATACCTGACCGGACAGTACAAGGATCTCTCCAAAGATCTTTTTATACCTAGGCCTGTGACCAGGACAAGGGGGCATCCCCTACGCCTAGAGGAGAGGCGATTTTACCACCAACATAGACAAAGGTTCTTTACTGTAAGAGCAGTGAGACTATGGAACTCTCTGCCGCAGGAGGTTGTTATGGCGGACCCTATGTATATGTTCAAGAGGGGCCTGGATGCCTTTCTGAAGAGAAAAATATCACGGGTTATGGGAAAAAACATTTGTTTAATTCTTAAAGGTTGGACTTGATGGACTTGAGTCTTTTTCCGGCCTTATATACTATGATACTATGTGAGGTATAATGGTATAACGTCTCCTCTATGTGTTTCCTGGTTCTGGTAGCCACGCCCCCCGCAGCCTGTGTGTATGTGTGTATAGGTGAGATACAACAGCTCCAGGATGCAGCCATGTGTATAGAAGAACATGTCAGGTACTTGTGTAGCTGAGGTCTGTGTCTCTGTGTATGGGAGGAGAGAGCATGTCAGCAGGTAAAGCACAAGCAGTAGCAATGCTTTACTATACATTACACACAGACATGAGCAGGGGGGGAGGGGGGAGGGTGACATCACTTTCTCTCCATGTGCCCAGCCTCATTTACATAATAAAGAAAAGATGATTTTATAATGATTAATGTATGAATTGACTAGATAAAGGCTGGGATGGATCCTTGTGAGCTGCTACAACAGGTACTAGTGACAGAAATAGTGACAGAGACCTGATGCCATGTGTCCTTTTAGCAAGTGTGGTTTTTTAATAATTTCAACTCATTTGGATTTATTCCAGATTCCCAGTACAATGCATGGGATATTAATTGGAACCTCTGGGAAAATAAATAATCTTTGTTAACGTAAAAATAAAAAAGCTATTACTTTTGTTCAGAGGGGAGCAAAAAACATAAACACACAAAACAACAAAAAGGGTATATTTGGCAAGGAGTATAATGAAAATCTTTGTATCTACCAACCTATAGCAACATTATGTAATACAAATCCGTAGAAGTGTTCATTATAAAGTCTTTTTGTAGGATTATCTCTTATCAGTACATAGGAGTACTTTGCTTAAGCTACAATAGTTGGTATTGGGTTTCACGTCCTATTCTTTAAAGCAAACCATGCATCAAGCAAGATTTCAGAACAAAGTACAACACGATGTACTGATAGAGAAATAGAAAAGAATGTAACATTATTCTATCACCACTCACTTATCAGTGCACGGCTAGTGGCTTTCAATGTGGAGATTTGGCTTTTGTCAGCAGCAATGAAAGAAGATAAACTGAGCATTAGAGAAAACTGTGCATTTTAATAAAATAAGTTGTTTCCTTTAGTAATAATAAATCTTTATTTATCTTGTTTCATCATATTCTGCAGCGCTTTACTGATTGTCATTGTTATATACAGGGCCGGCACTATGGATAGGAAAAGTGAGCATTTGCCATGGGCAAGGGCCAATGGCTGAAAGAGGAGAATTTCTTCTTTCAAATGAATCTAAAATTGTTTTTCTAGGTGCCATGGATCCAGAGATATTCAGGTATATATAAAAATCACTCCCAACTGCATTTTAACAGTTAATCTCCATTTTCCTGAAACATAGAAACACAAATTTAGATTCATATAAAAGGAGACTCTCCTCTTTCATACAAAAAAAGAAGAGATTCTATGGGGCACATGTATTATCGTATCTGCGCCAAAAATTTGCTGGGATTTTAGTTATTTTTGGGCACAGAATTGTTGCGGATCATTTATAATAATTTTTCACCAGAAAGAACATATGTTTCTGACTATCCCGACTCCACTGTCTTTTTTTGGCGCAAGTGGGCGTGGCCTAACTTTTCCACATTATCTGTCACATTTGTGTATTTTGTCAGCATTTTTAGGCACAATTTTTGGCGCACAATAGACCAGGAAAAACAATGGTCAGAGAGCAAAATTAAGGCGCAGTCCATGTAAGATTTTGCCGCACATCTCATTGATGTCAGCATTTTTATGGTGCACGACTGATTATTACTGTGTACCCATTATTTACTTACAGCTTTAAAACATTGGGCTGTGCTTTCCGGAGATTGATCTCCGATGCCGACAGTCATGCTTGTGCCAGAATTAGTAAATCCCCCCTTATGTGTCACAGAGCCAGAGATACAGCCCTCTGAAGTGTACCCCCCTCCAGATTCCTAGCCAACAGGCTATAGGGAGAATTTGTTGCACACAGGAGCTGCTGCACCTCACACATAATGGAAATATTCACTTTATATGTTACTACATTTTGATAAGGGATAAAATCAACTAATATTCATGTTTTAACCCTCTCCTATCCAGAACTATCTAAGACTAAAGTCTAACAAACTTTCTCTCTTATTGCCTTTTTCATGATAGTTTGTTTTGCTAAGATTTACTGATACAATGAACATTCGATCCGCTTTGCCTAATATTGCTACTATATATTAACACCGCAACCCAGAACATGTCCATAAAGCTATATGTAACGCCAAAAACACACAACATGTTCTGGAATAAAGTTTTTCCACCATCCTCCATTATTTACACCTATGTTCTGATGTTCTCAATCTCATTCTTATGAAGCATGGAGGTTTCTGTTATTGTGCATCTAATACAATAGCGCACACCTAAAAGTGACTTTTATTATCTCTTTAGAGGGGTTTATGGATATATAGTTATTTATTTGGGTCACCTTTGTGTAAGGGAGCATACAATGATAGATCTGTGAAACTCAGTGCAATTTTCAGCAAAACTAGTTTGGTGTCCCCTGTGTCCCTTTGCTGCATATTTTGGTAAATATACACATGTGGGGTATGTATGATCTCCCCACATCTTGCTGTTTTAGGAAAGTATATTTTCTTTATATAAGTATTCTGGATTTGTATATATTTTAGAGGAAATTTTGAAGTTGTATGCAAATTTTGCATTTCATTTCCGTTTGCTGCAAAGTTGCATGAAGGTGGTAGTGTGTATGAATTTAAACATTATTCTTGTTTACATGGTGATTTCTGGAAAAATTAGATTTTGACAGAATAGGAGCTTTTTATTTTGTGTGTGATATATTTTTAAACACATTTGTGGATAGCAATCAAATATGTCATGGTTTTTGTTTTAGCATTTTTGGGAGTTGATGTTGTGTATTGTGGTTTATATAAATCTGCTCACTTTGTGTTATTATTTTTAAACCTCCACTTTGAGTTTTATGTAAAAATGACGTTATCAAGGCATTTTTGGTGCACTTTTTGTTTAATAATTTGTGTTTGTCACAAAGTTACATGAGGGTGGTCAAATGTTAATTGCCACATGCATCACCTGGTTGCCTGCTTTCAAAATTATATAGGTCTTAGCGGGTGCCTCTACTTTTTAATCTGTTTTATTGATATATTTTGCAGGTTGTGACTGTCTAGCTTTTTCTAAAAGAAAAGCAGATATCTGGTTATTACAGTTTTAGTGATATTATGTTGATTTATTTATGTGAACATATCAATATGAGGCATTTGTGAACTCTAAACATGTCCATTTATTACATTTAGGAGATGTGAAGGTAAATATTTTTTTGTTTGAAGCACATTTTTGGTCATCAAAGTCAAATTTTAAGTATTTTTTATAAAATGTTTCAGTTTGAATTAAAATTGCATGAAGGCGCCTCTGTCTATAAACTCTTTAATGCAATTTTGAAAATGGGGCAAGTGTCTGCTTTCAGAAAATATGTGGTTTGCTGCAGGTTTATCTTAATTCTTTTTACTGTAATTTTGATTTTATTTGTAAACGTCAAAATTGTAAAAATTTCCTGTCTATATATCTATCTGTCTGGTTATCTATCTTCTATAATGTGACCATTTATATATCTCACTTTTTCTCTAGCTATTTTTCAATCAATCTTCTATCTCTCTTCTACTGTATTTATCTCTCATATCGTTATACTGTATATATAATCTACTTTATAGTTCTGCATCTAGAAATCTCTATCATCTTTCATATTTATCTTCTATCATAATAATTATTATTCCTTTACTGATATAGTGACATACTGACATACTGATTACGCAGCACTGCACAGAACTTGCTTAATCGGTCCCTGTCCCCATGGGGCTCACAATCTAATCACCCTACCAGTAAGTTTTTGGAGTGAGGACCCGGAGGACCCGGAGGAAACCCACACAAACACAGAGAGAACATACAATGATGTATATGGTGACTGGCAGCTCCCAGCACATGGAGAAGCAGGCGACATGTACAGTACATACAGGATTTATATGGTGACAGCCTAGCAGCTTCCATCACATGGAGGGGAGGAGCAGGGGACATGTACAGTACATACAGGATGTATTGGTACATCCTGGCAGCTTCCATCACATGGAGAGCAGGGCATGTACAGTCATACAGGATGTATATGGTGACAGCTGGCAGCTTCCATCACATGGAGGAACAGGGGACATGTACAGTACATACAGGATGTATATGTTGACAGCCTCGCAGCTTCCATCTACATGTAGGACAGGGACCATGTACGACTAGTACAAGGATGTATATGGTGACAGCCTGGCAGCTTCCATCACAGGTAGGACAGGACATGTACAGTACATACAGGATGTATATGGTGACGCCTGGCAGCTTCCCTCACATGGCGAACAGGGACATGTACGTACCTACAGATGTTCTGGTGACAGCCTGGCAGCTTCCATCACATGTAGGAACAGGGGACATGTACAGTACATACAGGATGTATAATGTTGAAGCCTCGCACTTCCATCTCATGTAGGACAGGGACCATGTACAGTACCTAGATACAAGGATGTTATGGTGACAGCCTGGCATCTTCCATCACAGGTAGGAAGGGGACATGTACATACATACAGGATGTATATGGTGCACGCTGGCAGCTTCCATCACATGGGAACAGGGACATGTACAGTACTACAGATGTATATGGTGACAGCCTGGCAGCTTCCATCACATGTAGGAACAGGGGACATGTACAGTACATACAGGATGTATATGGTGACAGCCTGGCAGCTTCCATCACATGGAGGAGCAGGGGACATGTACAGTACATACAGGATGTATATGGTGACTTTCTGGCAGCTTCCATCACATGGCGGGGGAGGGAACATGTACAGTACACATAGGATGTATATGGTGACAGCCTGGCAGCTTCCATCACATGGAGGAACAGGGGACATGTACAGTACATATAGGATGTATATGGTGACAGCCGGCAGTTTCCATCACATGTAGGAACAGGGACATGTACAGTACATACAGGATGTATATATGGTGACACCTGGCACTTCCATCACTGGAGAGGGGACATGTACAGTACTACAGGATGTATATGGTGACTTTCGGGGCAGCTTCCATCACATGGCGGGGGAGGGAACGTACAGTACACATAGGATGTATGGTGACGTGCCTGGCAGCTTTCCATCAAATGGCGGAACAGGGGACATGTACAGTATATACAGGATGTATATGGTGACAGTCTGGCAGCTTCCATCACATGGCGGAGCAGGGAACATGTACAGTACATATAGGATGTATATGGTGACAGCCTGGCAGCTTTCCAGCTTCCATCACCTGGAGGACAGGGACATGTACAGTAAATATAGGAATTTATTGGTGACAGCCTGGCAGCTTCCATCACTGGAGGAACAGGGGACCTGTAACACGTATATACAGGATGTATATGGTGACAGTCTGGCACTTCCATCACATGGCGGAGCAGGGAACAGTACAGTACATATAGGATGTTATGGTGACAGCCTGGCAGCTTCCATCACATGGAGGAACAGGGACATGTACAGTACATACAGGATGTATATGGTGACAGCCTGGCAGCTTCCATCACATGGAGGAACAGGGGACATGCCAGTACATACAGGATGATATGGTGACAACCTGGCACCTTCCATCACATGGAGGAACAGGGGACATGCGCATACATACAGGATATAATGGTGACAGCCTGGCAGATTCCATCACATGGAGGAGCAGGGGACATGCCCAGTACATACATGTAACCCAGTTACACACAGCTATAGCCTGTGCTGTGTGAGCACTAAGGGTTAATGCTTATCAGCACAGAGCTGATACTGCTAATGCCAAGGTGGGGGAAGTGAGCAACAAAGAGCAAGGACAGACAGTTCTTCTGTAGCATCACAGACTGAGATGGAGGGACTGATAGGGAACAGCAGTCTTGTACCCCACTATTCTGTGCAGAGAGTCCGCATACACATCCAGCTGATGGATTCTGTCACGGATGCACCTGGCAGCCTTGTCATGATCGCGGCCACCCATGCCTCTCTGTGTAGCGTGGCGCCCCCGGCCCCCGGCTTACCTTTCCAGAGCCTGCTTCCCATCCACTAGGCCCCGTGTGTCCCCGCTGCTAGGGCGCATGCGCGCTGGCTCTCTCTGTATAAATGGCCACGTCCTCCTGTTGGGGGCAGGCTAATCCAGCTCGTCCTATAATCCAGCACCTCCCTTCCTTCCTCACCAGATATTCATCATTGTTTCCTTCTAATGAAAGCCCTATCTTCTGTGTCCAAAGAAACTTTCATGGTTTCCGTACCAAGATTCCCAAGCTGTTCCTGAAAGCGTAAAATAGTCTCCAGTGTTCCCAGACGATCCTGTGTTTCTCCAACGTTTCCAGAGGCTCCTGTGTTCCCAGACGCTCCTGTGTCTCCAGCCTTCTCATACGCTCCTGTGTCTCCATGTTCTACAGCGTTCCGAAACCTACTGTGTCTCCAGCGTTCCTATACGCCCCTGGTGTCTCCAGCATTCCCATACACTTCTAGTCACCAACACTCCGGTGGGCATGTCTGTTCCTGCCGCCCTGAGTCGTGTGCCAGCTCCTGCTTCCAGCCGTACTCCTGCTGTCACCCCAGGCTCGGACTATGCCTGCATATCCTCCTGCATCCCTGTTACCTTGGCTGCCACTGCTGGCTTAGTCGCACCTGTGCTGTGGAACATCAGTGTGCACCCGCCCCGCAGCAAGCCATCCCACTTTGCGGCGGCCTGATGAAGACCAGGTGCCACTTAGACTCTGGTCCGGGGTGTCGGCTAGTACCATCTGTCTCCCGCGTGGTCCAGAGGGTCCACAAGACTCTTTCCAAGAGACTCTGACAGTTCGTCCCTACAAGAATGACATGCAGATTCTCTGTACACCCTAGCTCTGCTACATGCAAACATGACCTCCTCCTCTTGTGAGCAGGGAGCAGCACTCCTCCCCTTCCATGAAACCAACCAGAAACAAAGTGTAAACAAGTATGGATTCACAGGGCTATCACACATGGAGAGAAGGCAGCCATTGAAGCAATGAGGTAATCTGAGGGGGATACCAAAGAAACATATAGTTATAAGATAATAGGCAAAGTTGTTTTACATCCCAAGAGCTTTTGATTTGTGGAAATAAAAAACCTTTGCAGTTCTCCAATAGAAGACAGTAGGGACAGTTCTCTATTGTTTTATTAGCTGCTATGAATAATCGATGGGTAGGGGGGTCGGGCAGTACACATATAGGGTATCTATGAGCAGTGTCCAGATTAGGGTGGCCCTAACCTGTGTTGTTGGCCTTTGGAAGGAATGCTAGGCGTGGTGCACCCCAATGGGAACTGAGGCTATATACTAGGGGCTGGCAGCTGTATTCTACAGGGGGCTGGCAGGCTATATTCTATATGGGGCTGCAGGCTATATTCTATATTCTTCAGTGAACAGTTTCCTTATTTACTGAAGAAATTCAGATACCAAGCTTCCATCAAATCAAGACTGACTGTCTTCTCCTCAAATGTCTGTTCCCTCACTACAGACAAAGGACTGGGACTATTCTCCTTATATACTTTCTACATTTTAGTACAAAAAACATGACAAGGTATTTCCCATAGACTTACACTGAGTCCTAATAATATTCTAGGGTTCTAAAGTGTAAACAAGTCTCCAGACCCACCTGTCATTACTTACTTTCTGAGAATAGGGCACTACGTATGTGATAGACACGTACATATATTAGGTGCGGGTATAGGACAGTAAATATGTAAAGAGGGATGCTGGACAGCAGTAGGGTACAGTATGTTATTGTATATGCTTAGTGCGTCTTTTGTAAAAAAAAAAGAAAAAAAAAAAGGGAAAAGAAAAAAAAAAAAAAAAAAAAAAAAAAAAGAAGAAAAAAAAAAAAAAAAAAAAGAAAAAAAAAAAAAAAAAAAAAAATATATATATTTATATATGTTATATATATTTGAGATAAAAACGCAATTTTTACTCTGCACCATTTACTTTGCATTAAATTTTGACCAGCGTGTCGGGGGTTAAAATGCTCACCACAACCAGCGATAAATTCTTTGAGGGGTCTAGTTTCCGAAATGGTGACATTTTGGGGGGTTTTCTATTGTACTTTTACTTCAGGGGCTCTTCAATTACACTGTGGCACCACAAAATATTTGCAGCCAAATTGGCTTTCCAAATTCCCAGTATCGCTAACTCTGTTCTGGACATCGCTGTGCGGGGAAACAGCAGCTGACATCCACATGTCTGGTATCGCCGTACTCGGAAGAAGCAGGGCAAGAAATTAGGAATATATATTTACCTCAAATTCCTTCTGAATGTATCCATTTTAGGGCTAAATTGGAAAGATTGAAATCCAAAATTGAAATTTCAAAATTTCCACTCCATTTTCATATGCTTCCGGAAAAATAATTAAAGGGTTAACAGACTTCTTAAATGCTGATTTGAATAGGTTGAGATGTTAGGTTCATAAAATGGTGTTACTTGTGGGGGTATATAGTACAGAAGCCTTTATAGGGCACTTCCAAACTGAATTGATCACCAAAAAGTTCGCATTTTTCAAATTTCAAGAAAATCTGAGAAGTTGCTACTAAAACTTCAAACCTTCTCACATCCATAAAAAAAATGGAAACTTAAAACAAATAATGGATATAAAAAGAAGACCAATGGCAAAAGGTTTCTATCAAAAAAAATTTGTGGTATCACTTTTTGTCTAAAAAGTATAACATTTGAAACTTTGAAAATAGTCATTTTTTTCAAATTTTTCCTAAATTTTTGAATTTTTACCCCCCAAAAAAGGAACGGATCACCGAAATGACACTACTAACATAAACTACAATGTCTCACGAGAAAACAATCTCAAAATCACAGAGATATCTTAAAGCGTTGAAAAGTTATTACCACAGGAAGAGACACTGGTCAAATTTCAAAAAAAAGTTGCGAGCCTTAACCTGCAAACAGGCTGCGTCCTTAAGGGGTTAAACTTTATTGGCTAAAGTTATTACTATATTGGCTACTGTAAGAGCCCTGTGACTATTCGCTACTGGAGACCCTGTGACTATTTTCTTCTGTGGGGCAAACCCTGTGACGTGGCTACTATATGACATTGTAACTATATTATCTACAGTGGGACCATTGTTTCTATTTTGGCTACTGTGGGACCATTGTTAGTATATTGGATACTGTGTCGGTATTGATACTATTTTAGCTATTGTGGGGTTCAGTTACCATATTGGTTAGTGTGGGGGCACTGTTACTATATTGGCTACTGTAGGGGCAATATGACCACTTTAAGGGCACCATTACTATATTGGGGGAGGGGCTTAACTATATTGGCTACTGTAAAGGGGTGGAACTGCTACTGTGTTGGCTAGTGTGGAGCGCAAGTTGACTATTTTGCATACTGTGGGGCATTGTTACTATATTGGCCACTGTGAGGACACTGCTACTATATTGCCTATTGTGGCTACTGTGGTGGCACTATGTCTATATTGTGGTGGCACTATGTCTATCCTGTAGGGGCGAGGGGGGGGGGGGGGGAGGAAAGACACTATTACTATACTAGCTACTGTGAAAAAATGTATTGGAATCTGATTGAATATTTAACATATTCTACATATCGCTGTAATGCAAGAGGAGAGGCCCCCCGTCTTTTGTGTTTATCCATTCTCCCTATACCACTGTTGAGTGCAGCCTCAGTAGGCTCACCTCCTTTCCCAAGATTCAGCTTAGAAGAGGACCTGTCATGCATATAAAAGGCAATAAAGTAACCAGCTCCAAGTGCTGCAAGAGATGTAGCAGTGTTACACTGCTAGAGTTATCAGAAACCTCCGATAACGCTAGCAGTGCCGTGCTGTACAATAGAAACGCAGGACCATGTTGTAAGCGGTCGGGCGTGTTCATGAGGTGGCATCCAAGGTACTGCTTCTCCCCCGGACTGCCCCTCCCGCTCCATAGGCCAGCAGTGACTGTCGAGCTTCAAGTGGCAGTCAACGCCCCTAATCCTGCCCCCTCATGAATACACCCAACCGCCTACAGCGTGGTCCGGTGTTTCTATTGTACAGTGCGGCAGAGTCTACTACATCTGTTGTAGCAGGAGGAGCTGCTTACCTTAGTACGCAGATCCTAGTGCTTTTTATGGGTGAAAGGTCCTCTATAAGTACTACTTCTGTAAAAACAGTACAGTAACAGCATATTGTTTTAGAAATACTTTGTAATTTTACCATTTAGCACATTTAAAACATTTCATTTAGCTCTGTCAATGCAATAAAGATCCAAAGAATATAGTGGAGGTGTCATAGGCAGCGCACGGTGAAAGCCGTATAAACACTCCACATTTGTTAGTTTTTTTAAATTTAAAACAGTTCTCAATTTTTGAAGGTGCAGAGCAAAAAATGAAAACACAAAAATGAAAAATGCCAGTGGTGTTAAAGAGAACCTGCTATTGAATTGAAACCACCCAAAATAAATAGGTGATTAGTATTTGAAATTGTACAATAGTATATGTAACAATTTTTTGTCAGTAATAATAATATTGGTCATATTTTTGTATTTTAAATTTTAACCCCTTAGCGCTCCGCGCCGTAGCTGTACTGCGCAGCTTCCCACTATTGGCGCTCAGCGCAGTACAGCTACTGCGCGAGCGCATACTATTTTAGAATTGTCACCACGTCGCGATACGTGGTGACATCGGGATGAGATTTGGGTGACAGAGGCAGGAGGAGTTCCTGTCTCCGTCACCCGACCAATCAAATTGGTCCCGCCCGCCGATCGCCGTGATTGGCCAGTCAAACCTGACTGGCCAATTACAGCGATTTTAGGCTAAAAAACGTGGTTTTAGCCCTTTCCTCTTCCTCCAGCGGCACCATTTTGGTTTGGTATCGCTGGAGAGAGGAAAGAGCGTTATTGTGTGCACCAAAATACACTTTTACACTATAAATAGTGTTCTGATCCTTATCTGATCCCTATTGTTCCCTACAAATCCCTATCCCTATCTGTTTTTTCCTGTGTCCTGTGTGTTCCCTGTGTGATCGCCTTGTGTGATCCCACGTGTCTTCCGTTTTTCCCTGTCTGTCCCTTCTGAACCCAAACGCACTTTTCAGTGCGCTGTGTTAGCGTTGTACTGCACTGGGCGCACTTTTCAGTGCGCCGTGTGAATAGCGCTGCACAGAATCTTTAGCAGTCTTAGCGGTAGTTAGTTTGTCTTAGGGCAAGCTAGGTGCATTTGTAGCGCCTTTTTGCGCGGTGCACATAGGTTTTTTTTCGGTGCCTGGTAATATTTTTTTCTAGAGCGCCGTAGGTGTACCCGTACTTAGCTATTTTTTGTGTGTGCCATCTGTGCGGCTGGTCCGTGTGGTTTGGTGTGCATTATCTTTTTTTTTTGTGTGCTATCTGTGCGGCTTGTCCGTGTAGTTTAGTGCGCATTATTTTTTGCAGCGACTCTGTACAGGAGAGCCGGGCACTATGCAGCGACTCTGTATTGTGTGTTAAGTACAAGGACAAGAGAGAGGTCCTTGTATTAACCACAGTACATGAGCACACCACCACCCCTGTCCCAGTACGAGGTACCAGTACAGAAACCCCCAAGCCAGACTGTATTTTAGATTATAATAAATACATGGGAGGGGTGGACTTGTCTGACCAGGTGCTTCAGCCGTACAATGCCATGCGGAAGTCGAGGGTGTGGTACAAGAAGCTGGCTGTGCACATCATGCAGATGGCACTGTATAATGCTTACGTGCTGCATCGATATGCCGGCCAGAGGGGAACATTCCTGGAATTTCAAGAGGAGGTAATAAAGTACTTTCTTTTTGGAGACCAGGAAGGGGGGAGTACTAGCACATCTGGAAGTGAGGCCACATCACGTATTGTACCAGGGCAGCACTTTCCAGGAGTAGTTCCCCAAACAGCCAGCAAGGGAAGGTCACAAAAGAGGTGCAGGGTGTGCTCCAAAAATGGCATTAGGAAGGACACCATTCATCACTGTGAGACATGCCCAGAAAAACCAGGGTTATGTATGAAAGATTGCTTCCGAATTTATCATACATCCTTGGATTTTTAGAGTACCCTGTTGTTACCTTGACGCACAGCTTATACATCATGCCGCATCTTCCCTTCTAAGCCCTGCCATGTGCCCAGCCTGTAGATTACTGCCCCGTATGCTTTACCCGGGAAAACATGCATCATGATTTTTAGGGTGTTTGTCTCCCATGGCAGCAGCTGGGCACAAAATGACATAACGGATATTTTTTACTATGCACTATCCATTATGCACTTTTTCAGGGGTCCACCTGTGGGGTTAAAATGCTAACTATACCCCTAGATTAATTCATGGAGGGGTGTAGTTTCCAAAATAGGGTCAGTTCTTAGGGGTTTCTACTGTACTGGCCCCTATTGCCATCTACAAATCTTTCATGATGCCAAAAAGAAAAAAAAATGTACAATGTCTGTGCTCCAACAAGTTATTCCCTTTTGAGCCCTGCCGTGTCTCCATCCTACAGATTATTGCCTCCTATGGGGTATTGCCCTAACCTATTATGTGTTTTTCCCCAGTGGCATGAGTTGGGCAAAATACTTTTGTCACTTCAATGGCATATTTGATAAATTGCAATACAATTGTTTCTCTGCACTACTCACTTTGTATTACATTTTAGCCAGCACCTTAGGGGTTAAAATGCTCATACAAGCCTACATACATTCTTTGAGGGGTGCCCTTTCCAAAATGGGTTCACTACTTGGGGGTTTCTATTGTACTGGTACCTCGGGGGTACCCCCCATTACCAATCTAGTGAAAACGAAGCTTGAAAACCTAAATTCTGCTTCTTTCTTCCTGACCCCTGCCGTGTGCCCAGCCTGTAAATTATTGGCACATGTGTGGTATTGCCGTACTCGGGACAACCCGCAGAATGATTTTTGGGGTGTTTGTCTAAAGTGGCATGGGTTGGGCACAGTACACGAGGCACTAAAATGACATTTTTGAGATAAAAGCACAATTTTTACTCTGCACCATTTACTCTGCATTCAATTTTGACCAGCGTGTCGGGGGTTAAAATGCTCACCACAACCACCGATAAATTCTTTGAGGGGTCTAGTTTCCGTAATGGTATCATTTATTGGGGGTTTCTATCGCACTGGCACCTCACGGGCCCTGCCAACATGACATGGCACTCCAAATCCAAACGTGTGAAAACGGAGCTGGAAAATCAAAGTTTCACTCCTTCCGTTCTCATCCCTTCTGTGTGCCCAGTCTGTAAATTATTGGCACATGTGTGGTATTGCTGTACTCGGGACAACCCGCAGAATGATTTTTGGGGTGTTTGTCTAAAGTGGCATGGGTTGGGCACAGTATATGAGGCACTAAAATGACATTTTTGAGATAAAAACGCAATTTTTACTCTGCACCATTTACTTTGCATTCAATTTTGACCATCGTGTTGGGGGTTAAAATGCTCACCACAACCACCGATAAATTCTTTGAGGGGTCTAGTTTCCGAAATGGTGACATTTTGGGGGGTTTTCTATTGTACTTTTACTTCAAGGGCTCTTCAATTACACTGTGGCACCACAAAATATTTGCAGCCAAATTGGCCTTCCAAATTCCCAGTATCGCTAACTCTGTTCTGGACATCGCTGTGCGGGGAAACAGCAGCTGACATCCACATGTCTGGTATTGCCGTACTCGGAAGAAGCAGGGCAAGAAGTTAGGAATATATATTTACCTCAAATTCCTTCTGAATGTATTCATTTTAGGGCTAAATTGGAAAGATTAAAATCAAAAATTGAAATTTCTAAATTTCCACTCCATTTTCATATGCTTCCGTAAAAATAATTAAAGGGTTAACAGACTTCTTAAATGCTGATTTGAATAGGTTGAGATGTTAGGTTCATAAAATGGTGCTACTTGTGGGGGTATATAGTACATAAGTCTTTATAGGGCACTTCCAAACTGAATTGATCACCAAAAAGTTCGCATTTTTCAAATTTCAAGAAAATCTGAGAAGTTGCTACTAAAACTTCAAACCTTCTCACATCCATAAAAAAAATGGAAACTTAAAACAAATAATGGATATAAAAAGAAGACCAATGGCAAAAGGTTTCTATCAAAAAAAAATTGTGGTATCACTTTTTGTCTAAGTATAACATTTGAAACTTTGAAAATAGTAATTTTTTCCAAATTTTTCCTAAATTTTGGAATTTTTACCCCCCAAAAAAGGAACGGATCACCGAAATGACACTACTAACATAAACTACAATGTCTCACGAGAAAACAATCTCAAAATCACAGAGATATCTTAAAGCGTTGAAAAGTTATTACCACAGGAAGAGACACTGGTCAAATTTTTAAAAAAAGTAGCGCGCCTTAACCTGCAAACAGGCTGCGTCCTTAAGGGGTTAAAGTCAAGGTATTCCTGCAACTAGGCCGCTAACCTGCACTTTATCCATCAACTTCAACCAAAAGGCATTTAACCGCCACTCACCCTGGTTTCTAAGCTCACCTTCCCCACATTGGAGCCTCGCAATTAACGGGAAATGATGCAAAAAATATTTTACCTCCACTACATGAGGCCCCATAGTAGCCGACCCAATACCCCTATAAGCTGTATTCAAATCCACCATTTACGTCATTACCAACATTCCCTTCCCCGACCACACCCACTCCCAATGCCAAAGGGGACTTTATTTTACAAGCCTGCGTTGCTGTTTGAGAGGTCGGGAAGCCTCAGCAACCACTTCACATTGCCAACCGGTTCTTAACCAAAGGATCAGCGGAAACAGCATTTAGTGGCCCAAGGTAACCTGAGCTATCTCTAGTACTAAACTATCCACCCTCCCACTGGGGAGCAAATCACAGTACTGAATTTTAGTTAAAAGCTCATTGGTGGCCATCCATGCTATGTGGCTGTGATGATCTTTAAGTTGTGTGCTATCCAACCAGTCTTTGGGCCTAGAGGCATTTTTCATGGACTTCTCCAGTTTTCAACCCTATACAGAGATCTGGGCTTCACTATGGACAGGCGGGCAAACGGTTAATCCATTGAGAAAGACAGTGGGGCAGATTTACTTACCCGGTCCGTTCGCGATCCAGCGGCGCGTTCTCTGCGGTGGATTCAGGTCCGGCCGGGATTCACTAAGGCAGTTCCTCCGACGTCCACCAGGTGGCGCTGCTGCGCTGAAGAGCACTGGAACGCACTCAAGTGCAAGCTCCGCGACACTTCCGGTTTTTTAAATCCTTGCGGTTTTTCCGAATCCGTCGGGTTTTCGTTCGGCCACGCCCCCCGATTTCCGTCGCGTGCATGCCAGTGCCGATGCGCCAAAATCCGATCGCGTGCGCCAAAAACTCGGGGCAATACAGGGAAAATCGGTGCAAATCGGAAATATTCGGGAAAACGCGAATCGGGCCCTTAGTAAATGACCCCCAGAATATCCATCCATTACAATTTCTGCCCTGTCTGGATGTCAGAGAACTGATCCAATCATCTTTTGATCAGAGCCTCTGACATCTCATTAGTTAGGTTTGCTAACTATTTCCTCCATGCTTGCTAGTTTTACATTGAGATAGGCGCTTATTTTGGATTCTTTAACCCTTTGTAGGGGTCCTACCAGACCCCTGCAGCTCCGCTAGAAGTCACCCCAAAGACTCCCACTACTTCATACAGTTAGAGCACTACACATACAGCTAGGCTGTGGTTTGTAATCATACAACAAAAGAACACACACACCCAGATGTATGGGTGGATATACACAGTACAAGTTAACAGCTCAGCAGTCTCTTAGATGTCCATTTCACAGCACAGGCAAATGAATACAGTGAAGCAATCTTGCAGATCTCAGGGGTACCAGGTGTTTTTAAGTAGGTTCTAATAACAATATGCTGTCCATATTCCACTATGGTGGTGGAGTATTAGTCGTTCTTTCAATCTTAACCATAACTATTCCCTAGAATCGAGTCTGCAATCGATGCTCCAGGGAGTCAGCTGCTTTACACCTTCTGCATGTCTGACTCACAGCTTCTGTCAATCTTCATGCTGTCCTTTTCTTCTGCTTGTAAATGGCTTCCCTGGATACATTATTCTGTATGTTCCCTGTTCACATTCTTGAAATAGCATATCAGCTGGTGACGGAAGATAATGGAGATGTTCAGGATGTGTACAGCTAGCAGATACAAGGCATACGCACAACGGGGAGATGTATTAATGTGTTCTGTGCTGCGCCAGGTTAATCCCTGTGCCTGATGCTGGAGGATTAATCTGGTGCAGTACAAGACTGGCGAGTCGTGCTTTGCACCTTGAATTAGTTGGTCTAGTTTTGTGCACCACAATATTGGATTTTCTGGCACATGGACTGAACTTTCTGCTGCAAGGGCTATTTTCTGTCCATTCAAGCCCCCTAATTATTGATGACACACCACTTTTTTGACGAGTTGGAAAACTGCCGAAAAATGGTCTCAAACCTTTAATAATTGTGGCACACATTTCGGTGGAAAATTATTCTGGCGAAGACAGCTTGAAACATCTTCCGTAATGACTTTTGGGGTTTCCTTCACTGTTGCCATAATGAACAATATTAACATAAATAAACACTTGAAAAAGTTCACTCTGATTGTAATGACTCATATATATATATAGAGTTTCACTGGATTCCTGAAAAGTAGCTGTAACCATAAAGCTTTTTTAAAAAAAATGCCACATCAACAGGCCCGTTTCTTCCATCGGGCAGGGTGGGTGATTGTACCGAGCGCAGCCCGATGGAGGAAATGGGAGGGCGAGTGTGCTGGGGCTACCTGTATACTATGAATACACACTGAAGTTATCAAGGTTTCGTCCTTATAGATTAATTATCAAATTTTCTGCCTGACTAGAACGTTTAAAATGTGATTAATTTTTGGGCACTATGCAGCGACTCTGTACAGGAGAGCAGGGCACTATGCAGCAACTCTGTACAGGAGAGCCGGGCACTATGCAGCGACTCTGTATTGTGTGTTAAGTACAAGGACAAGAGAGAGGTCCTTGTATTAACCACAATACATGAGCACACCACCACCCCTGTCCCAGTACGAGGTGCCAGTACAGAAACCCCCAAGCCAGACTGTATTTTAGATTACAACAAATACATGGGAGGGGTGGACTTGTCTGACCAGGTGCTTCAGCCGTACAATGCCATGCGGAAGTCGAGGGTGTGGTACAAGAAGCTGGCCGTGCACATCATGCAGATGGCATTGTATAATGCTTATGTGCTGCATTGATGTCCCGCCAGAGGGGAACTTTCCTGGAATTTCAAGAGGTGGTAATAAGGTACTTTCTTTTTGGAGACCAGGAAGGGGGGAGTGCTAGCACATCTGGAAGTGAGGCCACATCACGCATTGTACCAGGGCAGCACTTTCCAGGAGTAGTTCCCCAAACAGCCAGCAAGGGAAGGTCACAAAAGAGGTGCAGGGTGTGCTCCAAAAATGGCATTAGGAAGGACACCATTCATCACTGTGAGACATGCCCAGAAAAACCAGGGTTATGTATGAAAGATTGCTTCCGAATTTATCATACATAACCGTATTTTTAGATTTAGATTTTTAGAGTACCCTGTTGTTACCCTGACGCACAGCTTATACATCATGCCGCATGCCGCACCTTCCCTTCTAAGCCCTGCCATGTGCCCAGCCTGTAGATTACTGTCCCGTATGCTTTACCCGGGAAAACATGCATCATGATTTTTAGGGTGTTTGTCTCCCATGGCAGCAGCTGGGCACAAAATGACATAATGGATATTTTTTACTATGCACTATCTATTTTGCACTTTTTCAGGGGTCCACCTGTGGGGTTAAAATGCTAACTATACCCCTAGATTAATTCATGGAGGGGTGTAGTTTCCAAAATAGGGTCAGTTCTTAGGGGTTTCTACTGTACTGGCCCCTATTGGCATTTACAAATCTTTCATGATGCCAAAAAGAAAAAAAAAATGTACAATGTCTGTGCTCCAACAAGTTATTCCCTTTTGAGCCCTGCCGTGTCTCCATCCTACAGATTATTGCCTCCTATGGGGTATTGCCCTAACCGGGGTAACCTGCAGAATGATTTTTGATGTGTTTTTCCCCAGTGGCATGAGTTGGGCAAAATACTTTTGTCACTTCAATGGCATATTTGATAAATTGCAATACAATTGTTTCTCTGCACTACTCACTTTGTATTACATTTGAGCCAGCACCTTAGGGGTTAAAATGGTCATACAAGCCTACCCTTTCCAAAATGGGTTCACTACTTGGGGGTTTCTATTGTACTGGTACCTCGGGGGTACCCCCCATTACCAATCTAGTGAAAACGAAGCTTGAAAACCTAAATTGTGCTTCTTTCTTCCTGACCCCTGCCGTGTGCCCAGCCTGTAAATTATTGGCACATGTGTGGTATTGCCGTACTCGGGACAACCCGCAGAATGATTTTTGGGGTGTTTGTCTAAAGTGGCATGGGTTGGGCACAGTATATGAGGCACTAAAATGACATTTTTGAGATAAAAACGCAATTTTTACTCTGCACCATTTACTTTGCATTCAATTTTGACCAGCGTGTCGGGGGTTAAAATGCTCACCACAACCATCGATAAATTCTTTGAGGGGTCTAGTTTCTGTAATGGTATCATTTATTGGGGGTTTCTATTGCACTGGCACCTCATGGGCCCTGCCAACATGACATGGCACTCCAAATCCAAACGTGTGAAAACGGAGATGGAAAATCAAAATTTCACTCCTTCCGTTCTCATCCCTTCTGTGTGCCCAGTCTGTAAATTATTGGCACATGTGTGGTATTGCTGTACTCAGGACAACCTGCAGAATGATTTTTGGGGTGTTTGTCTAAAGTGGCATGGGTTGGGCACAGTATATGAGGCACTAAAATGACATTTTTGAGATAAAAACGCAATTTTTACTCTGCACCATTTACTTTGCATTCAATTTTTACCAGCGTGTTGGGGGCTAAAATGCTCACCCCCCAACCACCGATAAATTCTTTGAGGGGTCTAGTTTCCGAAATGGTGACATTTTGGGGGGTTTTCTATTGTACTTTTACTTCAGGGGCTCTTCAATTACACTGTGGCACCACAAAATATTTGCAGCCAAATCGGCCTTCCAAATTCCCAGTATCGCTAACTCTGTTCTGGACATCGCTGTGCGGGGAAACAGCAGCTGACATCCACATGTCTGGTATTGCCGTCCTCAGAAGAAGCAGGGCAAGAAATTAGGAATATATATTTACCTCAAATTCCTTCTGAATGTATCCATTTTAGGGCTAAATTGGAAAGATTGAAATCAAAAATTGAAATTTCAAAATTTCCACTCCATTTTCATATGCTGATTTGAATAGGTTGAGATGTTAGGTTCATAAAATGGTGTTACTTGTGGGGGTATATAGTACATAAGTCTTTATAGGGCACTTCCAAACTGAATTGATCACCAAAAAGTTTGCATTTTTCAAATTTCAAGAAAATCTGAGAAGTTGCTACTAAAACTTCAAACCTTCTCACATCCTTAAAAAAATGGAAACTTAAAACAAATAATGGATATGAAAAGAAGACCAATGGCAAAAGGTTTCTATCAAAAAAAATTTGTGGTATCACTTTTTGTCTAAAAAGTATAACATTTGAAACTTTAAAAGTAGTCATTTTTTTCAAATTTTTCCTAAATTTTTGAATTTTTACCCCCCAAAAAAGGAACGGATCACCAAAATGACTCTACTAACATAAACTACAATGTCTCACGAGAAAACAATCTCAAAATCACAGAGATATCTTAAAGCGTTGAAAAGTTATTACCACAGGAAGAGACACGGTTCAAATTTTAAAAAAAAGTAGCGAGCCTTAACCTGCAAACAGGCTGCGTCCTTAAAGGGCACCTACCACCACAAATCTACCTATAAAGGTAGATTGGGTGGTAGGTGGATCAATGGGACGTGAGGATAGCCCTTTTGAGCGCTAATCCTCACGTCCCCGCACTTTTTTGATAACTTTTATTCCACATATATTCAAATTTACTTATGCGGCTACTGGGGCGTGGAGTAGCCGCATCTGAGGTTACACGAGGTGGCTACTCCACGCCCCGGTAGCCTCTTTTCTCCTCCTACTCACCCATAATATACAGCCCCTCAAATTAATATACAGCCCCTTAAATTAATATACTGCCCCTCAAATTAATATACAGCCCCTCAAATTAATATACAGCTCATCAAATTAATATACAGCCCCTCAAATTAATATACAGCTCATCAAATTAATATTCAACCCCTCAAATTAATATAGAGCCCCTCAAATTAATATACAGTCCCTTAAATTAATATACAGCCCATCAAATTAATATACAGCTCATCAAATTAATATACAGCCCCTCAAATTAATATACTTCCCCTTAAATTAATATACAGCCCATCAAATTAATATACAGCTCATCAAATTAATATACAGCCCCTCAAATTAATATACTGCCCCTTAAATTAATATACTGCCCCTTAAATTAATATACAGCTCATCAAATTAATATACAGCTCATCAAATTAATATGCAGCCCCTCAAATTAATATTCAGCTCATCAAATTAATATACTGCCCCTGAAATTAATAAACAGCTCATCAAATTAATATACTGCCCTTCAAATTAATATACAGCTCATCAAATTAATATACTGCCCCTGAAATTAATATACTGCCCCTCAAATTAATATACAGCCCCTCAAATTAATATACTGCCCCTCAAATTAATATACAGCCCCTCAAATTAATATACAGCTCATCAAATTAATATACTGCCCCTGAAATTAATAAACAGCTCATCAAATTAATATACAGCCCCTCAAATTAATATACAGCCCCTCAAATTAATATACAGCTCATCAAATTAATATACTGCCCCTGAAATTAATAAACAGCCCATCAAATTAATATACTGCCCCTCAAATTAATATACTGCCCCTCAAATTAATATACAGCCCCTCAAATTAATATACAGATCATCATATTAATATACTGCCCCTGAAATTAATAAACAGCTCATCAAATTATTATACTGCCCCTCAAATTAATATAGTGCCCCTCAAATTCATATACGGCTCCTAAAATTAATATACTGCCCCTCAAATTAATATACAATCCCTCAAATTAATATACAGATCATCATATTAATATACTGCCCCTCAAATTAATATACAGCCCCTCAAATTAATATACTGCCCCTCAAATTAATATACAGCCCCTCAAATTAAAATACGGCCCCTCAAATTAATATACTGCCCCTCAAATTAATATACTGCCCCTCAATTAATATGCAGCCCATCAAATTAATATAAAGCTCATCAAATTAATATACAGTCCCTCAAATGAATATGCAGCCCTTTAAATTAATATACAGCCCCTCAAATTAATATACAGCTCGTGTCCTAACACTGACGTGCTCTTAGTTCTCTGCAAAAGTTCTGGCAGATTTTTGTTTGAATCCTACAACAGTCATACAGAGGGGAGGGACAGCAATTCAGTGCAACTTTCTAAGAGCACAGCTAAAGAGAACAGCAGTGTGAGGACACGGCTCCATTGCACTTAAAGAGGCGTGTCACGGGTGGTCGATATAGGTCGCGGGCTCACCCGTGCTGCCCTGCCCCCGCCAGCGCGCCGCCAGCGCGTCTCACCTGGCCCGGCTCCCGGCTCACTCCCCTCCGCGGTCCGCGTGCGTCCCCGACTGCTAGGGTGCGCGGCTCCTTCTCCAGATTTAAAGGGCCATTAATTGGCGCTGGCCATATTGCCCAATTCTATATAAGCCTGCCTCTTCCTGCAAGCCCTGCCGGATCTTTGTGCCTCAAAGCCTGAGAGAAAGCTTTACTGCGATTAGCCTGTGTTCCTGTGTCTCCTGCATTCCTGTGTCTCCTGCGTTCCTGTGTCTCCTGCGTTCCTGTATCCCTCCATGTTCCTGTGTTACCTGAGCTCCTCCATGTTCCCGTGTACCAGTGTTACTCCGTGCTGCTGTCCTGTGTGCTGTGTTCCCGTACCTCTCTGCTTGGACCTCCTGTTGCTGACTCCGGATTGAACTCTGATGTTGCATCTCTGCCGCCTGCCCTGACCCTGTGCGTGCACTTTGACCACAAGATTGATTGCCGTTCTTGTACCTCAACCTTGGCCGCCACTGCAGACAAGTCACGCCTGAGGAATGACCTGGTGGTACCACGCCGCAGCTTGTCTAACCCGCTTTGCGGTGGGTTCTGGTGAAAACCGGGTAATACTTAGACTCTGGTCCCAGGTAGTGGCTTGAGTCATCGTCTGCAGTGGTCCAGTGGATCCACAACCCGCAAGCCTGACAGTAAGATCCGGCCATAGATCCCGCTGAGGTTCCGTCTCCCAGTAGGCCTGATCTTTCTACGATTGTGATGCATCAATCCCGGCAGATTGCCGCACAGCGCGAACAGCTGGAGCAAGTCACTGCCATGCTGCAACAGTTGCTAACTACCCAGCATCAGCAACGGGTCCCTAAAGCTGTTCCTGTAACTCCTGCTACTCCTGCTGTCCTTCCTGCTACCGAACCCAGGCTACGTCTTTCTATGCCCGGCAAGTATGTCGGGGATCCCAAGCTATGCAGGGGCTTCATCACCCAGTGTTCTTTACACATAGAGCTCATGCCGTCCCAATTCGTCACGGAGCGTTCCAAGGTGGCATTTATCCTCAGCCTCTCTCCGGGAAAGCCCTGGCCTGAGCTACTCTGCTTTGGGACAGAGACGACCCGGTCACTGCTACTCTTGGCATTTCTGGCAGAATTCCGGTCTGTTTTCGAAGAACCAGCACGGGCCTCCTCTGCTGAGACTGCGTTGTTGAATCTGCGTCAGGGCAATTCATCTGTTGGAGAGTATGCCGTGAAGTTCCGTACCCTGGCCTCGGAGCTCTCTTGGAACGACGCGGCCCTGTCCGCAGCTTTCAAAAAGGTACTCTCCTCCCATTTTAAAGATGCTCTGGCCGCTCGTGATCTGCCATCCACTATGAGTGGTCTAATCTCTCTGGCCACCCGGATAGACGTGTGATTTAGAGAGCGCACCGAAGAATCTCTCCTCGAGCAGCTTCAAGCTTGTCTAAGACGTCTTCCTTGCCTGGCTCCTGTCTTCCAGAGGCCGCTCCAGTCACCGGTTGTACCTTCTGCCGAAGAGCCTATGGAGGTGGACAGAGCCAGACTGTCTTCCCAGGAACGCAACAGAAGACGACAGGGAGACCTCTGCCTCTATTGTGCGAGTCCTGAACACTTCATCAGGACGTGGGAAAAATTAGAAAAGACGAGATCATATTTGCATGTGATGAGTCAAATTTAGAGGCAGCAGGGAAGTATCAGTTCAGACACCTTATCTTTGGTTCTGTATGGAGCCTAGGAACTTTTTCGTCATAGAAATATAAAACTGTAATCTTTCACATTATTCAAGGTGCTGGGGAGCTACAACACTTGAGATATGGTAGTTAAAGAATAGGCAGAAACGGGGATCTTATCTGCAGCCCAACATTTTCCAACTAGGATTTAACTGCCTGCAGCTCACAGAAAAACAAGTTGATGCATCCAATGATGGAGATTATTATCTTAAAGGAAACCTACCACTTAGAATGTCGGTGTAAGCTGTAAGTACCGGCCCAGATCCCCCCCCCCCCCCCCCCCCGCCCCCCCCCACCCCCCCCCCCCCCCCCCCCCCTGGGTAAGCTGGTGCCGTACTACTTTCGTTAGTGTTATAAACAGCGGTATCACGGTGTTAACATTTTAAACTTTAGAGCAGAAGAGCTTCGGCGCCTACATAGGAAATAGCGGAGATGTGAGCGCGCACGGTCGCGACGCCTCTTGCCTCTAAAGTTTAAAAAGTGTTAAAACCGCATACCGCGGTTTATAAAAAACACTAACGAAAGTAAGGTACCGGCACCAGCTCACCCGCGGCTGGTGCCGGTACTTAGCAGGCTAACCCCTAGCCATTCTAACTGGTAGGTTTCCTTATAAATATAATACCAAAATCATGGTCTGGTAAATCCAATTCACCTCAAAATTCACGCCAAAATAGACTCTTCTTGTCATTTCACATGACTTTGGAGAAGATTGTTATAGGTACTGGGTGAGATTTAATGTAACGAGGGGAAGTCTAGAAAGGACATTACATACGTACCGGAGGAGGTGGTAGTTTAGGGGGTAAAAATCTGCCTGAAAGGGTCCTATAAGGATTCGAAAATGTAGCAACAAGGCAGGTGTTGGGTATCTTTAGGTGCACTACAACTTAGTATATGGGACACACCAGGTTAAATAGCTCATTGTAGTGAAATAATATATTCCCTACTTATATCTACTATCAAAATCCATCATGATAAATCAGTGACATTCAGATCATAGAGATCCAGGCACCACCACGTCTGTGGTAATCTGCTTATATTTGTACATGGCCTCCTGGCCTTCAAATCCACTTTTAAAATTATGAGCCTGACAACGGTTCTGGGTTGTTACCAAAGCTCCTAAGTGCTGTACTTCAATGGTGTTCATACTGTGCAAGGAGCACCTTCCCCCATCCTGCGGTGTGTCTGCAGAGAGATGACATCAGGCAGAGGGAGGGTGAGGCAGTGCTAAACAGCTGTGAACTAAACTCATTGAAAGTTTCGGACAGTTTATGCTTCTCAACAAACATATTTGTGCAGGAATAAGCACTGCCCTAATTTAAGTATATATTGCAAAGAATAGATTATTCTTGTTCCTAATCTACCCCGAAATGGACTCAGTATATCTGCTCTCTGGAATATGTAAGATGTGATCTTTACAAACTGGTTTGTCTGTCGATGATTCTACATTAAGCAAACACCTTCAGTATCATTGTAAACTACTGCACAGTACACCGAGCAGTTATTTGGGAAAGCATGTATCATAGTATTAGTAGCAACAATCCATGGAAGAATCTTCTCGATAGTGAATGGTATTTAGAATGGAGGAGTAAAGAACTGGTGTTCATTGATTTGTATCATAAATTTAACCTGTACTAACCTAAATTAGAAATTTGCCATTCGCGTTCCGCATTACTTTGAAGGTACTCGATAAGTAAAGAATATGGATTTGCGTAACATGAGGACAAGCGGGGCAGGACATGGGGAGGTAAGTAAGGGCCTTCTCTAAGGTGCTATTTGAGGTCAGGTAGGAAGGGTGGGTGTGATTACCACCAAATACAAGAAAGTTAATTAACCTCATGTGCTGCCCTATGATATGATTAGCGCCCCCAGTGGTGAGGATCTATCAGGGTGCTGAAATAAAAATAGACTTTTCCCAGTGGAGGGAAGAGGACTACAGATGCGAAGTACAAAAGTTGATTAAAGAACTGCAGGAATCCCACCTCCGCAAATTTTGGAAATGGGGCAAGGAGGGACAGACACGAAAATATCACGGCATCTGAACAGATTAGTGTGGTTTTAATGCCCTTGCTCCTATTCTTAATACCGACCTCCCGACAGTATAATAACTCACTTAATAGGTCTCAGTCAAGCTATGAATTGTTCATTTCCTGTGACAACCCATTTCGATTTTTAATGTACGTCATACTCCTGAAGCATTACTATGTAACCGCCCCCCTTCAGGTCAAAGCTATGTACCCCACTTAAACTGTACTAATAATTGCACTTGTCTGTCGGTGACACCCGAATTTATATACACCCTATAATGAAGACCATAACGGATGATGTAAAAATTACACTGATGTCAATACAGTTTTTAAGCTGATATGTGAACTACCATTGTAAAACCCCTCGATTCATTCACTTACTTGTTAACTGGAGATGGCATAGAAGGACCTCGTGTAGTGTGAATTTAGCACTTCCAGATACTAAAGGTAAAGGTACACCCATTTTTGACCTCTGAATTACATTTTAATGGAGTTATGTCGAAAAAATGATGCCAAATGTTTCATAACGGATCAGTTAGCTTCTTTTTTTTTGGGTTTCACATAATGCCGATGTCTCGCTTATAAATGAAATAATATACAGGGCTGGTTCCCGTATTTTACACCCCTTAAAGGAAAACCTCCACCACAAAATCTGCTATAAAGGTAGATTGGGATGGTAGGGGATCAATGGGACGTGAGGATTGATCACACCACTGATTTTAAGGGCTAATTCCTACGTCCCCACCACCTTTTGGATAACTGTTTTTCCAGCATATATATCAAAATTTTAGTATAGCGGCTTACTGGGCGTGGAGTAGCACGCAATCGAGGTTACACAAGAGGAGACACTCCACACGCACCGGTAGTCCACTTGCCCTCCTAGCTCACAATCTTCGGGCGCAGCCATCCGCGTAGCTGCGCGCCCTCGTTCCGGCGATGTCCTGCCGTAACTGCGCATGCGCAGGAGAGCAGTGCCACGCGCCTGTTTCGGAAGCAGTCTGGACGGCGCAGGCGCGGGCCTCTCTTCGTGCGCATGCGCATGCGCAGAGTGGCCGGGATCGCCGGACAAGGGGTGCGGCAGCTACGGGAGCTGCGCGCCGAAGATGGTGATGCTCACCACAACCACCGATAAATTCTTTGAGGGGTCTAGTTTCCGAAATGGTGACATTTTGGGGGGTTTTCTATTGTACTTTTACTTCAGGGGCTCTTCAATTACACTGTGGCACCACAAAATATTTGCAGCCAAATTGGCTTTCCAAATTCCCAGTATCGCTAACTCTGTTCTGGACATCGCTGTGCGGGGAAACAGCAGCTGACATCCACATGTCTGGTATCGCCGTACTCGGAAGAAGCAGGGCAAGAAATTAGGAATATATATTTACCTCAAATTCCTTCTGAATGTATCCATTTTAGGGCTAAATTGGAAAGATTGAAATCCAAAATTGAAATTTCAAAATTTCCACTCCATTTTCATATGCTTCCGGAAAAATAATTAAAGGGTTAACAGACTTCTTAAATGCTGATTTGAATAGGTTGAGATGTTAGGTTCATAAAATGGTGTTACTTGTGGGGGTATATAGTACATAAGCCTTTATAGAGCACTTCCAAACTGAATTGATCACCAAAAAGTTCGCATTTTTCAAATTTCAAGAAAATCTGAGAAGTTGCTACTAAAACTTCAAACCTTCTCACATCCATAAAAAAAATGGAAACTTAAAACAAATAATGGATATAAAAAGAAGACCAATGGCAAAAGGTTTCTATCAAAAAAAATTTGTGGTATCACTTTTTGTCTAAAAAGTATAACATTTGAAACTTTGAAAATAGTCATTTTTTTCAAATTTTTCCAAAATTTTTGAATTTTTACCCCCCAAAAAAGGAACGGATCACCGAAATGACACTACTAACATAAACTACAATGTCTCACGAGAAAACAATCTCAAAATCACAGAGATATCTTAAAGCGTTGAAAAGTTATTACCACAGGAAGAGACACTGGTCAAATTTCAAAAAAAAGTTGCGAGCCTTAACCTGCAAACAGGCTGCGTCCTTAAGGGGTTAATAAATGATGTGATAAATCCCCATTTGCTGCCATGGCAGAGTGTGACAGAGTGTTGAGGTGGCAGCAGCAGCATCATGAGGTCAGAGATTGGCACAATGACAAATTCTGGAGCTGGCAACAACATGGTAGGCCACAGATTGGCATAATGACAAAGTGTGGAGGTGGTGGCAGCAGAAGCAGCATAAGGTCAGAGAGTGGCATAATCAAAAAATTCCAGAGCTGGCAGCAACATGGTAGGCCACGGTGTGGCACAATGACAGAGTGTGGAGGTGGCAGCAGTAGCAGCATGAGGTCAGAGATTGGCACAATGACAAATTCTGGAGCTGGCTGCAACATTGTAGGCCACAGAGTGGTGCAATGACAAAGTGTGGAGGGGGCTGAAGCAGCAGCAGAAGGAGGTCAGAGAGTGGCACAATGAAGAATTCTGGATCTGGCAGCAACATGGTAGGCCACAGAGTGAAACAATGACAAAGTGTGGAGGTGGCAACAGTAGCATCATGAGGTCAGAGAGTGTCACAATGACAAATTCTGTAGCTGGCAGCAACATGGTAGGCCACAGAGTGGCACAATGACAAAGTGTGGATGTGGCAGCAGCATCCGCATGAGGTCGGAGAGTGGCACAATGACAAAATCTGGAGCTGGCAGCAACATGGTAGGCCACGGAGTGGTGCAATGACAAAGTGTGGAGGGGGCTGAAGCAGCAGCAGAAGGAGGTCAGAGAGTGGCACAATGAAGAATTCTGGATCTGGCAGCAACATGGTAGGCCACAGAGTGAAACAATGACAAAGTGTGGAGGTGGCAACAGCAGCATCATGAGGTCAGAGAGTGTCACAATGACAAATTCTGTAGCTGGCAGCAACATGGTAGGCCACAGAGTGGCACAATGACAAAGTGTGGATGTGGCAGCAGCATCTGCATGAGGTCGGAGAGTGGCACAATGACAAAATCTGGAGCTGGCAGCAACATGGTAGGCCACGGAGTGGCACATTAACAAAGTGTGGATGTGGCAGCAGCATCAGCATGAAGTCGGAGAGTGGCACAATGACAAAATCTGGAGCTGGCAGCAACATGGCAGGCCACAGAGTGGCACAGTGACAAAGTGTTGAGGTGGTAGAAGCAGCAGCAGCATGAGGTCAGAGAGTGGCACCATGACAAATTCTGGAGCTCGCAGCAACATGGTAGGCCACAGAGTGGCACAATGACAAAGTGTGGAGGTGGCAGCAGCAGCAGCATGGGGTCAGAGAGTGGCACATTGACAAATTTTGGAGATGGTGGCAACATGGTAGGCCACAGTGTGGCACAATTACACAGTGTGGAGGTGCCGGCAGCAACATGGTAGCCCCCAGTGTGGCACAATGACAGAGTGTGGAGGTGCTGGCAGCAGCAGCAGCAGGTCAGAAAGTGGCATAATGACAGAGTGTGGAGGGGGGTGACAGTCCCTGGTAAATGTTGGGAGGAAGATGGAGCAACTAGCAGCAGATGTGTGGCATCAGGCGGGTGGCAGCATTAGAATAGTGACTGAGGCAGGTAGTTAGAATTCAGACTCAAAGTTTGCGAGAGGTGTCATGGCTGATCTAATATTATGCATAAGGCATTGCATGATTCATCCTGACAACGGTCAGTCTCTCCACATTACAGGTGGACAAGTGGGTTCTCCTTGGGGTAACGAGTAGGCCACCACCTGCTGGTGCAGGGTCTGCTCCATGTCCTGCTGCTGCTGGTGGCTACGCTCCTCACTAGGCGGCAGGGGTGTACCAAGCCTTTCTTCTGCCTGAGGCGAGCCATAGAGAGATGCCCCGCCCCGCCCATATATGTAATATATCAGGGAGTGTCACGACCAGATCCATCATATTGGTTTGGTGTGAAAATAAAGCAATGCAAAATCCATACAGAATTCCACCAAGTAGTATAAAATGTATATAGTGTGCCACTATGGAGTATTAAATGCATACAGCATACCACCATGTAGTATTGAATGCATACAGTGTACCGCCATGTAGTATAAAATGCATGCAGCATACTGTGATGTAGTATTAAATGCATACAGTGTGCCACCATGTAGTATAAAATACATACAGCACAACTCCATGTAGTATAAAATGCATACAGTGTACCACCATGTAGTATAAAATACGAACAGCGTCCTCTCATGTAGTATAAAATACAAACAGCGTGCCCCATTGTAGTATAAAATGCATACAGTGTACCACCACGTAGTATAAAATGCGTATAGCATACCACCATGTAGTATAAAATGCTAACAGGATAACACCATGTCATATAAAATCCATACAGAGTACCCGCATGTAGGATAAAGTGCATGCAGCGTAACACCATGTAGTAAAAAATGCATACAGTGTGCCGCCATGTAGTATAAAATTCATACAGCATGCCCCAATACAGTATAAAATGCATACAGTGCACCACCATGTAGTATAAAATGTGAACAGTGCACCACCATGTAGTATAAAATGTGAACAGCGTCCCCCAATGTAGTATATAATACATGCAGCGTGCCACCATGTAGTATAAAATACATACAGTGTACCACCATGTAGTATAAAATGCATACAGCACATCGCCATGTAGTATAAAATGCATATAGCGTACCACCATGTTGTATAAAATGCATACAGCATACTGCCATGTAGTATAAAATGCATACCGAGTACCACCATGTAGTATAAAATGCATACAGCATATTGCCATGCAGTATAAAATGCATAAAGAATACCACCATGTAGTATAATATGCATGCAGTATATTGCTATGTAGTATAAAATGCATACAGCGTTACGCCATGTAGTATAAAATGCATACAACGTACCGCCATGTAGTATAAAATGCATACAGCATATCACCATGTAGTATAAAATGCATAAAGCATGTGGCCATGTAGTATAAAATGCATAAAGTGTGCGGCCATGTAGTATAAAATGCATACAGTCTCTTCCCATGTAGTATAAAATACAAACAGCGTGCCTCCATGTAGTATAAAATAAATACAGCATGCCACCATGTAGTATAAAATGCATACCGCGTACCACCATATAGTATAAAATGCATACAGCATCCCCCCATGTAGTATAAAATATATACAGCGTGCTACCATATAGTATAAAATATATACAGCGTGCCACCATGTAGTATAAAATGCATACAGTGTACCACCATGTAGAATAAAATGCATATAACATATCGCCTTGTAGTATAAAATGCATATAGCGTGCCACCATGTAGTATAAAATGCATACAGCATCCCGACATATAGTATAAAATGCATACAGTGTGCCCCTATGTAGTATAAAATGCATACAGTGTTCCGGCATGTAGTATAAAATGCATACCGTGTTCCGGCATGTAGTATAAAATGCATACAGAGTTCTGCCATGTAGTATAAAATACATACAGCGTGCCCCATTGTAGTATAAAATGCATACAGTGTACCACCACGTAGTATAAAATGTGTACAGCATCCCCCCATGTAGTATAATACATCGTGCACCCATGTTGTATAAAATGCATACAGCGTGCCGCTATGTAGAATAAATTGCATACAGCGTTCCGCCATGTAGTATGAAAAATACATACAAAATATCTCCATGGAGTATAAAATACATACAGAATATCGCAATGTAGTATAAAATGCATATAGTGTACAGCCATGTAATACAAAATACATACAGCTTGCTGAGAGGAGGCAGATGTAGCAGAGCTGAAGCATCCACCTCAGCTCTGCTACATGTCTCCACCATATATATATATATATATATATATATATATATACATATATATATACACAAATATGTGGTGTGGCTGGGCGGAAAGCACATTCACCCAATGGGCCGTAAAGGACATGTACTGGTCGTGACCATAGTTACAGCTCCACACGTCAATGCTGCCGTGAACCTAGGAAGAAACTGATAAGCTCAGGGACTGGCCCACCTTCTGTTCTTCATATTTGTGAAGGGCTGGTACTGCCTTTTTTGAAAATAAATTTCGGCTTGGAACTCTACACCTCGGCACAAGCCATTAGTTCTTTGAAGGGTGCAGAGTCCACGACTTGGAAATTGAGGGACTGCAGTACCAACAACTTGGACAGGAGCATGGTCAGCTTCTGCACCTAAGGATGGCTGGACGCATACAGTGATGTCAAAGACAAACAGTTCCCTTGACGCGCAAGCTGACACCCTCTTCTCCCGATGATGAAGATGAAGCTATTGCTTCACCTGGCTCCCAAGTGTGATTGGCTACATCATCATCGATTTGTGTTTCCCTGTTACTGCTATTCTCCTCAACAGTCTCAGTATGCACAGTCTGATTACTTGCAAGTGCAACATAACCTCCCGTACCACTCTCCACATTTCTACTTTCCCACCTACTGCACGAAGCAGTGGATGTCTGCCCACCTCTTCACTGCCAAGCAGCTGCATACTGCCCTCAAAGACATTGTCCTCGCTGTATAGTGGCGCTGAGCCCAGACCAGCTAGTAGATCTCTGGCTGAGGTAAATTAACAGAACAGAGGCTGGTTAAGGACAGGTGAGGGCCAATGACTTGCTCCTGGGCCATACCAACTAAGGGTTGTATCTGACAAACCCACGGACTCTTGGCTGGGGTTGTCAGATGTCAGTTGGAAGGAAGTCGATGACCTAGTCAAACAATTGAGAATCTTTGGGTTGTTGATCAACACACTGCCACAAGATGACACCGGGAGTTCTGGCCTCACAGAGTCACCCCTGCTGCGACATCCCCTTACTGTGCTGTGACCTCTGCCTGCTCCACCTGCCACCTTTCTGTATGACATATTGGTTAATCAACTATGTTGATTTGACACTGATTTCTTGCTATCAACTTTAGCAACAAAAAACTATTGAAATTTGCGGTATACTGATCCCCCAAAACAGACACCCTGCACTTTGAGCAAAAATTACTCCAGCAACTATTTGAATTTTACACAGATTTCTTGATATTAACTTCAGCAACAAAAAAGAACTGAAATTTGGGGTATACAGATCCCCCAAAATGGATACACTGGAGTTGGAGCACTGTGTACAATCAGCTAGATGCTAGAGACAGCACATGAAATGACAAGATTGGAAATGGCTGCCTGTTTCGATAGGGCTGTGACATCACATAAGCTTGCTGGTCGCTGATTGTATTTCATGTCTGCACATGTGATTGTGCCTGTGCCCATTTTGCTAATAAAGGGGGAGGGGGGTCTTAGCTCCCACAAATCACCATAAACTTCGGATTCGTGATGAATCAAAGGTTTCCTGAAATTTGGAACAAATTTTGATTCGTTAGAATCCATTTATCCATCTCTAAATAACATACTAGCTTTTTTTCTATGCTTATCTGTCAATTCAAAAATACTGTGATATTGCTTAATAGTTGTGGTTTGGTGTTCAGAAATTTTGGAAACAACGATTTTATCTGGTTTTGTGGTTTTTCTGGCAGGTTTCTTATAAATTTACTTTAAAGAAAAAGGTACATTTTTTATAAATAAAAAAACTGTTGGATCCTTGACTGATTTTATTGGGATATTATCACTCTACTTTATCTACTTCGGTTTACAAACTAGGTGTGCTTATGAAAACAAAAAGGAGGTTCCCTATCTAAAGGGATGTGTGGAAAACCTCTTGTACTCTGAGTATCTGAGTATGAGAGGGTTAAGTGCAGATATGGTCTTTCTTTGAAAGAAAAGTAATGAGCTCCTTGGTCCGCTGTCACTTGAAGGCTGAACAGAAAGAGGCGTCAGAACTATTTTTAGACTTTCCAGAACAAATCTTCTTAAAGGTGAGAAATACCATTGACCTTGGTATTCCAAAAGGTATCAAATGACAGGACAGTGAAATCTGCTAAAAGCGGCACATAATTTTGCCCTATTTTAAACATCGGATGCAGTTTTATGAGGTTGGGGGGAAAATGCCACAAGTGACGGAGACATGATGTTAATGTAGATTAATGATACAAGGTGATTCCTGAATTTACAGCTGAACATGATTAATAGCCTGTGTATATCAGCTCAACAAAAAAATCCTTCCACGTTGCCATAATATTGCTGCTTACTTATGGGGATGACTTTTCTTAGTAATTTCCAGTGGAGCTAGAAATGTTTTGTAATATTTGAAACCAACTATTAGTAGTTTTGGAAACAGTAAAAGAAGTGGTTCTAAGGCTAATAACCATGATAATTATAGTGTAGCTTGGTCACTGTCCTTACACACTGGGATAGGACAGCTACAACCTGGTCATACCTCATTTGTAGTTCTATTTTTTAATAAATATTCTTATTACACTGCTTGCGTCTGAGAGTGAAATGCAAGTTTGCATTAGGTCATTGTCTTTACTCTGTATTCGTCAGCATGCTTTGTGTTCTTATAAACAGTAGCAGTCTAAATGAATCTTCCAAGTTCTCCATCTGGCTAATTGAAAGCGTATGAAATGGTTCGATCGGCAACGAAAGATAAATATGACCACAAGAAGTGAAGCCAAAGGCATTTACTAGAATATCACAGTTTTTTCCTTCTGACTTTCTTTGTTAAACAAATGCAAATTGTTTCCATTAAAATAAGGTTATTAGCACCTCTCTTCAGAGCAATCAAGTAGAAAGTCTGTTTGCTTATTGTGAATATTTTTTATTGTTATGTGCATACACACTAACCTCGTCTTCTTGCATACCAGCAGCACAATTTTGCAACACAGATTGGATAAATGTTTTTTATTCCCATTTTGCAAAATGTTGTCTTTTTTTCTAATTTATGCTCTGCCTGCTTGCAGAACCAATTGATCTGCTAAGCCGTTCAGAGAAACATGCAATCTGCAGTAATTCTTTCATCTGTGCAAAATAGGTATTACATTATTTTGCAGCTCTTAATGAGGTTGGCACATAAGCATAAATCCCTGAGATTGAATATGTTAAAGAGATGAACAGTATAGGTGTCATCTACAAAGAGTGAAACTGTTTGTTTTTTGTCGACAGTTGCTCAACTGGCACAATTAAAAGTTTTTATAGAGAAGGAAAAGAAATGCTCAGGTTAACCCTACTGAATTCTAACAGGATAACCAGCGTCTTCTCTACAAAATAACACTTAGCAGGCAGTGGGATTGCTTTTATCTATTGAGTCAAGCATATTTTAGATTCGTATTTTTCTGACCTCTGTGAATTAATAAAGCCTTAGCTATGGCAGATTGAACTACACAATCTTGTCTTACTAATAAAGATTCTATGGGGGCATTCATCATGGCTTGTACTCCAGTTTTCTATTGTGCAATCCATGAAAATGTCACAATTTCTGTGCAAGCTGCACACTGTCTGCTGGCTTCCCTAATGCAAACTTAATGGCAAGTGGGGATACACTAGCCCGGTGCTAAGCCTCTCTTAGGTTCCGATACCAACCTACCACCAAATAGGAGCTTCTTAGTATGTTCGGTGTAACATTCAGTTCAGTGGCACAATGTTCTCCCCATTGTCAGTTACATTAAAAAAGTGAAATGTCACCTTGGCATTCTCAAAAAAGCTTAAGCTTAAACATCTCTGACCACTGAGATGTAAAAAGGGGATCAGAAAATATTTATTTTCCCTCAAAGGGTCATTTAAAAAAAAAAAAAAAGTTATTAAAATGTAATGGCTTTTGAAAGAATGGGAGAAAAATCAGAAATGTAGAAATGGGGAAAGGTTGTGGCCTAAAAATATAATATAATATATATATGTGTGTGTATAGACTTGCTACATCCATAAATCATATGAAGAGTCATAGAGCGCATTGATGTATAAAATTCTGCTAGGCAACTGGCAGAGAAGGAAGAACAATATTATGGTTGTTAACTAAGTACTTCTGAGAGCCCCATTGTTTGATAAACTCATCAATCTTTCTCATAAAGTACCTGTTTAAAAGATATATTGTTTTATCAGGCTTTATTGAATCTCAGGTTTGGTGCACTGAAAATAGAACAGATGATTTATGGAACTAGAGTGCCAGATTAAGATCTTGAAATCTCTGGATATATGAGGAACTAGTGCGCCAGTATGATATGCATGTAGCTCCTGGCATATTCAAGCTGAAAGACTTGTCTTAAATCCTTCCTCTCTGGGAATAAGGCAAACAACATGAAGTCTGTGACCTCCCCATGCATCCTTGATCCCTGTCCTGGGAAATTAGTTAATCTCCAAAGGTGCAGTCACTGTAACGTGTTGGAACTGTGTTGAAAATCCGGAACTAATAGGGTGTTGCATTCCTAGACTGCCTGTCTTAGGTGATTTAAATGATCTTATTGTGTACATATGAATAAGGAGATTAGACTATGATGTGCATCCATATTTATCAGAGCATGTGCTCTCTGCGATTAACCAGTAACATATCTGGTGTCCATTTCTCTGAACTGAAAAATGAGGAAGGGCATGGAACTGTAGGAGTTAACTTGTACTGCAGTCTTGAAAACAGTTAGGACTGCCTGAGCCTCATCTAGTAGGCAATTAAAGCATATCCACTTACTCAAGTGTAAGTGAGGTTATCAGCAATGGCCAGCCAACAGCCCCCACCAAACAATTATTTATAACCTATACTGTGTTGACAGATTACAGCTTTTAGTTATGGCACAGTACATTATGCTACCTATACGTTAACACAACACTTTTTTAGGCTGTATTGAGGGGAGAGTTAAAACATACCCTATATACTCGTGTATAAGCCGAGTTTTTCAGCACAAAAAATGGGCTGAAATTTTTCACCTCATCTTATACACAAAAAAAATTAAAATTATATACTCACCCTCCGGCGGCCCAATGTTCGGCGCGGCTCCCCCGATGTCCGCACAGCTCCGCTTCTTTCTTCATCGCGGCTCCTCTTCAATATTCCGTCTTCTTTAAAAGCCTGCAGGGCGCGGCCATGTTATCTTCCATCCAGCAGCAGACGCGTCGTAGTATGCGCCTGCCAGCCAGAAGAAGACATGGCCGTGACCTGCAGGCTTTTAAAGAAGACAGAAGATTGAAGAGGAGCCGCGCGGACATCAGGGAGCCGCCGGAGGGTGAGTATATAAGTTTATTTTTTTATTATAAGGGTGGACTGGCTCAGAAATTGGAAGGAAACCAGCGCTTCAGACGTTTGTAAGTATAAAAACTTCTCTTGATCCTTTATTGTTACCTCTTTAAAAACATAGATAATGGCAGATCGCACAAACACAATGGCAACACAGGGCAAGTTCCTACGCGTTTCGCTCAGCAGAGCTTAGTCATGGATGCAAACACAAGGAAAGTTACCCTCTATTTAAACTCCGCGCTCCCATCGAGGCCGGTGACGTCACGAGCACGTGACCAACAACACGTGACCAAAGTTACGATCACGTGATCGGACACATGATCGGGACAGCCCCGAAACCGAAACGAAAAGGAGCGTGTAAGTTAAAAACATATCAATTGTCAGGCTTGCGGGTTGTGGATCCACTGGACCACTGCAGACGATGACTCAGCCACTACCTGGGACCGGAGTCTAAGTGGTACCCGGTTTTCACCAGAGCCCGCCGCAAAGCGGGTTAGACAAGCTGCGGCGTGGTACCACCAGGTCGTTCCTCAGGCGTGACTTGTCTGCAGTGGCGGCCAAGGTAGAGGTACAAGAACGGCAAACAATCTCGTGGTCAAAGTCCAGGCTCAGGGTCAAGGCAGGCGGCAGAGATGCAACGTCAGGGTACAATCCGAGGTCAGCAACAGGAGGTCCAAGCAGGGGGTACGGGAACACAGAACAGCAGCACGGAGGAACACAGGTATACGGAAACACAGAGGAGCTCAGGAAACACAGGAACACGGAGGGACACAGGAACGCAGGAGACACAGGAACGCAGGAGACTCAGGAACGCAGACTAATCGCAGTAAAGCTTTCTCTCAGGCAGTAAGGCACAAAGATCCGGCAGGGCTTGCAGGAAGAGGCAGGCTTACATAGATTTGGCAATATGGCCAGCGCCAATTAATGGCGCGCTGGCCCTTTAAATCTTGAGAAGGAGCCGCGCGCGCGCCCTAGCAGTCGGGGACGCGCGCGGACCGCGGAAGGAAGCAAGCCGGGAGCCGGGCCAGGTGAGACGCGCTGGCGGCGCGCTGGCGGGGGCTGGGCAGCACGGGTGAGCCCGCGACCCGCGATATGGGTCGCGGGACCACCCGTGACATCAATGATAACTAAAAACAATCTGAAAGATGGATTAGGGAGAGAACACCGGAAATACAGGTAAGTCTAAATTGGAGTTATATACACTCAAATTGCGAAAGACATTGGGGCAGATTTATCAAGCAGTCTGAAAGTCAGAATATTTCTAATTGCCCATGGCAACCAATCACAGCTCCCCTTTAAAATATTCATGAGCACTGGTGAAATGAAAGCTGAGCTGTGATTGATTGCCATGGGCAACTGGAAATATTCTGACTTTCAGACTGCTTGATAAATCTGCCCCATTATGTAGAAAATAATCGCCTTATGCAGAAAAAATGCCTATCTGTCACCATCAAGGGGGGGGCGCAGGAGAGCATACTGAGGACTCCCTAAACTGGAATACATGTCTGGTAAGGTGAATTGTATAAGAATGGTAGTGGTAAACAAAATCTCCCCACAGTAATCAAACAGTAACGAAATCTCTCTGTGGAATACTAATACTAATGTGTTAATATGTATAAAGAATTCTAATAACATAAAATTAGATCCTGTCTAAGATTTAATCCTAAAGGTTGTGTGGTCTTTAACACAAACATCCAATAGGTTTCCCTATTCATCAACTTCTTTTTGTAGTCACCCCCCCTGGGTGGTTTAATCACTTTTTCTATACCAACCCATTTAAACGAACAAGTGTCTCCCAAATGGATGTTCCGAAAGTGCCTGGATGCTGCGGAGATATTGGTAAGATTAGTGTTCTTGATGTCTGATTCGCTCAGCAGAGCTTAGTCATGGATGCAAACACAAGGAAAGTTACCCTCTATTTAAACTCCGCGCTCCCATCGAGGCCGGTGACATCACGAGCACGTGACCAACATCACGTGACCAAAATTGCGATCACGTGATCGGACACATGATCGGGACAGCCCCGAAACCGAAAACGAAGAGGAGCGTGTAAGTTAAAAACATATCAATGATAACTAAGAACAATCTGAAAGATGGATTGGGGAGAGAACACCGGAATTACAGGTAAGTCTAAATTGGAGTTATATACACACAAATTGCGAAAGACATTATGTGGAAAATAATCGTCTTATGCAAAAAAAAAAGCCTGTCTATCACCATCAAGGGGGGGGCACGGGAGAGCATACAGAGGACTCCCCAAACTGGAATACATGTCTGGTAAGGTAAATTGTATAAGAATGGTAGTGGTGAAAAAATCTCCCCACAGTAATCAAACAGTAACGAAACCTCTCTGTGGAATACTAATACAATGTGTTTATATGTATAGGGAATTCTAATAACATAAAATTAGATCCTGTCTAAGATTTAATCCTAAAGGTTGTGTGGTCTTTAACACAAACATCCAATAGGTTTCCCTATTCATCAATTTCTTTTTTTTAACACAAACATCCAATAGGTTTCCCTATTCATCAATTTCTTTTTGTAGTCACCCCCCCTGGGTGGTTTAATCACTTTTTCTATACCAACCCATTTAAACGAGCAAGTGTCTCCCGAATGGATGTTCCGAAAGTGTCTGGATGCTGCGGAGATATTGGTAAGATTAGTGTTCTTGATGTCTGAAAGTTTGGCAAGGCTCCATTGTTAGACATATTAATTGTCACGGGTGGTCCCGCGACCCTTATTGCGGGTCGCGGGCTCACCCGTGCTGCCCAGCCCCCGCCAGCCCGCCGCCAGCGCGTCTAACCTTGCCCGGCTCTCGGCTCGCTTCCCTCCACGGTCCGCGCGCGTCCCCGACTGCTAGGGCGCGCACTCGGCTCCTTCTCAAGATTTAAAGGGCCAGCACGCCATTAATTGGCGCTGGCCATATTGCCCAAATTTATATAAGCCTGCCTCTTCCTGCAAGCCCCTGTGCCTCACAGCCTGAGAGAAAGCTTTACTGCGATTAGCCTGCATTCCTGTGTCTCCTGCGTTCCTGTGTCTCCTGCGTTCCTGTGACCCTCCGTGTTCCTGTGTTACCTGAGCTCCTCCGTGTTTCCGTGTACCAGTGTTCCTCCGTGCTGCTGTTCTGTGTTCCCGTACCCCTCGGCTTGGACCTCCTTTTGCTGACCCCGGATTGAACTCTGACGTTGCATCTCTGCCGCCTGCCCTGACCCTGTGCCTGGACTTTGACCACGAGATTGATTGCTGTTCTTGTACTTCAACCTTGGCCGCCACTGCAGACAAGTCACGCCTGAGGAACGACCTGGTGGTACCACGCCGCAGCTTGTCTAACCCGCTTTGCGGCGGGCTCTGGTGAAAACCAGGTACCACTTAGACTCCGGTCCCAGGTAGTGGCTTGAGTCATCGTCTGCAGTGGTCCAGTGGATCCACAACCCGCAAGCCTGACAGTAAGATCCGGCCATGGATCCCACTGAGGTTCCGTCTCCCAGTCGGCCCGATCTTGCTACGATTGTGATGCATCAATCTCGGCAGATTGCCGCACAGCGTGAGCAGCTGGAGCAAGTCACCACCATGCTGCAACAGTTGCTAACTACTCAGCATCAGCAACAGATCCCTGAAGCTGTTCCTGCAACCCATGCTACTCCGGCTGTCCTTCCTGCTACCGAACCCAGGCTACGTCTTTCACCCGGATAGACGTGCGATTTAGAGAGCGTGCCGAAGAGTCTCTCCTCGAGCAGCCTCAAGCTCGTCCAAGACGTCTTCCTCGCCTGGCTCCGGTCTTCCAGAGGCCGCTCCAGTCACCTACAGCGCATTAATCCAGTGGCGTATAAACTCCGCCTTCCTCCTACTATGCGCATCCCAAATTCTTTCCACGTATCTCTGCTGAAACCTGTCATTCTGAAGAGGTAAAGGAGATCCTGGACATGAAGATGGTAAGGGGGAAGCGGTTCTTCTTGGTTGACTGGAAGGTATTCGGGCCAGAAGAGAGGTCGTGGGAGCCTGGGAGGACAATATTTTGGACCGTGATCTCCTGCAGAAATTTCTCCAGCCCAGAAGGAGGGGGACGCCGAAGGGGGGGGGGGGGGACTGTCACGGGTGGCCCCGCGACCCTTATTGCCAGCGCGTCTCACCTGGCCTGGCTCCCGGCTCGCTTCCCTCCGCGGTCCGCGCGCGTCCCCGACTGCTAGGGCGCGCGCGCGGCTCCTTCTCAAGATTTAAAGGGCCAGCGCGCCATTAATGAGGCGAGATTTTCATCTCGCCTCATGGCAGATGCGGCCCTGCATGGCATCATATGACTATGGATTGGATGGTCTGCTGGTCTTGGTGCACTTTGACACACCAAGGGGTGTAGAGTTTTCCATCATTTTCTTTCCTTTCAGTGGCTTTGTTGCCTGGAACTATTCACTTCAAGACAGGGATAGCCTTTCTCTCACTATAGTTTAGACAGGTCAGAGAGTGCAGGGCACAGCTCCATCACCTAGGTAGTTCCCTACTGTAACCAGTCCCTCATCTTAATTGCCTATTCAGTATTTCAAGCTAATCAGGACATGTGTGAGATATTTTAATCAGGGCCGGTTCTAGACATAATGGGGCCCGGGGCAAAACTTAAAGTGGGGTCCCAAAATAAAACTTTTTATGACCAGTCACAGTCAGTAAGAGGCTCCCTATAGTATAGTAAAACAAACTGTAATATTGGAGAATTTTATAGCAGATAGATCATAGGGAGATTGATGGGCAGCATGGTGGCTCAGTGGATATCACTGCAGCTGGTCAACATCTACAAAGAGTTTGTATGTTCTCTCTGTGTCTGCGTGGGTTTCCTTTGGGTCCTCCGGTTTCCTCCCACACTCAAAAAAATTACTGGTAGGTGGATTAGACTGTGAGGCCCATTGGGGACATGGACCAATATTTAAAAAAAAAAAACATTTTATAAAAAATACTTAAAATTTGACTTTGATGGCAAAAAATGTGTTCCAAACAGAAAATATTTACTTTCACATCTCCTAAATGTAATAGATGGACATGTGTAGAGTTCACAAATGTCCCATATTGATATGTTCACATTAATAAATCACGTACATAATATCACTAAAATTGTAATAACTAGATATCTGCTTTTTAGATAGAAATTTTAAGACAGTAACAACCTGCAAAATATGGCAATAAAACTGAATAAAACAGTAAAGGTGCCATAAATCCTATATAATGTTGAACGCAGACAACCAGGCGATGCATTTGGTAATTAACATTCAAAATTTCCAATATGCACAAATCCAGAATACTTATATAAAGAAGATATACTTTCCTAAAACAGTAAGATGTGAGGAGATCATAAATAGCCCACATGTGCAGCAAAGGGAACTGCAGAAAATTGCACTGAGCGTCACACAGATCTATAATTGTTTGCTCCCTTACACAATGGTCACCCAAATAAATAACTATATATCCATAAACCAAGCTAATGGCAAAATAAAAGTCACTTTTAGATGTGCGCCATTGTATTATCCGCACAATCACAGAACCCTCTGCACTTCATAAGAATGAGAGTGAGAACGTCATAACATAGGTGTAAATAATGGAGGATGGTGTGAAATAAAAACTTTATTCCAGAACATGTGTGTGTGTTTTTGGTGTTGCATATAACTTTTATAATTTTTCACAAAATTTGGTGCTCGCTCAAATATAAGCAGTCACTGATACAGTACATGAATGATTACTCCTATACCTGGCTATATACTACTGGGCACTGGATGGCTATATACTGGGAGGCTGTGACCAATGCATTTCCCACTCTTGGCTTATACTCGAGTCAGTAGGTTTTCCCAGTTTTTGGTGGTAAAATTAGGGGTCTCGGCTTATACTCGGGTCGGCTTATACTCCAGTATATACAGTAACTTAATACTTGTTAATTAAAGTAAAAAAATATTAATTGCCTAAAAAGTGAAATATCTCACACTTGCCCTACTCACTCGATTACTGCATATGCAAATAAAAGCATAGCAGTCATGATGTTCTAGGAGATGGAGCTTTGTCCTAAATTCAGGGGCGTAACTACAGAGGTAGTAGTCATAGCAGCCGCTAGGGACCACAGTGTCAGGGGGCCATGGAATCCAACCTGACAAAAAAGAATGGAGGAGAGGATGTGCACCATTATATACATATTATGCTGCACATTGTATCAGTGTATAAATGTGTTTGTGTATAAGAGAGTATAAATGTGAGTATACAAATATGTATATCTTCTGAGAATGTAGGGGGGCCCATTCAGAAGTCTGTTATGGGGCCTTGCCTCTCCAAGTTATATCCCTGCCAAACTAGCTGGCCTGAAATCGTCTATCTCTTATCTTCCTCAGTGTCCCAATATACCAAACCCTAAGATAAATACTGACCCTTTGCATTTCCAAAATTATATTTTATTTTCAAGGTTCTCATTTTAGATCTTTTATTTAATATATTGCCACTGATGAACTAGCACACATGGGAACCCATATTTTTGTCAACAGTGAACCCGTGCTGGGGGAACACTGAGAATATAAACCTCATTCCTCCTCCCCCAACAGATGTCACCACCAATCCCAAAGTACTCTCCAATAAAGCTTTCCAATGTCCCTTCTTTAGGCATGGCATCATATGACTATGGATTGGATGGTCTGCTGGTCTTGGTGCGCTTTGACACGCCAAGGGGTGTAGAGTTTTCCATCATTTTCTTTCCTTTCAGTGGCTTTGTTGCCTGGAACTATTCACTTCAAGACAGGGATAGCCTTTCTCTCACTATAGTTTAGACAGGTCAGAGAGTGCAGGGCACAGCTCCATCTCCTAGGTAGTTCCCTACTGTAACCAGTCCCTCATCTTAATTGCCTATTCAGTATTTCAAGCTAATCAGGACATGTGTGAGATCAGGGCCGGCTCTAGACATAATGGGGCCCGGGGCAAAACTAAAAGTGGGGTCCCAAAATAAAACTTTTTATGACCAGTCACAGTCAGTAAGAGGCTCCCTATAGTATAGTAAAACAAACTGTAATATTGGAGAATTTTATAGCAGATAGATCATAGGGAGATTGATGGGCAGCATGGTGGCTCAGTGGATAGCACTGCAGCTGATCAACATCTGCAAAGAGTTTGTATGTTCTCTCTGTGTCTGCGTGGGTTTCCTTTGGGTCCTCCGGTTTCCTCCCACACTCCAAAAAATTACTGGTAGGTGGATTAGACTGTGAGGCCCATTGGAGACATTTTATAAAAAAATACTTAAAATTTGATTTTGATGGCAAAAAATGTGTTTTTACTTTCACATCTCCTAAATGTAATAGATGGACATGTGTAGAGTTCACAAATGTCCCATATTGATATGTTCACATTAATAAATCACGTACATAATATCACTAAAACTGTTATAACTAGATATCTGCTTTTCAGATAGAAACTTTAAGACAGTAACAACCTGCAAAATATGGCAATAAAACTGAATAAAACAGTAAAGGTGCCATAAATCCTATATAATGTTGAACGCAGACAACCAGGCAATGCATTTGGTAATTAACATTCAAAATTTCCAATATGCACAAATCCAGATACTTATATAAAGAAGATATACTTTCCTAAAACAGTAAGATGTGAGGAGATCATAAATACCCCACATGTGCAGCAAAGGGAACCACAGAAAATTGCACTGCGCGTCACACAGATCTATAATTGTTTGCTCTCTTACACAATGGTCACCCAAATAAATAACTATATATCTATAAACCAAGCTAATCGCATAATAAAAGTCACTTTTAGATGTGTGCCAATGTATTAGCCGCACAATAACAGAACCCTCTGCACTTCATAAGAATAATAGTAGTGAGAACGTCATAACATAGGTGTAAGTAATGGAGGATGGTGTGAAATAAAAACTTTATTCCAGAACATGTGTGTGTGTTTTTGGTGTTACATATAACTTTAATAATTTTTCACAAAATTTGGTGCTTGCTAAAATATAAGCAGTCACTGATACAGTACATGAATGATTACTCCTATACTCATATAGTTTCCATGATTCATAAGTCTCAATTGCTAAAATCAGTTGAAAGAATGTTCTGCAGGGAGGCACTGATCACAGATTTCCGTTCACACTCTTGCCACTTTATGGCATGTCTAGTTCAGAACTGTTAGCTGATCCGGGTATTACTTTTGGATGTTATATTAAACAAATTAGGGGAATGGATAATAGAATATAACTCCCTGTGTAGGGATCTGTATAATTTATTTGACCTTTTAATCTTAAAATTGTCATGCTACTCATCATGTGTAGGTTAGAAAACTTGTAGAAAAGAATTGATGAATCTGTATGTTAAGTGAGAGAAAAGGGTGCAGGCCCTGCACTCACCCACAACCCCAATTCCATACCTAATAGGCTTGCAGACTCTAGTGGTAAGGAAGTACTGGTTGACAATATCTGCTCTGACTATGTGCTCAAACAGTAGTAACATGAACAGAAACAAATAATGTACTATTTGGAAAGTTAGTCATATCACCAAAATAACATGATAACTAACATATCTCATATGTTTGCTTTAACTTGGCATTATTTTTTAAAAATCTTTTACTTTTTTAGGATGTTAGGAGGCTTATAACTGTACGTGTAATTTTTCAGATTTTCACAAAAATCATTAAAACCTATTTTTGTAGGGACCAACCAATTCAGTTGATTGTATTAAGCCAATATAACAGAAAACCCCCACAAATAAAACTGCACCCCTCAAAATATTTAAAACAACTTTTGGGAAGTTTGTTAAACCTATGAGCATTTCATGAGGGTGAAAAATAAATGGAAGTGAAATTACAGAAAATCTATTTTATCTAACAATATATTCATTGAACAATAAAATTGGCTCCTTCACAACGGGTAAGAAAGAAAAATTCATTTTACAATGTTTAGTGCAATTCCTCCTGAGTATGCCAATACCCATTTTTGTCACTGTATACTGCTCTACGGGTACAGGGTGGTACTTAAAAATGTTGTATGGGTTCAGGGGCGTTGGAAAGGGAAAGAGAGGTTTTGGCCTTTTAGAAGCCAAATTTGATAGAAATCCTTTTCATGTGTGAGGATATATTTGGAGAGGCCTAGTGGTACAAAACAGTGGAGAACCCCAACAAGTGACACCATTTAGGAAAGTACAACCCTTGGAGAATGTAGCAAGGTGTAATATGTGTATTTGCCTGTAAAGGTGTTTGATTTATTTTGCCCCTAAAAAGGAAAAAGGTGAAAGTATTCCTACAAAGGTCACTTTTACCCCAAATTTTTTATAGCCACAAGGTATAAAAAAAAAATTGAATAACCCCCAAAAAGGTGTAAAACTATTTTTGCCTTTTAGAAGCCAGATTTAACAGAAATCCTTTACATGAGTGAGGATTCATTTGGAGAGCCTAGCGGGACCAAAACAGAGTGGAACTCAAAAAGTGACCCTAATTGTTGAATCCACACCCCTTGGAGAATTTAGCAAGGTGTAATATGTGGTGTTGTGTAATACAAATGGTGAAAAAAGCATTTTGAACATACAGGAGGTTTTTCAAATATGATGTGCAATGGATGCCCAAGATGGAAATTGCAATTATTTCTGGAAAGTTTGGTGCCCATCATGTGAAACCCAGTTTGTGCCACTGTGAAATTTCAGGTTTCTGATTAGGAAGTTATAAAGTTTTCCTAACGAGACTCTACATGTGATCCTAAACGCTAGCCAGAAAATACAGCAGGGCTCCGCAATGATAAAGCATTTGGAATATAAGTAAATAATAATAAATAAATAAAGAACTTGGAGAAATACAAACAATGTGCTACAAATCCAGAGGCATGGAGGGAAAATAGAAAACCTTAATAAAAATTAATAATATAAATGAAATAATAATAAGTGAGCCTAGTTTGCTAACTACACCCTGCAAGGAAATAATTGAGGGGCATGGTAATCAATTTGACCTAACAGTTGTTAGAATATTAAAAAGTTACTCTGGTCAGAGCGCCTCGATCTTGTCTTTTTATTCCTTTACACCAAATTCAGCAAGTTTTTCTTCTATGACAAAAATCACTCAGGAATATTGGCACAATTTAAAAAATCTTTCGATTAGAATAAGCCACTATTTAGACAACCATCACCTTTATCTTCCTCCATTCCCACTAGTAATTATAGCAGATCGCTGGAAGAAATTTGCACATAGATAGTGTAGTACGTTCTTGATACGGTTTATTCAATATAAAGCATACTCACAAACAGGAAGTTTAAAAATGCACATATAAGAATAACAGTTAGGATGCCAGTCTGACATGTCCACCCAACCATGGGCTTCGCTAAACACGGCTTCTCCCGGGACGTTGCTGGCGTATACTCTTTGTCCCCATTTATATTCTATACAAATCCCTTATTTTTACAATTAATTATTCTAAATAACAATGAACAAAGTAATATTTTGCTACACATATAAAAAACCATAAAAACCGATATTGTGATATAATTTAAAATCATGCCCCCTTAAGGGATATCGAGAAAAACACTATGTTTATTCATAAATCCTGCTACTTTGTCCATTCTTTTTATCCAATCGTCTCCCTGGTGGGAAATTCAATCCCTTCTATCAATAGTAAGATAATCACAAAGCCCCTATACTCATTCATAAAGTGTGCCATTCTATCTACTCTTTTTACCAAATTGAAATCATGGGCGGGAGAAACATTCCCTACTATCAATGCCTCAATAGCCAACACACCCTCTCCGTCATTCATCTTATTCCACCAATTGGCATTCCTTTCTCTACTCTCTTTCTCTAATCTCCTATTCGGCAGGATATTCATTTAGTCCTTTCAGCTTCACCATAGGCGAAACAGCTCCACATTCATTTATTGCCTTCAGGAGCACGATCCAAACTATCTACCAATGGTATGTTAGGCAGGTTCCTCTTTATTATAAGCAAACACATCTCCTGTCATTCTGTTTTTGACTTAGATGTTATTCGCTCTTTACTCAATGATTCAACAATATTTTTTCCCCTATTTTGGCTTAATTTTATATAAATCTACACTTATGTAGCATGTTCTGATTGCTGAGTGCCTTGATTTAAGTGGCTGCCTAACAAGGGCTCGAGGGGACTTTTATGGTTTTTGTGTACAGTGCTGCTTGCTATAGAACCTCTGGAATCGAGGGATTAGAATAGGGGAACGCTGGGATAAAAGTTATTTACATACAAGTGGTAACCCTTATCCAGCGGTGGGTGCACAGATCAGTCAATCGGAGTTTACTGGGAGATGGCATGATGCCACCAGACATGGCTCCTTCCACTGATGATTGGTGCTGTCCTAGACTGCAACAATTATTGCTGTGTGTAGCCCTCATTCACCCCAGCAGTGCCCATTGTGACAAATCTGAAACCCCACTGGACTGTAAGGTAAAATTGATGGCTGTCAGGAACAGCTGCCATCTTGCCCCAATCCCAGTGTAAAATTGCTGCTATTTGTTAGTCTGCATTGCAGCCAATAGCAGCAATCATGAACTAGGGGGAGGAGGCAACAAAACCCCTTATGGTCCACGGGCACGATGAATGACTGCCATCGTGCCCCGATCACTGTATCTGAACCGTGTTGGCAAGTCACTTCCCGCCACACTGTTCTATTACAGCGGACTTCGGGAAGTGGTTTATAGGCTTTACCATCTTTATTTATTTTTTTTGCAATTAGGACAAATAAGGGCTTATTTTTTGCGAGGCAAGATGCACTTTGAAAAACTTCATTTTAGTGGGTGTTTAGCACATTGATCTGATTTTATTAACTCTTTAATGTGTGGAGAAAAATAAAATCATCAATTCTTGTTTTGGATTTTTTGTGTTCAGTTTTTTGTGATTTAGGGTTTTTTGTACTTTATTATTTGTGAATAGGGAATTGTGGTGTTTAAGGGAACTTTCACTTTCTTTTAGTATTTAATTTTATTTTTAAAAAAACTTTATTGTTTTAATTTTTTAGTGACATGTTGGCTTGAACAAGTGATCTTCTGATCACTTGTTCAAGCTCAATAAGAGCTAACACTGTAATGCTCAGTGTATTACCGCTGGGTCCTGCAAGGAGGGGACCCGGGGGCTCCCAGTGGAAGAAGATTGGTCCAACCACATCAAAAGCCCCTACACCGGTTGCTGCTGTTACAGAAGGGTGTCAGCTGCAATATGCAACTGACACCTGTTCTGTACGGTGCCGGCTCCGAACGTGAGCAAGCATCTACTGCGCGCCAGACAGAATGATGCCACCCATCATTCAGCCCACACCTGAAAACCCACAGCTTGAATGCAGGATAAAACCACCCGGTTTTCCACAAAGCACACACACAGGAAAACACCTCTACAAGGCAGCTGTCATTCACAGCTCTAGCAGAAAAGCCCTGGTTGTGGTAACAAGCTGAGAACACTGCAGCTAGAATCCATTCAGAAGGTTTTAAAACTGTATTTAAAAAGACAAATTGCACACAGTATGCTAAATACTTTACACAACACCTTAAACACTAATTTCATGTAGGGCATTACTTAGTAGAAAAAAAAGCTAAGCTTTTGTCACTTTTCTTAAATGTCACAACTTTATTTTACAACTGTATCCTATTGGATGAATATAGAATAATGTGTGTGACAGGCAACCTTTTTGCTAGAAAAAAGATTTTAATACAGTGTGTCAGAACTCGCAAATTGCTCTTAATAGGATCAGATTTCAGGTCTCTGTGCTTGAAAACCACTCCCTTGGTTGCTTTGATTGACAGCTCCCTTTTAAAATCATTAATCAGGAAAAGCTGGGTGGGAGCTTGAGCTTGTTTTGTCTGCAGCTGTAGCTTGAATGATGGACGGCTGAACCAATCAGTGCTGGGGCAGTGTCTATTACTCCCTTTATTTTCTGCCCAGTCCCTTCAGAGGGCCGGGTTATGTCAGCTTTCTAGTTGCTATCTAGTGCTATTCTTTTGTTTGCTATTCTGTATATTTAACTTCAGACACGTTTTACTGACCATTCTATTGATATAGGAATCTGTACCGCCATCTTGGTTTCGACCCAGTTATGTCCTACTCTGCTTTTCTTTCTGTATCTGTTGTTTTTCCACCAGTGTTGTTTGTCTCTAAGTTTGCTACACACAGACTATTGCCTAGTGGTTCTTCTGTGATTTGGTTCTTTTAAGCTTTCAGAAATCTAGTTGATGAGTTGCATATTTGTTTCCTATTTAGGTATCATACAAGAAGATTTCAGATGTATTTCCCATTGCTCCAACCACTAATACTAGGAAGAAGGCACCCAACACCCACAAAAACTATAGTCTTCGAGTGTCGTCTGCCTTGAAGCTTGCCTGAAGGCTTGAGAATCTTTCTGTAACATTGCTTCTTTGGGATTTCCTTTCAGCATAAAAGCTTTACAATTTTTTAGAATGCTATGTAAAGCCTTAGAGGAACTTACAAAGTACCCTGCGAAATGTAATAGTTAAAACATATTTTGTTTTCTTTGCTCTTTTGTTCTGGTTATAATTTATTCATATCAACTCTTCTATTGCTAGTAGCTACCAAAAATCTGCAACATCACAACAACTGTTATTGTCAGCCACCAGAGGTTTATCCAGCACATGGACTTTCAAAAATCAAAAATGACAATTATACAGTTTCTCAGTGTTTTTTTTTACATTTCTTTTCTGTTGCATGTTTTCCCAGAGTGTAAAGTGACAAATCTGTCTGGAAAATTCCCTGAAGGCCTAGTGAAACACTAGCTGCAAAAATTTTATTTTTTATAAATGGTTGGTTATAAAAATATAAATAAGAGAAAGAATTTGAAACAATTGTGCAATAAAGGCAGATGAGAAGTGGCTTTCTTTTCTGATGCAATTGGCTGCAATGCATCGATTCATGCGCCTCCATATTATTGCATGCAGTCTAAAGGCTATGAATGAAAAACAGTTGCCAGCTCACCTCACCTGGTAGTGTTGAGTCTGGCACGGGCCACCCCTCTGCTGGGGTTAAACAACCATAGGAGAAGAAGAAAGCGCACGGTCCAGCCAGGCTCCAAAACACCAATAATTTCTTTATTCAAAGTTGCATCATAAGATAAAAAATCCACTCAGACAGACGGTTAAAAATTCCTACGCGTTTCGGACAGACAACCTATCCTTAGTCATGGCTAACAAACAATGGTATGGATCCACATTTATATTGCAATACAATCAATCAAAGGTACCACCCCCCAAGGAGAAACTTTGGCACTTCCGGTACCGCCCCTTTAACAAAATATATTATGCTAAGACATATAAGCAACATACTGCGATCTTCAACTGTAATCATCATAAGCATAACATCAATACAGCGTGGATTCGCCTCTGATACAGGGCTTTTGCGTTACATGTGGAGTCGCTCATGGACCGCTCAATTCCCGTCATATGGTGAGTGTCAGCTGACACGCCAGGATCACATGGTCCGAGGTCACGTGACATGCCGCGGGTTGCATAGCAACAGACAACCAGGTAAGTGATAAAGGTCTAAAGTCTAAGGGCTATGGTGGACTTATTGGGGCAGATTTATCAAGTTTCTGAAAGTCAGAATATTTCTAGTTGCCCATGGCAACCAATCACAGCTCCCCTTTAGAATATTCATGAGAACTGGTAAAATGAAAGCCGAGCTGTGATTGGTTGCCATGGGCAACTAAAAATATTCTAACTTTCAGACACTTGATAAATCTTCCACAATGTATTATAATTTGTTTTTACATGGGAGTAGACATTGGTAAAGAAAGCTACTCAGCCAACCAGGATTATTCTTTTGAAGAGACATAAGTTCAATGGTTCGATGTATAGTTTTTTGGGAAAATATCTTCTATAATCTGTAACTTTTTTATTTGAATTCCAGCTCTTTCTAGGCTTAGGTATCCAGTGAGGGGCTTCTATCAATGTCTGGCAACCTTCCTACTTTTTTAATGCTGTACATTAATCTGCTTAGCTGCAGCTGCAGCTCTAGAACATCTTTTAATAAGTAAAAACATCTGGCTAAATAACCTACAAAGTGAAAAGTAATCCTCCAAACTGGCCAGCACTAATTAAAAAAGCCAATCTCTGGATGAGGAATAAGCTGTCGCTAATTTCATTGGTGGGCAACGGTTTTTGGTAGGGAAACTGAGAAACGATCAATACCAAAATATTATCAGACTATTAGTTATATTTACTCTAAAACAGTACCCAAAGTTCAGTACGTCAAGGCAGTGACTGCCACCTGAGCCATAATGCAGTATCCTCAGAAGATTTTTTAGTAATTGCCTCCATAAAATGTGAGAAATAGTGACCACAGTAGTGTTAGAAGCCATCCCTACAAAAGATTGGTCTTAGTGTATCACTTATAGCCATTTGTTTTTTTCTTTCTATAGTACCCCAATAACTGTGTCTTTCCATAATTTAGTTAGCTATAGTTTACCTTTTAATGCTACAAAACCAAATTCTGAATAAATAACAAATTCTCTTTAAACTATATATCAAACAGCTTGGCTCCTCCTCCTTCTTGCAAATAAAAATACACTTTCAATTTCCAGATTTCCTTTAAATAATAATTTGTGTAGTACTTTATACATACAAGTGTATATGCCACTTCTCCAAGGACAAGATATGAAGTAGTTGCATAACAGTAATTTACATTGTCTGGGAGGATAAAAGATGTCCTTTTCATTCTGCTATAGTTATAGCTCATTAGTATGTAATTAGAATAGTTCTTAGAGTTGTACATGGAAAGGTTTTTCTTACGTCTCCCATTGTTATTACAAGCAGAATTTCTGCAGAACTCCATTGAATGATAAGTAGGGACATGTGAAGTCACCATAGAAGTATTGGGATTCTTCTTTTATGCACATCAACCTATGGCATTTTATATTAATATTAATTGACTTACCATAAAACAAACTGCTAGTTTAATTGGGAAATGAAGCTAAATTAATTAGAAGAGAGCAACTTAAAGCTGACAAGCCAAAACAAACTTTCTGTAAAAATGTCTCCAAATTGGTTTTGTGAGTTTATAATGTGGTGCAGTGAAGCAACTTACTGGTGCATTAAGAGAAGTTTGGAGGATAATGTCGGCCATCAAATAGAAAATGAGTCAAGTGGAATTGCAACTTTTATGCCTTCATTTAAAGCATGGTTTACAGTGCACAGTATAACCCTGTTGTATTAAGTTTACTTTCATATTAGCAAAGAAAACATTATATTTATATTTTACTATGTAAGGTTTTTATACCTGCCACAATATTTTTTAATATTAACTTATTGCTAACATAGTCCCCAGTAGTGTGCAGAGATTGTCATTACTTACAGTGAGGTATGTTGGAATATTATGTCATGTCAGGTGTGAGGATTACAGCATCATTTAAAGTCATCTAAAGGTCCAGCTGGGGAAAACTCCTACCTTTATAGATTAGTATTATAATATCTAACTATTTATTATTAATATATATTTATCTCCAACTTAATTATGTATTTGGCTTTTTTCAAAATTAGATATGAATAGTATCTAAAGTCATTATTTCTGCCAACAAAAAAAATTGCCATATTCACTCCTGAAAGAGTTAAGCAGAATCGATTTAAGCTAACATAAAATAAAAAATAAAAAGCATAATAATTTGGTTCACGGTCTTCGACAACCCAAAAATGAATCTGTGAGAACAGTTATAGAGTCATATGGTGGGAGTATAGCTAAACGGATTCCTGTGTTTTGAGGGAACCCTGTCAGAATAAATGAACCTATAAGAAACTCATTAAAAGAAACTGAAAGAAGTGAATGGAGGAGGCCAGTATTTCTGACACTATTTTTGTGAGTCACTGCTATTTTCTAAATGGATTTCAATTTTTGCTTTGTTGACAAAGAAAAGTACAAATGCTATGATTTTGAGCTTTTTCGTGATGTGCTAAAAAGGGGTAGTTGATATGAATTATATATTTCTATATTTTATACAATTTTCTGGATAATCTAAGTTTTGTAGAGAACACAAAATAAACCTCCAAAATAGATTTTATGGATAAATAACACTTAGTTGAACACATTACAATTAGAAACTTTAAACAATAGTACTCAGACTGGATGTGTTAGACAAATACACAAATTTTATCTTGTCAATGATTACAGTAAACCAGAAAACAAATTAGAAAATTAGGAACAGTGCACGTACCGATGAAGGAGATTCTCATTTTTAGAGCCCTGTGCCTTGTGAAAAATATGCATCAAAGCAGACACATATTGAGGGGGGTCTCAGATCAGCCAGGTTAAATTCAAAGGTCTAAGAGCACAAGCATCAATATTCAAAGGTCAGGGTTTCTCAGGGACAGGTAATACAATCAGTTTATCAGTATTGTTGGAGAGCGGCAGTGGAAACCACAGGTTCCACAGGGCATAAAAAGCGGCAACATGTTGTCATCTATTACCCTATACTAAGATGATTAAAGCAACCACCCTGTATGCCCTGGAGGGTACTTTAGTAGAGCGCCACTTCCTTGGTGTAGCTTAGCCAGTAGCTTAGCCAGTAGTAATTTTAGAGATTGGACCAGAAAGTACTAAAAGAAGAGTCTGTTCCTGGGGAGTTGAACAGTGCCTTGCCATAGGGATGAGTTCAGCGGACAACTCAACCATATGGGCAGCATGTTACCTTTTTCACCTCCACATCTTCAGCAACAACTTTAGGATATATCTGATGAAGTTGTACTGGGGTACAGTACCATTGAGATAGTATTTTAAAATTGAGCTCCTAAAGATGGCAGGAAGAATACAGCTTGAGATCTTTTCCCAGAGTACTCTCCCATGCTCTGGCATAATAAGGTTTTGAGTCCTCTGTCTCCTTCACCAGCAGAAGATCAGAACAGTGAAATTGTGTGTGTTTTTAGTTAAGCAGAGTTCCCACCTGTTCTTTGTTGATGTTAGATGGGATATAAGATTGAAGTGTAAGGGCCAGCAGCTTAGAATACATTTTGGTATCCACATTTAACAGGGAGATTGGCCAGAAATTGCCACCATGTGTGGGATCTCTGTCAGGTTTGGGGATAACAGTTATGTAGGCTAAAAGAGGCTTGCCTGGGAGTGAAAGGCTGGGGATGGGAAGCAGTTGTGAGTTACTATTTTTTATAGAATCTTGGAGTAAAAATATCTGGTCTAGGTCTCTTTTGATTCTTGAGAATTTTGATAACAAACTATATTTTCTCAAGCAATGCACTATGTGTGAATCCAGCTCACCCCTCTTGCCGCTTTAGCTTCCAATTGTGTTCAGGTGCTCGCAGATCCATGTACCGGCTTTAGCACATCGCAGAACAGAGAACAAACAGGACAAAGGATACAATGCAAAAAAGGTCTCAGGAGTTGTTCCTGAAGGCGGTGCTCTTACTCAGTACTATGAATATTATACAGGTTGGAATAGTATCCAGAGAATTATTCTATAATCTCATATTCTTTGTCGACCAACCCCTTTTTGGGAGAGTTAATAGAAAAGACATGAGCAGTGGGTGTTTGTAAATTAATGGCCCTATTTAACCAAGCTCCACATTTACAGTATCTCCATACTCAAAGAAAACTTTCTGTAGCTGCTCGCAAGCACATCTATATTTTTAATCTAGGTTGGATAGAATCTCCTGCCACAACAAAGAAATCTTTTCCTTTGATGTGTCAGTTCAGGACTGGTTACTGCATTTTCTGACCACTAGAATGGCCAGGAGTGATCTAAGCTTAGCCGTGCCCCATGGGCCATGAATATGTGCCTTATCTCTTCTTTAATGGACTCCCAGTTGGCCGTCATAGAAACGTTAGAAATGTTAGGATTACCTTCTGTCAGAGATGACAGGATTTTTTTTCACTGCCAGCATACACAGCAGTTCATCTAATAGATGATCATTAAATCTCCATTGGCCTCTGTGTATGGCGGTAGGGTAGCCCCCAAGGGAGCCGTAGACAGGGGCACGATCGGACCATATAAAAGTGTCAATAGAATATCTGGGCAGCATAGTCTATGTGTGAGAAAGACATGATCTAGCATGTAATATGAATTGTGGGCTAAAGAATGGTACCTGTATTCCCTGACCGTTGGTGATACAACACATATCTACTAGGTGTAGGGATGATGTTGGATTCATCTGCAAATTCTCAGTATGTAGGATCTGCACTCCAAAGGTGATTTGATTGTGGTTATGGGAAATAACAGTGGCTTTGGTGGAGACCTGTCTTCATACAGATATTTTCAAGAACAAAAATCTACCCTCGAGATCCTTTTTAGTGTCCAGGAGTGAGTACTGAAAGGTCTTATGGAATGCAATAGAGAATCCCCCCATTTTATGCTGAGGGTGGGGACTATGGTGCCAACCAATGTGGTTATGGGCTGTCGAGGCCATCTTGGGGAAACACATGGTGGTTGTCCCATTCTCCCCATGAGCTGCTGGAGAGAGGGCATCTAAATCTGGGCCCTCTTAAGCCTCAACTAACCTGCAGTATTACGTCCAGTCATGGCTCCAGGGCTGTATGCACTGTAGGCGAGGGGTCTCTGGAGCATGACACGTCATGCCTGGGTATGGCACCAGATAACCCCCACATGAAGCTGAACTTCTGGTGGCCATCTTCGAATGCAGATGCATGAGTGGAAGGGACCGAGGAGGCTCTGACTGACTTCTTCTTTTTAGGATCCATCATCAGAGTGACGTAGGTGCTGAATTCCTGTTAAAAATATGGCCCAGACCGGGACAGGAACTAAGCTCACACATTTCTAATTTCCTCTGTAGCCAGGCTACAAGTGTTTCTGGAAATTTTATTTGATTTCGAAGTATGCTTTTAAGATAAAATACAGATATTTATTTAGTCTATGATAAATTGATTTCAATGCTAAACAAATTTTTTTTGAGTTGGCATCTTCTTAGGTCTTGTGATATATACTGGTTGACCATCTCTTTTTGATGTTCTTTTGATCCATACAGTGTATGTTTCTCTACATACAATGCCGCGAACGGGTTGATTATTATACAGTGCCTTCAAATTAATAATATAGGCAAATGGAGAAAAAGTTTGGGGAATGATTTTACTGGTGGGCAGAGGCAGATTTAGGCTTGGACGCCTGCATTGTACTTTTCAACAATGGCACAGAGAGGTGTGGGTAAGGTTTTTTCTGCCTGTTCTTGATGATAGGTTCCCATAAGGCACAGCAGGATGTCCAAAAATAGGATAAAATGTAGCCTGTAATATCTATGATTAATCAAAGTGAAGTATAGCATCAACTACCTGGTCTAAAAAAGAGTAATAGTAATATTTTTAACTTCCCTAGTGACAAATGAAATAAAATTGATTGTCCACTAAGTACCGTGTCATTCAAATGGTAAACAAATGCAACAATATGGGAGGATCTATACTGTGACTGAGTATATTAGCAAATGACTCTCCACAATATGCAACATTAGTGGTAGTTTTGGTAGTTTGATGTACAAGTGGCATATAACGGTATCACATAACCCTTGACATCCAGGTACCACATAATGGACAGATCAAAAAAGTCTCACCAATCTTCAAGAGGAGGTCTCTCATCTGAAGGTTGGAGATCCGATAACTGGAGCCTGTTCACACCCTACACTTAGCTGGTGAACGAACTCCCCTAACAAGGACGATCCCACTACTGTCCCTAGTGCTACAGAGTAGCTATTTTAATAATTCCCTACCCATTTTATGCATCATTGAACACAATCGTCAGGGGAAACTTTCGACGTATTAATGTCTCCTGAATATGTGAAGCCATTAAAGCCCAGCCTCTCTGGGTTATACTAAACAAATAAAGCGAGCAGTGGCTCACCTTGTCGCGTGAAAACTAGCATGGTGACTAGGTACCTAGGAATGGGGGCCGTATTCCCATGCACATGCACCATGTAAAGCCGATATAGCCTTCCCCTAAGTGATAATGAGCACACTGATGGATATGGTTAGAGGAACTCCAGCAATAAAGGGATGTATGTTACATTCCATGCTTAATGCGCTGGTATTACAAACACCTGTAAACGAGGAAAGGGAAATCAAACCAGCGTTCGAAACAACCACAAAGGGATCAAGCGCCATTTGGATTTCCCTTACCTCGTTTACGGGTGTTTGCATTTCCTTCTGCTGTTACCGAGGACGACTGGCCTGTGTTCCACGCGGATACAAGGACTGGCCCATCTTCTTCCAGGGATTCTATTCAAGGCTTGCTTTTACCGGACATCAGGTGAGAGTTGCATCGCTATTTATCTCATTGATCTGCATCTGCAATATCACACTAGGGTTGCGCCCTTTTGTCCTGTGCTTATTCCCCCGGTGGTCGGACGCACAGCATACACCCATGTGCCCCCAATCTCCAGGTACTTCTTATTGCGTTGGTATACCACAGAGGCGATCAGAACAATAGATCAATGATGTATGTTAAAGTAAGTTAAAACACACATATATATCTCAATGCAGGTGAAAGGGATTTCATAAGAACTAACTGTGCAGAATTGAAAACCCCCACTTTAGACTTCCCGATAAGTGAAGTCAACATACAATTAGGGCCAACAATATTCCTCAAATGAGATTACTTGAGGAAACATCAAAAATTTTGCATCTAATTCAAGCCTTTCGGGGCCACTGTATCCAACATGAATATCCATTTTGTCTCATTCTATAAAATCTTTTTATCCTATATGCCTCCTCTTACTGGTCTACTCACAGCTTCAATGGCATGGAAGCGAATTTTGTTTGTGTCACCATTGTGGACCAGATTCACATGATGGGCTAACGGTGTGACTCTATTTAATTTACATCAAACACCAGAACTTTGCCTATTAATTTAAAACCAGCACTAAAACAGACTAATTTATTTATGTAAAGTTGTGCTTGAACTTTGACCCATTCTAAAATAACAAAATGGACTACCTGAATCAATCCTTTGGTTGGGGCTTTTATAGTTTATTATTAGAGATGAGCGAGCACTAAAATGCTCGGGTACTCGTTATTCGAGACGAACTTTTCCCGATGCTCGAGTGCTCGTCTCGAATAACGAACCCCATTGAAGTCAATGGGAGACTCGAGCATTTTTCAAGGGGACCAAGGCTCTGCACAGGGAAGCTTGGCCAAACACCTGGGAACCTCAGAAAAGGATGGAAACACCACGGAAATGGACAGGAAACAGCAGGGGCAGCATGCATGGATGCCTCTGAGGCTGCTTAAACGCACCATTATGCCAAAATTATGGGCAACAGCATGGCCATGACAGAGTGACAGAATGAAGCTAGATAGCATCTAAAACATGCAATAATTGACCCTGACACTATAGGGGACGGCATGCAGAGGCAGCGGCAGCAGGCTAGAGAGTGGCATGGCGACATACCCTAAATGGACTCAGGCTTCAAACCAATGGGTGGCAGAGAGGAACCAAAGGAGGTGAGCAAGAAGTGCTCAAATAATATCGGTACATGATAAAAGTTTGCCAGTATATTTTGTGGATTACACAGCAGGGTGGCGACAAAGTTAACATGGAAGCCATGAAAACAACCCAAAATTCTGCCTGACACAGCTCGTTTGATAAGGGGACCATGTATGGAGGCAGTGAACTAGTAGTAGATTAAAGGTGCTGCAGTTAAAACTATGTTAGTTGGATCTTGGCATGGAGCTGGCGCTCCGCTGCCAGGCGAGCTTTCGCCAATCCAAGCCCCTGTCTCTAGGCTACTCCCCAAACAGCACTTCTAAGAACCTTTTGTATAAGATCAAGTGTAGTAGCGTTCTTATAAGTTTAGGATATGCCGGGTGAGGGGAATGTAAACAGATGCGCAAGAAGCGCTGAAATAATATCGGTAAATGATAAAAGTTTGCAAGTATATTTTGTGGATTACACAGCAGGGTGGCGACAAAGTTAACAAGTTTGATGTGGAATGCCCTGTAATAGCTCTTGGGCGGTGTGCCTTTTATCGCCTAGGCTCAGCAGTTTGAGCACCGCCTGCTGTCGCTTAGCGACGGCACTGCTGCTGTGCCTAGAGCTACCGACTGATGGCGCCGTGCCCACGGATGGTAGTTCGGAGGAGGAGGTGGAGGAGGGGTGGGAGGAGGAGGATTCATAGTAGGCCTGAAACACCTGGACCGAGGTAGGCCCCGCAATCCTCGGCGTCGGCAGTATATGAGCAGCCCCAGGGTCAGACTCGGTCCCAGCCTCCACCAAGTTAACCCAATGTGCCGTCAGCGATATATAGTGGCCCTGCCCGGCAGCACTCGTCCACGTGTCCGTGGTCAGGTGGACCTTGTCAGAAACGGCGTTGGTCAGGGCACGGATGATGTTGTCTGACACGTGCTGGTGCAGGGCTGGGACGGCACATCGGGAAAAGTAGTGGCGGCTGGGGACCGAATACCGAGGGGCGGCCGCCGCCATGAGGCTGCGAAAGGCCTCGGTCTCTACTAGCCTATAGGGCAGCATCTCCAGGCTAAGCAATCTGGAGATGTGCACATTAAGGGCTTGGGCGTGCGGGTGGGTTGCACTATATTTGCGTTTCCGCTCCAGCGTCTGGGGTATGGAGAGCTGAACGCTGGTGGATGCTGTGGAGGATCGTGGAGGCGACGATGGGGTTTTTGTGGCAGGGTCCTGGGCAGGGGGCTGACTAGCAGATGACAAAGGGAAGGAGCAGTGGTGTGCCCGGCGGAGGTAACGGGCTGGTGCAGTGTTGGGGTGTTTAGCGTTATATGCCTGGCATTTACTGGTGGGGTTTAGTAAGCTAGTAGTGGTGACCAATGGGTGGCAGAGAGGAACCAAAGGAGGTGAGCAAGAAGCGCTGAAATGATTTCCTATGTCAACAAAAGGTTGACGGTATAGTTAGTCGATAACACAGCATGGTGGCGACATAGTGACCAAGTTCCATAACGTATCTGGTGAAACACCCGAAAAATGAGCCTGACACAGCTCGTTTGAAAAGGGGACGACATTTGGAGGCAGCCATGGAGAGGACTTCCATGATTAAGAGCGACAGTATGGGGCATCCATATTGCGCTTCTATGATTGCAACTGCAGGTCTCCAGCATGGCGGCGACAGACGCGCCGAGTTCCACTATGTATCTGGTGAAACACCTGAAAATTCTGCCTGACAAAGCTTGTTTGATAAGGGGACCATGTATGGAGGCAGTGAACTAGTAGTAGATTAAAGGTGCTGCAGTTAAAACTATGTTAGTTGGATTTTGGGATGGAGCTGGCGCTCCGCTGCCAGGCGAGCTTTCGCCAATCCAAGCCCCTGTCTCTAGGCTACTCCCCAAACAGCAATTCTAAGAACCTTTTGTATAAGATCAAGTGTAGTAGCGTTCTTATAAGTTTGGGATATGGCGGGTGAGGGGAATGTAAACAGATGCGCAAGAAGCGCTGAAATAATATCGGTAAATGATAAAAGTTTGGCAGTATATTTTGTTGATTACACAGCAGGGTGGCGACAAAGTTAACAAGTTTGATGTGGAATGTCAAAAAATAGCCAGTTTCCTCTGCTTTACTGTACAAAGAGGAGGAGAAGGAGGAAAATGAGGAGGAGGAGTGCATAAATTATTCAGGTTGTGCTTCCTTCACTTGGTGGAGATTGGAAATTATGAGAAATCCAGGCTTTATTCATCTTAATAAGCGTCAGCCTGTCAGTGCTGTCAGTCGACAGGCGTGTACGCTTATCGGTGATGATGCCACCAGCTGCACTGAAAACCCGCTCGGACAAGACGCTAGCGGCAGGGCAGGCAAGAACCTCCAAGGCGTACAGCGCCAGTTCGTGCCACATGTCCAGCTTTGAAACCCAGTAGTTGTAGGGAGCTGTGTGATCATTTAGGACGATGGTATGGTCAGCTACGTACTCCCTCACCATCTTTCTGTAAAGATCAGCCCTACTCTGCCGAGACTGGGGACAGGTGACAGTGTCTTGCTGGGGTGACATAAAGCTGGCAAAAGCCTTGTAAAGCGTACCCTTGCCAGTGCTGGACAAGCTGCCTGCTCGCCTACTCTCCCTCGCTACTTGTCCCGCAGAACTACGCACTCTGCCGCTAGCGCTGTCAGAAGGGAAATACTGTTTCAGCTTGTGCACCAGGGCCTGCTGGTATTCATGCATTCTCACACTCCTTTCCTCTGCAGGGATGAGAGTGGGAAGATTTTGCTTGTACCGTGGGTCCAGGAGAGTGAACACCCAGTAATCGGTGCTGGAATAAATTCTTTGAACGCGAGGGTCACGGGATAGGCAGCCTAGCATGAAATCTGCCATATGCGCCAGAGTACCAACGCGTAAGAATTCACTCCCCTCACTGGCCTGACTGTCCATTTCCTCCTCCTCCAACTCCTCCAACTCCTCTTCTTCTGCCCATACACGCTTGTGGGAAGGGTCCAGAAAACAGTTCCTCAGAGTATGCCGGTTCAAAAGCCAAATTTTCCTGGGAGGGGGCAGACTGGGGGGGAGGAGGCTGAGGTGCAGGAGCTGGAGGAGTGGCGATTTCGGTGACATGGGTGGACTGCGTGGAAGACTGTCTGGTGGTGGACAAATTGCTCAAAGCATTGTCAGCAATCCACGACATCACCTGTTCGCACTGTTCTGGCATGTTAAAAGTTGATTTTAGAAAAAAGGAGGCCACGGATAACAAGTACGAGGAGATTACCACAGTCAAGGTGCCTGGATCTATGAGTAGGTGTCCGAGGAGATTACCACAGTCAAGGTGCCTGGATCTATGAGTAGGTGTCCCTGATTTATCATGATGGAAGCCTGAAGAAATGTTTCATGCAGTTTTTACAGCCAAGTTCTTGCAGGGTTTACATTAACTCTGCTTTTTAAGCAAGTGCAATAACTGTTGTGTATTTGAATGTATATGTAGAAATGTAATTGTTTTGTGATTATCTTGTTATTTGGGGACTATGAACTCTTTAAGAGCTTCCAATAAAACCAAAGTTGTGTAAAGAAGAAAGCAAAAGGGTGAAGTAGTTAACACCCTTCTCTTTTTGTAGTCTCTTTATAACCCATTACAAGACACAATGACACAGTTCATTTTCCACATGGATCAAGGAAGAAGCTGGAAAATGTGATAAAAGGAATTTAATGTTGAATCAATAGATTTAAAACTTTAATATAGGAAACATCCACTGCCTGAACTTTTCTGACCTGGCTCCGTTATATAACATTGCAGAAAGCCGAGTTGATTTAAACTCTTAATATTGCTAATAACTGTAGTCATTAACCCCTTGACACATCATGTATTTTCATCCTGCTTTACTTTACATGGCAGTTTTGGGTCCGGAAAGGTAGCAGACTTTTTCTTTGTTTCCTGGACTGGCTATTAAATATTGACATTGAGATGTTGTTCAAGCAGCAGCTATAAAAACCGGCCTCAGAGTAAAATTACAGAACAAATTACCTGGGTATCCATTTATCAATCTCCATAGGGCAGAAAATGTTGTGTTTGAAGCTGAAAATAAAGAACATAAAATGTGACCTATATTTGTCATATTTGGACCAATCATTGAGGATGCCGACAAACATAACATACAAATCATTCCACAATTATTATGTTATCTAAAGGGTGTCTAAGCACACTATTTCAATAATAATTATTATCTATTTTCAATTCAATTCATACAATGGGTTGCAAAAGTATTCATTTCCCATAAACTTTTCCTCATTTTTAAACATTACAGTCACAACTTTAAATGTATTTTGAAGGCATCAGTGTAACATCTATGGCAGCACTATCCTCGGCCTGTGGTGTGCTATGTTTGATATTGTTTTGGCGCAGTTGTGGTACGAATGCTGTTTTTGCAACTTTCCATTGTGCCAAACAAACATAGGAAAGTGCAAAATCTCCTGCTTGTGTCAAATTTATTACTGGCTTAGACTAGTTTTCACAATACTGAACATTTTCGCTTCGGCACATTTTTTCGTGTGAAATAACTCCTGGCGTAGGACATCAACCAGTATCAAATATAAAGACCAATTGCTCCATAGAGGGACACATGCACCAAAAGAAAAAACATTTTGCAACAAACCCAAGAAAACCCCAGTATTATGAGACAGACCAAAAAACCAAACAAATACAACAACATACATAGATTCACTTGATGAATTCAGACAAAACAAAAATGGAATAGAATAGAACAACCAAATCAAAGACAAATTGTAGTCATAAATTCCCCCCAAAAAGTAACAAGAAGTCATTTACAAATATTTATAGACTGTAAAAAAAATGGTACTTGCTTTTGATATTTTTGGCAAATTAAAAATTTGAAACGTATGTTGTGAGCATATGTATTGCATTCTACTTTAATGGCCCACCTCCACCTCGAGAAAATGGCATCTCCCACCATTTTGATTTTTGTCGAACAGAAACAGAGCCAATCACAAGTCAGGAGACTCTGCACTCCACACAGCATGACGTGGTACACTTACACGTCGATAGCAGTGGTTGGCTGGCCTGATCAGGTGACCCTGGATGATATGTAATCACTACTTTCCCTGCCCGCTGCTGCGCGCATCATTCCTTGTCTCTGGATGCCGTTAGGGAGAGAGCTGCGCTGGTCAGGGGATAGCGTTAGGTGTTCTATTAGATTAGTGTTAGGCAGGAGTGATCTACAAGAAGCACAACCCTTGTTAGGGCTACAATAGCTTTATATTTTATTTTTTTTATTGCTTGTGGCTGGGCTTGCGGCACAGTAGTGCAGCTAGTACCATATTGGACGAATTTGTGCTGGGACTTGCGAACGTTGTATTTAGCTCTTATATGACACACCATATCCATCTCAAACACCTAAGTGGGACAATTTATAGGGGTTTGATTGATAGGCACAGTCTGCCGATTTATTTTATTTTATTTTTTTTCAAAACAAAGTGACAGGCACACACCACAAATCCAGTTGTGTGCTGTCAGCGTAGGTTAGAAACTAGGCATACAAGAACCCAACCGGCTTTCTTAGGGCTACAATAGCGTCATATATATATATATATAATATATATATATATATATATTTATTATTTATTTGCTTGTGGCTGCCTTGCTGGCACTAGTAGTGCAGCGAGTACCATTTTTTGTGATGATTTGCAGGGAGACTTGCGAACTCTATTTAGCTCTTAGTGACACACATATCCATCTTAAAACCTGAGTGGGACAATTTATTAGGTTTGATTGAATTAGGCACAGTCTGCTTTTTCTTTTTTTTTACTTTTTCTTTTTTTTATAACTCAAAGTCATCATGCACAGCACCAATCCAGTTGTGTGCTGCTGTAGGCTAGAAACTAGCCATACGAGAACCCAACAGGCCTCTTAGGGCTACAATAGCGTTATATATTTTATTTTTTGTTGATTGCTTGTGGCTGGCCTTGCTGGCACTAGTAGTGCAGCTAGTACCATATTGTGACAAATTTGCAGGGAGTCTTGCAACGTTCTGTTTAGCTCTTAGTAATCCTCTTCTCATCCTATTTTTCAGCTACTTGACACATGTTTTTGTTCTTTGGTTCTTATGTGTAGCTGAGATGTAGCAGTGCTGAGAATGTTATATACATCTCATGGATCTCATCATCTCATGATCTGTCTCATCTCTCTTTCTATGTGTCAGATACAAGTAGAAAGTTCAGAACTTAAATGAAAGCGTAAAAAACCTTGTACCCTGATAATGTAACCACATTTTCAGCACTCTGTAACTCACAGCACTAGATGGATTATAATGTGTCTGCTTAAAGAGGCCCCACCCACAATATGGAATTTTACACTAACCAGCCTTGGGAGTGAGCTAAAACAGTTATAAAACTGAGTAAAATTGTAAAAGAGGGTTTTTAGAATTTTCTTTCAGGGGCCCACTCAACCAGAGCTGTATCAACCTCCTGGGCGGAAAGAGCATCAGTGTCCTTAGTGCGGATTTGCAAAGCAGCAACCTGGAAGAACCCTTCTACATTTTTCAGGCACTACAAACTCGATATAGCTCTTTCTTTTGGGAGGAAAGTCCTGTCAGCGGTTGTCCTCCACTAAATCCTTTATTCTCTGTTATTCCTCCTGTCAGTCCCGTTGTGGAGGTCAAAGGAAAAATTAAAATGACTCTTACTGGTAATTGGATTTTCCGTAGTTCTCCACAAAAGCACAAAATACACAAAATATAAAAAATATATAGTACAGTAAATAGACTTATTAGTAAGGCTCATTCATTGAACATTCCTTGGTTACAAACTGGAGTTTGAATGGGAAAACCCATTTAATGGCTTCACATTTCACAGGTTTTCACATACCTGTCCCTGGGAAGGCGGGGAATCCCTCCTATCAGTGCCGTTGTGGTGGATTACGGAAAATCCAATTACCGGTAAGAGTAATTTTCTTTTTTTTTTGCACAAAAAAATGTATACACTCAACAATTGTCATTTCCACTTTTTAGTGGAGGGGTCTAAACAAAAAAGAATTTACAGCTTGTAAAATAAATTCAACCGACTACAAATAGTAGGATGTAGCCAAGCAGAACAAGATAAACCTTCACTTATTGCTTACTGTACAATGCAGTTATTCTCAGCAGTGGATTTGTGGGAATACATCCTTGGGTAGTGTTATATAGTCGGGCTGATCACCTCCGCTTGACAGGTCACTTATCCGTGTTGCTTTGATTGCTTGTTCCTGATAAGTGGCCCTATAAATCACCACATGCAATAGGGCTTGGTGAACAATTGTTTGGTTTCTGCTGTTTTATTTTTGACAAATCTACACTACCCTACCTACGTTCTGTTGTGCATGGTTTAGATTTTAACTGTTGCTCTGCTGTATGTTTAATATAGACTCTCCTTCCTTTCTCTTCCATAATGTTATGCAAAAAGGTAAAATGTGGTGCCACCTTCTACAACACCTCAGTTTCTTTAGCCCTGGACTCTGCAACCCCCCTCACTCTCACTACCACTAGACAACCCTACCGACAACCCTGCACATGAACCTCACAAAACATCTGAGGCAAAGTACCAGGAGTGCTAAACAGTGTCTTCCTTTGAGAGGGATTTATTTCGTTATACAATCAGGGAAATCTGCCCTTGCATTAATCTTATATCTTTTCTATCTAACAACCCCAGACAATCATATTCTACATTGAATTACCTTTTACGTCATCGGGGCACCCCCACGAACCTCTCTCTTTTCAGCTGAGGGTTTCCCCTCACACTTAAAAAACAAAATAGACAGCATCAGAGAAAGTTTCAACCTTCAATCCCTGCAACGCACCCAGCATGTGCAATGCCCTTCCCATTTAACCAACTTCTTTTCCCCCATTAGAAAAAATCCTCCATATTGTCAAGCTCACAACTCACTCCTTGTGCGGTTACATCTCTTCCCCAATTTCACTGCTGTGTTCGTCCCAGCTCTAATTCATCTCTTTAAACTTTTGCTATCCATTAGTATTGTTCCATCTTCCTATAAACAAGCAACTGTTACACCTATCCTAAAGAAGCCATCTCTGGATCCATCTACTCTGCTGCACCTATCGACCTATCTCACTACTTCCATTGCTATAAAGCTCCTGGTACAACATGTCCAATTGGAACTATCCTCCTACTTTTCCTCCAACTCGCTCTTTGACTAATCTGGTTTCTGACCCAATCACTCCACTGAGCCTTCCCTGACCAAATTCCTCAATGATCTACTGTCTGCTGAATTAAAACACCAATAATCTGCTCTCCTTGATTGAGTCATCTCCCTTGACCATTTGCTCTCGCTGAAGATGTTTTCTCATTACCTGCTCTTCTCCATCTCCACCTCTGGCCCGGACTGCACATGAAGTCCCATGGCTTTTAATATCACTCCTTTAGAGATGACACGCAGATCTATATTTATGGTCTCTTCTAGCCTAAATCCCATTCAGCCATATCCTTCTTCTTCTCTTCTCATTTTCTAAAACATGATTTGCCACAAATACAGCAATAATATTGCAACAATTATACTGTTAAAATTGTAACCTAAGTATACAGCAAAATGTAGACAGTTAAAACCGGTGTTTATTAGATGGCCATTAAAAGTGGGGCAAAAATGTACAAGACATAGTAAAAAAGCTACACTTAAAGGTAAATACATAAACTGGAATGCACACGCCCAGTGTTAGCTGTATAGAAATCAGTAGATAGATGCTCTCAAAAAGTCCAAGCAAGTAATAATTATACAGAGTCAGCATCTATGTTGCAAACTACAAATTCAGTAAACAAGCATTCATGCCATTGTCTCCCCGATGGTTGCGATATCTAAGGAAAATATGCATCTTACTAGTATCATCGGTTGCTGCAAGTTTCACAGAATGCTAGATAGCCAGGAGCAAACGTGTGTACCAATCTTTCACGAATCAAATGCCCTTTCCTAAAGGTGAGTAACATCCAACAGGTCACTGTCAAGAGTCAAAATGGACCAATATTGTCTTAAGATATCTTTCACTTTCGTTGACCCATTATTGTAGGTTGCAATCATCCAGAACAGGTCATCCCCTGTCCTCTTCGTCTCCCTTTTACCCTCTAAAAGATCCTGTCTCGATCTACAGGAGGCAAACTTGTAAGCCTTTTTGATATCCCTATCTGGATACCACCCTCTCCTTGTATCTTTTGCAAAGGTCATTAGCCTTCTCATGAAAATCCCCATCCTCACTACAGTATCAGCGCATACATAGATATTGGCCCTTCGGTATACCTCTCCGTAGGGCTAGTGGGTAATAGTAATGTAGGTAGGTAGGTTTTGCCATCAACTAGAAAAAAGTTTCTAGTCAGTGAAAATCATAAAAGTTCCAATACAAACAGACTATGTGCTCTATGTTGAATACTCCAAGTTGAAAGGAAGTATTGGACCACCTCAAGTCCTTTGGTATGTGGGATGGATGAGTAAAGGGCCTCAACATCTATACTGCCCAAACACACTTCCTCTTCAACCTCCTGGATACGCTCCACATGTCTCAATAGATCACCAGTGTCCCTAATGTAGGATGGTAATGCCAGAACATAGGGTCTAAGAACTTTGTCAATATAAACACCTATGTTCTGGCACAAGAAATTCACCCCAGACACAATAGGTCTCCACTTGAGAGTATCCACCCCCATGTGGATGTTAGGTAGCATAGAAGGATGGAGACAAGAACTAAAGTTCAGACTCACTAATGAGCTTCTGATTAAAGGTCCCCAAAAGGAAAGCCTTAAGTTCCTCACCAAACCCCTGCGTTGGATTACAATCCAGAATTGCATAACCCGATCTATCACTCAGGAGATCAAGACATAGTTGGCGTATTTGTTGGTGTCCAGTATCACATTGTTGCCCCCCTTTGTTACAGGGTTTTATTGTGACACTGGAGTGTCCCTCCAACAAGTGGGCAACTACACGTTCATCTCTCTGGCACACCAGGCCAGATCCAGTACCTCCTGGTACTACTGATACAGTCTTCCCCTGGTTAACTCTGAAGATGCTCGGTGATGAGCAGAAATGCATCAGGGCCACGTGGGGGAAATGGGTCTGCCCTTGCGAAGGTTGGGAACTAATTATTAGCTCGCTAATGTGAGCTAATAGTAAATTTGGTTCTATGTTTCCAGGGTGCGGATGGTTAATGATTAAGTCATTTAAGCCTCTTTGCTGTATGTTAACCCCTTACCAACATGTGACATAATAGTACACACATGCCGGGTGCAGGTGCATGAAGAGGGCTTAGGCCCCTTCCACACTTCCGTTTTTCAAGCGCATTTTCTGCGCATGCTTTTGACGTGCAGAACGTACATTGCACTCTGACCCATTGTAATCAATAGGCCTTTTCAGACTTTTTTAACGTGCATTTAAAGGGAACCTGTCACCAGGAGACCCATTTTTAGCACTCCGCCAGTCCCCACAGAGCATAGTACATACACTGCCAAAGTGTTTTTGTATTGAAAATAGGTTTTACAGAAAAAAAGATATGTTATATTGTACCTTTCATTAGCATCTGCTGTGTGACTAGGCAGTTGCCAAATGGGAGGGGCTGGAAAGGAACAATACCCCCCCCCCACCCCCACCCTTGGGAAACATGTGACCTTTTCAAATATATGAATAACTCTCCTCACTCGGGATTGGCTGTAGAGGAGCAGGGGGCATGCTAAGCCCAGTGATGGGTGTTTTCATATATTTGAAAAGGTCACATGGAGAAGCTGTTCCCCAAGGGTGGGGGGAAACTGCTCCTTTCCAGCTCCTCCCAAAAGGCAACTGCCTAGTCACACAGCAGATGCTAATGAAAGGTACAATATAACATATCTTTTTTTCTGTAAAACCAATTTTTTATACAAAAACACTTTGGCAGTGTATATACTATGCTCTGTGGGGACTGGGGGAGTGCTAAAAATGGGTCTCCTGGTGACAGGTTCCCTTTAAATCTCGATATGCTCTACTTTTGCAAGTCACGCGCGTGAAAAACGCATCATACAAGTCTATGGAGATGCATCAAAAACTCTGAGACACATGCAAGTCCAATGCAAGTGCAATGCGTTTTTCACACATCAATTGCCATAGAAAAGATAGAGCTCAGTCCTCAGTCCTTTCACGCATTGAAATTGCGCGTGAAAAACAGAGACACTGAACAAACTAACTGAAAACTGATTGAACTCTGATGCAAAATGTCCGTTTTTCACTGATCGCACCCTGATCGAACTCTGACGTGATCTGCAACGCAAGTGTGGAAGAGGCCTTACAGGCGGCGCCCTCTCTATACCCTAGGGAGTCTGAAAAATAGTAAAAATTAAAAAAAAGTTTAAAAAAATTATAATAAAAAAACCCAAAATTGTAAATCACCCCCTTTCCTTAGAACTGATATAAATATTAATAAACAGTAAAAATCATAAATGCATTAGGTATCGCCGCTTCCGAAAATGCCCGATCTATCAAAATATAATAATGTTTTTTCATTGCGTTTAACCCCATAACGGAAAATAGCACCCAAAGTCGAAAATGGCACTTTTTTGCCATTTTGAAAAATATAAAAATTCAATAAAAAGTGATCAAAAGGTGGTACAGTCTTTAAAATGGTATCAATGAGAATGACATCAAAATTCGCAAACAATGACACCACCAACAGCTCCGTATACCAAAGTATAAAAAAAAGTTATTAGCACCAGAAATGGCAAAATAAACATTTTTTCTTTTTTTGTACAGGAGGTTTTAATTTTTGTAAATGTATGAAAACATTATAAAACCTATACAAATTTGGTATCACCATGATCGTACCAACCAAAAGAATAAAGTAGACATGTCATTTGTGGCAGACAGTGTGAAAGCCGTAAAATCCAAGCCCACAAGAACACAATGCAAATGCGCTTTTTCACCATTTTCACTGCATTTGGAATTTTTTTCCCGCTTCCCAGTACAAGGCATGGAATATTATATACTAACATTTTGAAGTGTAATTTGTTACGCAGAAGACAAGCCATCACACAGCTCTGTACATGGAAAAATAAAAAAGTTATAGATTTTTGAAGGTGGAGAGTGAAAAAAGAAAATGCAAAAACCAAAAAGGGCTGCGGCAGAAAGGGAATTGCTATTACAATGTTGATTGATGGAATAAAGTGTACAATTTTCCACAGGACAGGGCCTAACTTGTTGATCGGTGGGGGCCTCAGTGATGAGACCCCCACATATCATGTGAACGAGGAGTCCAATGGGGTCCCAGGGACCTTAGATGTACCCCTTGTTGCTCCCGAATATTAACCCCTTAACGCTCTGCGCCGTAGCTCTATGGCGCAGAGGTATAAGGAGTGTATGAAGAGGGCTCACGGGCTGAGTCCTCTTCATACAAAGGTGGGGGTTTTTGCATATTGCAGAAAACCCCCACCGCTAATAACCGCGGTCGGTGCTTGCACCGATCGTGGCTATTAACCCCTCCGTTGCCGCCGGCAAAGTCGCCGGCGGCATTTAAAAGACGGCGGCGCGCGGTTGCCATGGTAGCCTCGGGTCTTCGTTTGAATCTGTTGAATGTGCTGCAAAAATGCCATATATTGCAATACAGAAGTATTGCTGTATATGGTAGCAGCGATCTGACCATCTAGGGTTAATGTACCCTAGATAGCCTAAAAAATAGTGAAAAAAAAGTTAAAAAAATAAAAAAAATTAATAAAATATAAAAAATTCAAATCACCCCCCTTTCCCTAGAACTGATATAAAACATAATAAACAGTAAAAATCACAAACATATTAGGTATTGCCACGTCCCAAAATGCCAGATCTATCAAAATATAAAAACGGTTACGGAGACGGGAAATGGCGCCCAAATGTCCGAAATGCGACTTTTACACCTTTTTACATCACATAAAAAATGGAATAAAAAATGATCAATATGTCGCACAGACCTCAAAATGGTGGCAATGAAAACGGTGGCTCATTTCGCAAACAATGACAGCTCATACAGCTCCGTGCGCCAAAGTATGAAAAAGTTATTAGCTTCAGAAATGGCAAAATTTTTTTTTCTTTTTTGTACACATTCGTTTAATTTTTGAAAATGTATTAAAACACAATAAAACCTATATAAATTTGGTATCACCGCGATCGCACCGAACCAAAGAATAAAGCTGAGGTGTTATTTTGAGTGCACAGTCAAAGTCGTAAAAACTGAGCCCACAAGAACGATTTTTTTTCAATTTTTCCACATTTGGAATTTTTTTTCAGCTTCGCAGTACACATGTTAAAATAAATGACATTACGGGAAAGTAAAATTTGTTATGCACAAAATAAGCCCTCACATAGGTCTGTACACGTAAAAATGAAAAAGTTATGGATTTTTGAAGGTGGAGAGCGAGAAATGAGCGAAAAAACCCTGCGTCCTTAAGGGGTTAATGGAGCAGACCGTTTTGCTGCACTGATCTCTATGGAGCTGGCGGTACTCTCCATTGTCCGTCTGCTCCTTTGAGATGTATGGAGCAGCCGTCTGCTCCATTAATCTCCGGGAGCAACAAGGGGTCCAACTGCCATACCAGGAGCCCCATCAGACCACTCGTTTGTGAAATCTGTGGGGGTTTCATCACTGAGACCCCCACGGATCAGCAAGCTAGGCCCTATGCCGTTGATAGGGCCTAACTTGGTTTGTGGGACAGCCCCTTCAAGGACACCCATTGGACAAATTGGTTCGGTTAAGTACAGGAAGTGATAGCCCAGTTTGGCCCACACAACTTCTGCCACAATACTTTCCCACAATCTTGAAAGGCAGAGAGACATAAGTCCACTCGAGTAGCTTATATGTTAGACCGAGAACATGGCCATATGGATTTGTAGATAAAAGAACCCAGGTTAAAAAACATTGCTTTGTATCCACATGTGAATAAATCCTTGAAACGAAGACAGAGTGCTGCTTTTTTTCCTTTGGTTTCAGTGGACTTTTGGGGTCTTGGGTCAGACCCTTATAACCCTGCACCCATACTGAATTTAATCCAACTTCTCACAGTGCCGCCCTTTCTCTTTGTTCAGGTTAAAATAGGGCTTAATGATCTGGGCCTAAACCTGTTACAGTTCAATATAAATGCATCACTGCCAGGCACAGAAAACCACTTTTTCAGCTCAGGATCAAGGTCCCACCAACCAGCCCCAGGCAGGCCTCACATGCAATATAGAGCTTCATCCAATCTCCCTTCTACAGGGTTCTACCCTGCCCTGTAACATAAATGATGGCTCTTTAATGGGAGTGGGAAAAATTGCCTACTGTCTTCCTGACCAGATCCCAGGACCGATCAGCAGTATACAGTATATGGAGGAATTTATCATGACTTGTACTGGTGTACAACCCTTAATACAGTCACCAGGAACTGCAACTATTTCCCGATTTACGCCTCCATGTGTTTGTTAATAGGGACCGATCTAAACGAGGTGCAAAAAAGAGGGGTCATGCTAAGATTCGGGTCCGCAGACTAAAAAAGGGCGCATTAAAGATTAAACAAGATGGAGACAAGCTTTCTAGATCTGCCTCCCCTTCCTCTGGCAGGTTGCATTTTGGAAGGACGTTTGCATCCAGCTCATAGTGAAGGCATGTTCATGTGGAAGGTCTTCTTGTTATGGAAGCACATGATATACAGTTATGGACAAAAGTTTTGAGAATGATGCATATATAACAGAATGTTATAAAGAGTGATTAGCTTAACAGCAATTAATTGCAATATTATTCAATAAAGTCAATATTTGCCTAGGAAATTAACTATTTCCCCCAAAACACATTTCAACTTCATTGCAGGCCTGCCTTAAAAGGAGCAGCTAAGATCGTTTCAGTGATTGCTCCATTAAAGGGAACCTGTCACCAGGAGACCCATTTTTAGCACTCCCACAGTCCCCACAAAGCATAGTACATACACTGCCAAAGTGTTTTTGTATTAAAAATTGGTTTTACAGAAAAAAGATATGTTATATTGTACCTTTCATTAGCTTCTGCTGTGTGACTAGGCAGTTGCCCAATAGGAGGGGCTGGAAAGGAGCAGTTCCCCCCACCCTTGGGAAACATGTGACCTTTTCAAATATATGAATAACTCCCAACACTCAGGATTGGCTGTAGTGGAGCAGGGGGCGCCGCTAAGCCCAGTGATGGGTGTTTTCATATATTTGAAAAGGTCACATCATGAGAAGCTGTTCCCCAAGGGTGGGGGGAACTGCTCCTTTCCAGCCCCTCCCAAAAGGCAACTGTCTATCATACAGCAGATGCTAATGAAAGGGTACAATATACATATCTTTTTTTCTGTAAAACCAAATTTTTATTACAAAAATACTTTGGCAGTGTATGTGCTATGCTCTGTGGGACTGGGGAGTGCTAAAAATGGTCTCTGTGACAGGTTTCCTTAACACAGTTGTGGGGGTGTTATGAGGACAGGGCTGGGATATCAATCTTTCATGACTAAGTAAGAATCACACGACTGGACACTTTAAAAGAGGCTGATGCCTGCGGCATTTCCTATTTCGGCGCCGCCCGATCGTGCGCACGCAGCGCCGAAGCAGTTTCTGCAATAAGTATTAAAAAGTGTTAAAACCGCGATACCGCGGTTTTAACACTAACGAGAGCTAGCACCGGCACCACTCACCCTGAGCTGGTGCTCGGTGTTTACACTTACAACACTACCATTTCAAATGGTAGGTTTCCTTTAACTCATTCTAACTGTCAATAAAAGCTTTTGTTCTCAAACTTTTGGCCATGACTGTATTCAACGACTGACACTCCTCCTCCCACCTGAGTCCAATCACTGGGTCCCAGAACCTTGGAAAATCATAATGGTTCTGGGGCCATTGGATCTGGCTGGGCCTCCAGTTCATTTGAAGACCAAATATGACCCACTTATTGTGTTTCCATTGAAAGTTCTAAAAACTGAGACCCAAGCGGGCATGCGCCCAGCTCCCCAATTCATAAAATGTAGATGGTATCTGACTAGGGCAAACCATAGTTTCATAATTCCCCTAGAGTTATGCCAAGAGATTCTTTGAAGTTTTGGCTGTGTTTCTTTGGGTTCCATCTTGTGTCTTCTTGGTTTTCGCCTGCTCTGGTGACTATTCTTCTTATTTGTATTGTCTTTATTTAGGGTAAATGAGGCAATAGGCAGGGAGAATCCATTGTCTGTGTCACCGATTTGTTCCCAGAACCTGCTTTACAATATGAGACAAAATAAGAGACCACAGTGCTCTCTTGCTAGTTCAAAATAGCATATATAGATCTATGTTTATTTTGAAGTTTCTTACTGCATCAGGCTGGAAAGCATGTAATGTTGAATCATTCTCTGTTTCCTGTGTTAATAAAACAATGGGGCTTATTTACTATGGGTCCCGCGGCCGCATTTCCGTTGTGTTTTCCCACGTTTTCATGGATTGGGCCACTTGGGCAGGAATTTATAGGGCCCAGCGCACCGCTGGTGCTGCTCATTCGAAAACAGTTAAAAGCGGGCCTCTCCCAGCATTCCTGTCAGATCTTCGTGCTTGCGCCATAGAAAAGCTTGTTCCCTGATCCCTGCGTTCTTTGTGTGATTTCCTGTTTGTGACCCGGTTCCTTATTTTACTCTGATACTGTTACGCCTACCCTGACCTGTTGCTCCATTCCCAACTCTGATTCCGGGCTGCCATCCTGACCTCCTGCCTGTCCCTGACACGATCTTGCCTAACATCTGTGTACCTCGCCTTGGCTGCACCGTGGACAAAGTCGCACCTTGTTGAACGACTTGGTGGTACCACCCACAGCAAGTCCAACCCCAACCCCTTTGCGACAGGCTATGGTGAAAACCTGGTACCACTTAGATTCCAGTCCCAGGTGTCAGCTTACGTCATTGTCTCGGTGGTCCAAGGCCCACTACTCTAGAGCCTGACACAATACTTTTGACTGATGGTTTTACTTATATTTACAGCCATGCTGAGGAAATTCCTGAGCTAATAACTGCAGCTGGATATTATGTTGGATCCTTAGTAGGACCTAGCTGAATGTACCACAGAATAGTTTCCAAAAGATAAATGTGACCATTGCTCAATATATTTACTGGCCAAGACCACTCATGTGCCATAGGACAAAGACTTCTTTAATTAAAATTTCCTATACTGAGCTGACATGTTCGTAGCAAGGAATGATTCACAGGAAGGTTCAAAGTAGTGCCATGACGGAGCCCCAAATACTTTATTTTATGACTTCTGTTGACTGTTGCATCATGTAATAGCTGTAAAATTTTCCAGTTGCTGCATTCCTATTTGCATGCCAGCTGGCCACTTTCTTAATACTCTTTTTTTTCACTGCCAGCTCAGAAGACAACCTATTTTCAATCACTCTTTATCAGAGACGCTAAAGTGTGATGACTACTGTATATTGTACAAATGCAAATTAGTTGGCTAGGATCCCTGTGATCATAATCCCTGTAATAAAGCTTGGTAAAATTGTTAATGCTTTATTTATATTTTACTTATGTGACTAATCTGACCTGAATACATAGGATCATAATAATGTTTGATTTTAGTTCCATAAATACTGTTGGAGCAAATAATTCTAATAGTGCAGTCATCAGAGGTCTACAGTGGGGCTTAATTAAAGAAACATAAAAACTGTTGTTAGATCAACAAATTAACCTAGGATTAAACTGATTAACCTTTCTTTACTCTGATGATTAAAAATGCTTTTTTTGTTTTAAGAGTAAAATTGCTTTGAATTGAATGCTTTGAAACAATCACTGTTGTCTTCCTAAATGTACAGAACCCATTTTCTTTAAAAAAGACACTCTGTCTTACCCAATGCTAGAAGAAACTGCAAAATAAAATTGCTGTAGAATATACACCAAATCCAAACAAGACAATGGCTGATCATTCCAAAATCCATGAATGGTCCATGAAAAACAGACCACTGAAAACATTGGGGCAGATTTATCAAGTGTCTGAAAGTCAAATATTTTCTAGTTGCCCATGGCAACCAATCACAGCTCAGCTTTCATTTACCATACTCATAATATTTTTGAAGGGGAGCTGTGATTGGTTGCCGTCATAGTTTGTGAGCCGCCGGCGCACACGAGCTGTCACTGCTGCCCAGACTGCATCAGCGAGCTGCGGGGAGCGTCGGAAAGATAGTTCCATTATTTTAATGAGCGGGCAGGGCTGCTGGCTGCATACAGGAGGGGAAGTGGGGTGGGTTATATACTGAGGGGGGCAGGCAGGCTGGCTGTATACTGGAAGGAGCAGCTGGTTGGCTGTATACAGTGGGTGGGGGGAATGCTAGCTGGCTGTATACAGGGGTGGCGCAGGCTACTGGCTGGCTGTATCTAGGAGGGCAAGCTGGCTGGCTGTATCTGGGGACTCTCTGGTTATCTACTGGGGGGACTGTCTGTTATATACTGGGGGCTGGCTATATACTTGGGGGGCTGGCTTGTTTATACTGGGGAGAGCTGGGCTGGCTATATACTGGGGAGGGGTGGGCTGGCTACATACTGGGGGGACTGCTGTGGCTATATACAGGGAGCTGGCTGTATACTGGGAGGACTGGCTGTATAATTGAAGGACTGGTTGGCAATATACTGGGGGGGGCTGTCTGGCTTATACCGGTAATTGGCTGTACTAAAATGCAGAATTATAATATATTTTACTTAGGTCAGTATTATAGCACTTACATTCGTTTATCAAGGAGCTATGTAGTAATTTTTTAGTGTATATATAGTCATTTTTTGGTTTTTGTAAAAAAGCTTATTCCTTTATAAAGGAGTAGTATGAGTCTCTTCGCTGCACTGTACATGTTGATTTGGCAATCTATAACAGTTTCTGTTGGAGTTAAGTACTCCCCCCTCATCACATGATCACCCTACTTGTTTTGACTCACAGAATGGGGCCACTTTTACATTTTTTTTGCCAGGACCACTTTAAGTGTAGCGTGTAGAGATTAGCGAGCACTAAAATGCCGGGTACTCGTTATTCGAGACGAACTTTTCCCGATGCTCGAGTCAATGGGAGACTCGAGCATTTTTCCAAGGGGACCAAGGCTCTGCACAGGGAAGCTGGCCAAACACCTGGGAACCTCAGAAAAGGATGGAAACACCACGAAATGGACAGGAAACAGCAGGGGCAGCATGCATGGATGCCTCTGAGGTGCTTAATCGCACCATTATGCCAAAACTATGGGCACAGCATGGCCATGACAGAGTGACCGAATGAGGCTAGATAGCATCTAAAACATCCAATAATTGACCCTGACAACATAGGGGACGGCATGCAGAGGCAGCGCAGCAGCGGCAGGCTAGAGAGTGGCATGGCGACATACCCAAATGGACTCAGTTTCACCAAAGGAGGTGAAATGATTCCTATTGAACAAAAGGTGACGGTATATTTAGTCGATAACACAGCATGGGCGACATAGTGACCAAGTTCCATAACGTATCGGTGAAACACCCGAAAAATAGCCTGACACAGCTCTTTTGATAAGGGGACGACATTGTGGAGGCAGCCATGGAACGACTTCCATGATTAAGAGCGACAGTATGGGGCATCCATATTGCGCTGCTATATTGCAAACTTCAGGTCTCCAGCATGGCGGCGACAGATGGGCCGAGTTCCACTATGTATCTGGTGAACAACCTGAAATTCTGCCTGACACACAAGCTCGTTTGATAAGGGAACCAGGTGCTGCAGAGCCCTACTCTGCCGAGACTGGGGACAGGTGACAGTGTCTTGCTGGGGTGACATAAACTGGCAAAGGCCTTGTAAAGTGTACCCCTGCCAGTGCTGGAAAAGCTGCCTGCTCGCCTACTCTCCCTCGCTATTTGTCCCGCAGAAGTACGCCCTCTGCCGCTAGCGCTGTCGAAGGGAAATACTGTTTCAGCTTGTGACCAGGGCCTGCTGGTATTCATGCATTCTCACACTCCTTTCCTCTCCAGGGATGAGAGTGGAAAGATTTTGCTTTGTACTGTGGGTCCAGGAGAGTGAATACCCGTAATCGGTGCTGGGATAATTATTTGAACGCGAGGGTCACGGGATAGGCAGCCTAGCATGAAATCTGCCATATGGCCAGAGTCCCACACGCGCAAGAATTCACTCACTCCCTCACTGGCCTGACTGCCCATTTCCTCCTCCTCCAACTCCTCTTCTTCTGCCCATACACGCTGAACATGAAGGACTGACAATGTCCCCTCTTCTGTCTCGCCAACATTCTCCTCCTCTTCCTCCTCATCTCCTCCACCTCCTCCGATATGCGCTGAGAAACAGACCTAAGGGTGCTTTGGCTATCAACAAGGGAATCTTCTTCCCCCGTCCTTGTACGAGGCGCAAAGCTTCCGACTTCATCGCTGACCAGAGGTTTTTCAACAGGCCAAGCAGCGGGATGGTGATGCTGATGATGGCGGCATCGCCACTGACCATCTGTGTTGACTCCTCAAAGTTACTCAGCACCTGACAGATATCAGACATCCACTCCTCATTGTAGACTTGAGGAAGCTGACTGACCTGACTACCAGTTTCTGGTGGAAGTTGACATCTGGCAGTCTACATCGCTCTGCGCTGCTGGTAAACTCTGGATAACATGGTTATGTTGAATTCCACCTTGTGGGCACGTCGCACAACAGTCGGTGAGCGGGCGGTTGGAGCGGCGCTGCGCTGGCCCTGAGTGTGGCACATCTGTGCTGGACTTCCTGAAATGCGCACAGATGCGGCGCACCTTCGTGAGCAAATCAGACAGATTGGGTATGTCTTGAGGAACGCTGAACTATGAGATTTAACACATGGGCCAGGCATGGCACATGTGTCAGTCTGCCGATTGCAGAGGCCGCCACCAGGTTACGGCCGTTGTCACCACAACCATGCCTGGCTTCAGGTTCAGCGTTGCCAGCCACAGATCAGTCTGCACCGTGATGGCCCTGTATAGCTCTTGGGCGGTGTTGCCTTTTTTCGCCTAGGCTCAGCATTTGAGCACCGACCTCTGTCGCTTAGCGACGGCACTGCTGCTGTGCCTAGAGCTACCAGACTGATGGCGCCATGCCCACGGATGGTAATTCGGAGAAGGAGTGGAGGAGGTGGGAGGAGGCATAGTAGGCCTTTGAGACCTGGACCGAGGTAGGCCCCGCAATCCCTCGCGTCGGCAGTATATGAGCAGCCCCCCAGGGTCAGACTCGTGTCCCCGCCTCCACCAAGTTAACTCCCAATGTGCCGTCAGCGATAATAGTAAGCCCTGCCCGTCGCACGTCGTCCACGTGTCCGTGTGTCAGGTGGACCTTGTCAGAAACGTCGTTGGTCAGGGCAACGGATATGTTCTCTGACACGTGCTTGTGCAGGGCTGGGACGCACATCGGGAAAAGTAGTGGCGGCTGGGGACCGAATACCGAGGGGCGGCCGCCGCCATGAGTTTCGAAAGGCCTCGGTCTCTTACCAGCCTATAAGGCAGCATCTCCAGGCTATGCAACTTGGAGATGTGGAGTTGAGGGCTTGGGCGTGTGAGTGGGTTGCGCTATACTTCTTTTGCGCTCCAGCGTCTGGGGTATGGAGAGCTGAACGCTGGTGGATGCTGTGGAGATCTGGAGGCGAAATGGGGTTTTTTCGCACGGGAGGTGTTTGGGCCGTGGTCCGGGCAGGGGGCTGACTAGCAGATGACACAGGGGAAGGAGCATGGTGTGCCCGGCCGAGGTGAACAGGCTTGGTGCCATTGAGTGGGGTGTTTAGCATTCATATGCCTCGCATACTGGTGGTAGTTAGCTAGTAGTGGTGGAACCTCTGATCCTGGTTTGGCAAAGGTTGCACACCACAGTCCGTCGGTCATCAGTGTTTCTTAAAGAACCTCCAACTTCTGAAAATCTAGCCCTCGCCACGGGAGCTTGACTACGGGCAACATTTGCGCTGATGCACCAGCTCTGGCCCTGCCTCTCCGTCTGGCCCCACCCTGCTCTTCAACCTGTTCTGCTATAGGACTCGCCTCCGTCTCAGAAGCACTGTGTTCACCCGGCCTATCAACCAGCTTGGGTCTGTCACCTCATCATCCTCCGATCCCTCAGTCTGCTCCCCCCTCGGACTCCTGCCCTGACAACAACTTCACCACTGTCTGACAACCGTGTCTCCTCATCGTCCGACCCTCTTTACACACTCTTCACTACGTCAATAATGTCATCATTACCCACAGACTGCGACTGGTGGAAACCTGAGCATCGGAAAATTGCTCAGCAGCAACGGACAAGTGTTTTGTGACTGTGGGAAGGGTCCAGAAAACAGTTCCTCAGAGTATGCCGGTTCAAATGCCAAATTTTGCTGGAGAGGGCAGACTGGGGGAGGAGGCTGAGTGGAGGAGTTCTCCTATGGCTATTTTCTAGCCTCAGTGAAAGCACACTGCTTTGCAAGATGACTTTGAGCTATAAAAAAGAAATAAAGGTAAAAAAAAATAACACAGCAGACTCGGCGTAATTTAAATCAAACCCCTAATAAATTGTCCCACTTCGTGTTTGAGGTGGTATGTGTGTCACTAAGAGCTAAACACACACGGTAGCAGTCTCCCTGCAAATTCCTCACATATGGTACTAGCTGCACTACTATGCCAGCAACCCAGCCACAAGCAAACAAAAAAAAGGAAAATATAACGCTATTGTAGGCCTAAGTAAGCCGTTGGGTTCTCCAGAAAACAGTTCCTCAGAGTATGCCGGTTCAAATGCCAAATTTTGCTGGGAAGGGGCAGACTGGGGGGAAGGAGGCTGAGGTGGAGGAGCTGGAGAATGCTGATTTCGGTGACATGGGTGGACTGCGTGGAAGACTGACTGGTGGACAAATGGCTATAAGCATTGTCCGAATCCACCGACATCACCTCTTCGCACTGTTCTGGCTTCAACATGCTCTACCACGAGTCCCAGTAACTTGAGACATGATGAACCTAGGGAGTGGTAGCTCTGCGGCGTTCCCCTGCTCCCTCATCAGCAGGTGTTTGTCTCACCCCGCCCAGGACCACGGCCTCTGACCCCTGCAGTAGTTTGGACGCCCACTCCACGGCCCTCGTCCTCTACCCCTAGCCCTCGGTTAAACATTTTCACAAATTAAAGTTCAAATTTATTTTTTTTTTTGTGGTGTTTTTTTATTTATTTATTTTTAACAAAACGATGCTATCCTATTGCTATGGCTAGTTTCTAACCTACACTGACAGCACACACAAGATTTTGTGCTGTGCAAGATGACTTTGAGCATAAAAAGAAATAAAGGTAAAAAAAAATAAATCAGCAGACTCTGCCTAATTCTAATTAAACCCCTAATAATTGTCCCACTTCGGTGTTTTAGGTGGATATGCATGTCACTAAGAGCTAACACAACGGTTCGCAAGTCTCCCAGCAAATTCCCTCACAATATGGTACTAGCTGCACTACTATGCCACAAGCCCAGCACAGCACACAAAAGAAGGAAAATATAACGCTATTGTAGCCTAGTAAGCCGTTGGGTGTTCTCCTATGGCTTTTTTCTAGCCTACAGTGAAATCACACTGCTTTGAAATATGACTTTGAGCTATAAAAGAAATAAAGGTAAAAAAAAAATAAATCACAGCATACTCGGCGAATTCTAATCAAACCCCTAATAAATTGTCCCCTTCGTGTTTAAGGTGGATATGTGTGTCACTAAGAGCTCAACACAACGGTAGCAGATCTCCCTGCAAATTCCTCACATATATACTAGCTGCACTACTAGTGCAGCAGCCCAGCCACAGGCAAACCAAAAAAAGTAAAATAAACGTTATTGTAGCCCTAAGAAGGGCTGTTGGGTTCTTGTAAAATCACTCCTGCCTGAACACTATTCGAATAAACATCCTAACGCTTTCCCTGAACCCGCAGCAGCTCTCTCCCTACGGCATCCAGACAGAGAATGATCCGAGCAGCGTGGGCAGGGGCTAGTCTATCCAGGTCACCTGATCGTGCCACCACCCACTGCTATCGACGTGTAAGGTACCACGTCATGCTGGGTGAGTGGCAGAGTCTTCCTGGCTTGTGATTGGCTCTGTTTCTGGCCGCCAAAAAAAAACGGCGGGAGATGCCAATTTCTCGAGGGGGCGAAGTATTCGTCCGAGCAACGAGCAGTTTCGAGTACGCTAATGCTCGAACGGCATCAAGCTCGGACAGTATGTTTCGCTCATCTCTAGTACGTGTATATAGTGTATTGTAGGTTTATATTGTGTGTTATGCACATGTACTGTATGTGTGCTTATGTCTGTGCAAAGTATATATGGTAATGGTGTATTCTGAAGAATAACATGCGGTATGGGGCCAGCACCGAAGGATAAGGTATTGGGGGTCCCGTTTCTAGTATGCACAAGGTCCACTGGGTCTTGTTTTCGCCACTGCCCCTGCCTGAAATAACCATCTCAGTTTTCCCTTAAATGTCCATTGCTGGGGCTGAATAGGGAGTGTGATGTACATGTAGACACACCCCTCTCTCTCTGTGCTTCTCAGTTGATTCTCCTCATGACTGCTAAGTGCTGCTGGGAGCCCTAACTAACTAATGTAGTAACCAAACAACTACACTCTTATCTGTCCCTACACACCCTCAGCTTTCCCTACACTTGTATAGAACAAATAATCCACACAGACAGAAGCTGCAGCTCTCAATAACAGTCTCCCTACCCTTCACCTCATGCTTGCAGCTTGAAATGGCAGGCAGGAGAGTAGAGAGAGAGAGCAGTGATATTGTAGTCTCCAGTCTTCAAACTGTCCCATGTGCTGTGCTGAAGTTGTAGATGATAGATACCTAGATAGAAGCAAGATAGATAGTAGGATATACATAGAGGGATACGACAGACACACAGAACCCACATAATTCGCAGCTGCACCAGTTAGAAAAAAATCGCGGGTGCTCAACCTTCACCTTAATCCTTTCACATATAAAATCAAAATTGTGTCACTCCAAGTCTTGTGAAAAAGGAATTCTTTTATTCAAAGTGGCTACGTTTCAGCTCCCATATCTGGAGCCATTCTCAAGGCATAGCACTTTTGGAATATAAGAATTCCTTTTTCACAAGAACCTTGGAGTGCCGCCATTTTTTGAGATAGATTGGATGATAGATAGGTAGGATTACATAAATGGATATAATATGGGACAGATAATGAATAGATAGATATAGATAGATAATATGGGATTCTAGAATGATTGAGCAGATAGAAGGTGGATGGTGGAGGGAGGAGTAGGACATTTTGCTATTAACACCACAAAAGGAAACAAAAAAACAAATGTAGAAAGTAAAATAACACTTTATTAGATCAATTAAACCAATTCATTTAAAAAGATAACATACACAGAAAGAGTCCACCAATAGCTAATGTACATGTATATATTAACAGTAACCTGTATAGAAGGTCTAGTCCTCATACAATTCAAGGAATTTACTTACAAGCAAGTATTGCACCTTCAGGGCTATGAGCAGGGTCGGGCTGGGGTGTCTGGGTCCCACCAGAGAAATTGCTTCTGGGGGCCCACCATACCGGTTATTAGAAATATTTTTTATTTCACAAGGGTCACAGTGTCTGCCTTGTGCTTATCAAAAAATAACTAACTATAACCCTTCACCTCTCCGTATGTTCTCTGTACCACAGAGAAGACGAGGCACTGACAATAAGAATAGTCTAGATAGTTAGTCAGTATTACAGTTACCAGACTCAGAAGTGGATTCAGTACCTCACATGTCACACGTCTTCTCCTTTGGGTACTAATGCAGGACGACTTCTCCCTTTTTTTCCTTATCAGTGAAGAATTTTCCACCATATACCTTCATCTCTGTGTGGCACATCTCCACACTGTGCAACTAAAAATATCACTGTCCTACAGCATAATGTCAGCTGGATACCACTGTCCCACTTTGTGCTCCTAAATATATTCACCACTCACAACACAATCATGGCCGCGCTATGGGTAGGCAAAGTGGGCATCTCTTCTTTCAAATTAATTTTGAATTTTGTTTCTAGGTGCCATGGATCCAAATATATTCAGGTTTAAAGTGAGAATATCAGTTGCCATTTTATATATATAAAAATCAATCCCGAGGCAGTTTAACAGTTAATATCTCTAGAAACACAAGATTCATATGAAAAGGGGTCTTCTTTCATAGGAAAAGAAGTGAGGTTCTATGTGTCACAGAGCCAGAGATACAGTCCTCTGAAGTGTACCCCCCTCCAGATTATTAGCCATCAGTCCTGCTGCACCTCACCAATATGGAAATATTCACTTCATATGTTACTACATTTTGAGAAGAAATAATATCAACTAATGTTCATGTTTTTAACCCTTCTCTATGCAGAACTATCTAAGACACACTTTTTCTTATGCGCCTTTTATTTCGTGATAGTTTTTTTTTTTTATTTTGGGAAAATTGACTGATAGATGAACTTCGATCCTCTTCGTCTAAGTCCGCTATATGTACATACCACAACCCACAACATGTCCATAAGTGTTATTGTAACAAACCTAAAACACAACAACATGTTTCTGGAATAATTTTTATTTCACACCAATCCTGCCTTACTTACACCTATGTTCTGATGTTCTCACTCAATTTCTTATGAAGCATGAAGGTTTCTGTTTATTGTGGCGGCTAATACATGGCGCCATCTAAATGGTGACTTTTATTAGCCTGGTTTATGGAGATGCCGTTATGTTAGTGGGTCACCATTGTGTACGGAAGCAGACAATGATGATCTGTGTGATCTCAATGCAGTTAAAACACCCTTTGTTGAATTCCTGTGTGAAGATGCCTTATCATCTATTTCCTGTCTTATATATCATATCAATCTATCGTCAGTTATCTATCTCATATAATCTGACCATTTATAGATCTTGCTTTTTCTTTATCTATTTATTACCCATCTTCTATTTCTCTTCTACTGTATTTATCACTCATATTCCATCTACTGTATATATCATCAACTATAGTTTTCTTGGCATCTAGAAATCTCTATCATCTTCATATTTTATCTTCTATCAAATAATAATCATCCTTATTATATAGCACACCAGATTACGCACGCTAACCACTGATTCACCGTTCTGCCCATCCTCTCCCTTCAATCTATCTCCTATAAATTTTCTTCCATATTACCAGTTTGTTTTACCATACTAAAGGAGCCTCTTGCTGACTGTGATTGGTCATAAAATAGTTTTATTTGGGCCACACTTTTAGTCACTTTTAGAACCGGCCCTGAACACAACTAACGCACACTCGGGTGCCCCCACAAATCCAATGATACACCCCTTAACAGAACCATACTGTGCTCGTCTCCAGAAATCAAATAAACTAATATACATAAAGTAAATTGGATATCATTTCCCTTTAATTACATACATATATAATTTTCCCAATAAATCATTTAATTTATAGTCTTACAGGCGCCTTCTTATGATTATGTTTTTTATATGCTCTCCCCTTAAGTATTCTTCTTATGTTTACTGCCCTCTTATCAATAAAAGTCCTATAATACTCCTATTGGTACACATTGGCAGCCAGTACCACTAATCCTGGTTCCTATATTGTAAATGGGGCGACCTACACTCCTATCATGTATAGATGGGGACAGCATTTACTCACTATACTACGTCCGATCCTGTGGTATATTTACACAGCACAGTAATACTATTTTCCTATCCGTATATATATGGGCACGCACAGTTTAAAAACGACAAACCTCCTATCTTGTATATATGTCCGCAGCACATACTACATCCCTATGCCTGTATATTTGGCACAGCACATACTACTATTCCTATCCGATATATATGGACACAGCACATACTACTACTCCTATCCGTATATATGAACCTCAGCACAATAATACTCTCGCTATCCTGATTTTATGGACACAGCAGAGTACTATATCCCTATCCTTTATATTTCATCACTCATCATTACTACTATCCTATCCTATATATATGGCACAGCACATTACTACTACCCTATCAGAATTATGGCACAGCACAGTACTACTACTCCTATTCTGTCATACTATTAGCAACAGTACTATTCTCCTATCCCTGTATTGTTTAGCACAGCATTACTACTCCTTCATGTTATATGACCCAGCACACTACTACTCCGTACCCTTATATAGTGAAATGCCCTCCGCTTTTCACATATAGTCCTTTAGTGTACTCCTTATATCTGTATAATCCCGCTTATATATCCTGGCCACGCCATTTCAGCTTAAGGCCCATCCCATTTTTTGGATTCTGCTTGCGTCTCTTTATATGGTTGTAACTTTTTGAACATCGTACTTATCAAAGGCGATTCTGAGATTTTTTTTCCCCCCATTTGTACTTCATTTTAGTGGTAAATTTTGGCTGATAAGTCTTGGCTTTATTTCAAAATAATGAAAAAAATGAATAATTTGTTAGAAAAATTGCCATTTTCGAAATTCAAACAAGACTCACCCGCGTTTTCACAGCAGATCTAGTTTACCACCTAAATAATGTTGGCGAAAAACAATTTCCACCATTTGGTCTACTTTACATTTTTTTCATAATTTTTGAAATGTTTTGGATATTTATTTTGACGTCACGAGCGGCCTACAAATCGAATAGCGTTTTCCCGTATTTTCCAGAATTGACTATTTGTGGGATAATACAGTTTGAAATTAAATTTTACATATTTTATCATCAAAACCCCCATATAATCAACCAATTTTCAAATCTGCACAACCCCTCAAAACTGCAACCCACATCAGACCAGCCATTTACAAAGATTGTTACCCCTTGAGATCTTCATAGTAATTGATCAAAATGGCGGTGAAATTAGAATGGTCAAATTTTTGTAGTTATACGTTCATTTAGCCCTAAAATTTACAACATTTTTCAAAGATAAAAAGAGAAACCCACCCATAAAAATTGTTCTACATTTCTCCTGAGTGCAGCGACCTCGCACTGTGGACAATTATTGTGTTATGGGGGCAACAGCGGGCACAGAAGGGAAGAAGAGCCAACACCTGCAGGCTGCCAGGATTTAGTTTTCCTCGTTGCCCCCTTTTGAAGCTATAAATTTTCAACTTCCGATATTTGGGCCATGTGACGGGCATTTTTTTTGCGCGATGAATGCTTTTTTCCGTGTTAGCCATTTGGGGTTGGTATCACCTTTGTTGAAAATTTTTTAGGAACTTCTTTTTGAGTCATAGTAGAAAAGCTTCAATTCTGTCTGGATTTTTTACTTTTTTTTTTTTCGTGTTCACCGTATAGCCTAATAATCCTTTATCTTTATTTTTCTAATGGGTCGACGATTAGCGGGGATACCAGACATGAATATTTTTTTCTTATGTTTACTAAATTTGGCCAATAAAACCCTAATAGTGGGGAAAATCTGATCCATTTTTGCCTCGCCGTCTTCCAAGTGCATAACATTTGTTACGTTTTTTGGCTACAGAGCTGGTTGATGCTTGTTTTTTTTTTGCGGGACATGTTGTTCTGCAACAGTCTTTCTGGAGTACATATGTTTTGTTGATCACTTTTTATTGGCTTTGTTAGTGGGATATAATAGGTAAAATCAAATGTTTTTGGCGGGTTTTAAAACGTTTTTTTTTACAAAGCGTTTCATCATTGCGTTCAATACGTTACTTTAGTTTTATTCTATGGAATGTTACGAATGCGTGATACTATATATGTTGGGTGTTTGTGTTAATGATTTAGACTTTTTTGAAGGCGTTATTGGTGCTCTTTCTATGTTTTGTGGGCTTATGTGGCAATTTTTAGTGATTATACAGTGTATTTTTTTTTACATTTTTTATTGATCCACCATGAGTATATAACATTGCAATCATCTGTTGCTTGTTCATGATATACTCTGGCAATACTGATGTTATTCAGGGTATTAGCAGTGCCATCTTAACAGGCACTGCCTTCAGCAGGCTTCGCTGGGCCGATCGGCACCCAGAGGTTCCATAACGGAATCGGCCCCCCCCGAAAATGGCGCGGGGGGCCATCGTGGGTAAGACTCTACGGAGACATGTTAAATGTCCGCGCGTCAAATGCACGGTGTGCAGCGCTGACCGGCATCGTCCTCTTCGCTGCTCAGTTGCTGTACTGGTGGCTGAGCGCTATTTCGCGGACTTCGCGCAGTATAGCTACGGCGCAAGAGCGCTAAGAGGGTTAATTGTCTATATTTCTTCAATCGTCCCATTATTATCTATTAGTGGCTAACCATGTATCCCCTTTTTTTCTTTGTTGTTTTTGAGCCTTTTCATCAGGCGTCACCGTTTTTTGCGCCATTTGTGGCGATTAAACTCCAAAGTAGTCCGCGCAGCAAAAATACCAGCTTTCCCTCATCTACTACTTACTCAATCCAGAATGTTTTGTTGCTGGCGCCTAATATATCATCACCTTTGCAACCCCGTTTTCATTTAGAGGCGCAAACACTCCAGCCCGAAGGTGTCGTTACTGAAAGAAGCACTGAGCCACCGTTGCAAGAACAGCTCATTTCTAAGCAAAGCCTCAGCAGACTTTCAGAACTGTATGGCGAACCTTTTAGAGACCGAGTGCCCAAACTAAACATAGACAACAAACCGACCCCTTTATTTATCACAAGTTGTCCAACACGAAATTTAATTTGTGATTTACACTCTCTTCTCTTCACATTTTTCATCGATACCACAACTGAGGCACCAATAAAGCAGGAAATGGTCCAGTAGAAGCTGTCACTATAAAATAGCTCTGTGCACAGCAAGTCCTGGCTTCTGGGACCCAGGAGAGATACCTGGAGTCATCTCTGGTGATGGCCTGAGTGCCCACAGAAAGGGCCCCGAGTGCCACCGTTGCTTGCCCACCGTTGGCCCATAAGGTAAGTTCCCTCCACTTGCTCTCTAACATATAATAATACATTAGATACACACGGCAGACAGGGGCTGCAGACTCTATTAACAGTTCATCACCTCTATTTACCAAAATTCTGCAAAACGCTGAGTCAAAGCAAGAGCGAAAGAACTTTGCACAATTTGCAGAATGTTTCAGATACGACATACTATGTCCTCCACATGTACATTCTGCACAGTATCACCAGTGTCGGGGGATACTGTACAGAATTACAGGGGTGCAGCAGGAGACCAGCACTGGGGGATCCCCTCCAGGCAGAAGCCCCCTGGCTGAGGAGGTCACGGTGTGGCTTGGGTGTCACCCACACCTAAGGGTGCAGGAAAATGCCGTTCTCAGACAAAGTGGGGGCCCTGGCAAAACTAAAAGTGGGGCCCAAAATAAACATTTTATGAACATTCACAGTCAGCAAGAGCTCCTTTAGTATGGTACAACACACTGTAAATATGGGAGATTTTTATAGGAGATAGATAACATGATAGGGAGATTTATGGGTAGCATGGTGGCCTCACGGTGTTGCAGCGTACAGGGGGGAGCCTTGCAGCCAGGTCAACATCTGCAAAGATTTTGTATTTTCTCAAAATCTGTGCCTGCAGGGGTTTCACAATCCGGTCCTCCGGTTTCCTCCTCTCCCACACATCCAAAATTACTGTAGGCAATTATTGACTTTGAGGCCAACCATTGGGACGAGGACCGTATTTTGCTGAAAGCAACACTTACTGCCCATGTCAAAATTTGCAAATCAAATATTTTATAACATAGGCGGCCTTCATGCAATTTTGATTCAAATTGCAAACATTTTTAAAAATTAAAAAACTACTCTTAAATTTGACCTTTGTGGCAAAAATTTCACGATCCAAACATGGACATTGTAGAGTTAACAATGTGCCCTATATAAATGTTCACATGATAAAATCCACATAATAATCACTAAAGACTGTAATAGACGTAGATATCGCTTTTCAGCTAGGAGGCTTTTTATAAAACGGTCACAACAACTGCAAAATATATCAATAAACAGAATAAAAAGTAACGGAGAAATGCCATAGAACCTATATATTTTAATAATAATAATATAATATATAATAATAGATTCCTCTATTGTAGATATAAGCGCACACAGATTACGCGCGCGGCACAAGCTTCAAATTGGTCCCTGTCCCCATGGGCTCACAATCTAAACAACTACCAGGTATGTTTGGGAGTGGGTGGAGGACACCGGAGTCCCGTAGAAACCCACGTCAAACCAGGAGAGAACAACAACTCTTTGCAGATGTTGACCTGGGTGGATTCGAACCCAGACTCCAGTGCTGCAAGGCGAAGTGCTACTCCAGGGGGACTCAAGAAAAAGAAAAAGGCGAGTCATCCGCCACCCAAAAAAAAGAAGAACTTCCGCCCATAATTTGAAAAGCAGTACAACCAGGCGATGCATTTGTAATTTAAACATCAAAATTTCCATCTAAAATAGTACCAAATACCAAGATACTTCATACTAAAGAAAATCTACCTTATACTACTTCGAGTATAAGCCAGTTTTTCAAGCACAAAAAAGAAAATGTTGCTGAAAACCCAAACTCGGCTGTATACTCGTATAAAGATATAAAGGTTTTAAACCAGGTTTTTTTGTGGAAAATTAGGGGCCTCGGCTTATACTTGGGTCGGCTTATCTACAGTATAAAAAAAATACGGTACTTTCCTGCAACAGTAGATGATGAGGAGAGCCATACATACCGGAGCGCACTGTGTATATTCACAAAATATGCACAAAGGGAACTGCAGAAAATTGACACAGACTATCATTGTCTTGTTCCTTACACAATGGGTAACCCAAATAAATAACTACATGGAGGTCCCCATACTTAAAGAACACTCGACTTACATCGACCGAGCGTCGTAGTGTGTAGCAAGAGGAGCGGGCCGGGCGGTCTTGGATATTAGGTAGTTGATTGTATTTTTAGTCCTAGATGGGACTACAAATGATGGCATGCATAACAGTATGTCACAATGTCTGTAACGAAGGCTTTAGTGGTATAATATTTGATTCTTATGCAACTCAACATTTTTAACATCCCAATTGTCACAGAGACCAAAGAAAGTTCTGGCTGTATTACAATGATAAAATTACGTTCCGACTTACACAATACAATTCAACTAAGAACAAACCGGGGGGGGGGTCCAGACCCTATCTTGTATGGTAACGGGCGGGGCCGGGGACTGTGCCTGGGTATATATCCATAAACCTCGGTCTAATGATATAAGGGGGGGGGGGAAAAGTCACATTTAGAGGCTGTTCGGGGTCCATTGTATTAGACCGGAAGCATAATAACAGAACCCCCCTCCAACCGCCGCGCGGTCGGGCGGCGGGGTCGGATAGAAGTGTAGAGGAGAGGGATGAGAATGTCAGGCGTAGGAGTAGAAGTGGGGGTGTAAATAATGTAGGATTACTTGGAAATAAAAACTTTATTCCAGACATTGTGTGTTTTGGTGTTGACATATAACTGTTATGGACATGTGTCTGGTCGCGGTTGGGGGGGGGGCTTAGTCACTTAGCGCGGGAGGAGAGGATTGAATGTGGTCAAGCGTATCAGTCAATATCATCCCCACAAAAAAATAACTATCACAAAAATAACAGAGGAATAAGAGAGAATGTGCCACATTTATCACTTTGGTGTGGGCGGCTAAGAGTAGTAGTTTGCGGCCTAAATTCTGGCACAAGGACTGTTTTCCAAAGAATTATCAGCAAGCTACAACAAACCAAATAAAAAAAACTGTGATAAAGGTAATGTATAACACTTCCTCTTATTAATCAGCGTTTACTTTAACACAGTTAGAGAGCGCGCAATTTGGTGTGGGGCGGACGAGGGGTGGGGGGGTGGGGGGTGGAGGGGGGGGGGGGGGGAGGAGGGGCGCAAGTGTTGGATAATTCCATGGGGCGGTACATGTGATGGCCTGCGGACAGGAGCTGCGCCCAGGTCTCTGGGGGGCTTCTCTACACCCAGATGAAGGGTGATAACACTCACGGGGACACAAAAAGCAGCATCACGCCCGGTGTGTGACACCCGCACCCATGACCCTCCTCAGCAGTGGGTCTTCTCCTGGAGCGTGGACCCACACAATGCTGGTCTCAGCTGCTTCAGCCCCTGTAATTCTGCACAGTATCCCCGCTCAGACAACACTGGGATACTGTGGCAGAATTACATGGTGGGACCTGTGTCTGTACTATGTGCAACATGGTGGGGGCAATGTAACGTTCCATCTTATCTTCTCTTGCTTTGATCTCCAGATCTGCAGAATGTTTTGTACGTAGGAAGGTGGATGAAGTGTAATAGAGTCTGCAGCTCCTGTCTGTCAGAGTATCTAATGACTGTATTATCTTGGTATAGCTAGTGTCTGCAGATATCCTGGGGCGATGTCTGTATGATGTTTCTAGTGTTCTGCAGTGTCTGGCTGATCTCTGCCTGGCTAGAAATGAGGCTAATTCTGCAAAAAGGGGCTCATGCTTTCTTTCTCTTTCTTCTCAGTTAACGCCAGCGGGATTCGGGCTGGAGTGTTTTTGCGTGCCGTTTTTGCGCCTAAGGAGTGAAAGGTCGTCAAGTGATGAATATTATTAGGACTCATCAAAACATCTGGAATTGCTAGGATAGCATGAGTTAAAGCTGGTGTGTAATTTTTGCTGCTTCAGGGCTGTTTGGACATTTATCGCCAGAAAGTGGCAGCAAAAAAATCAGTTGCTCCATGAATGAAAAGGGGGGCGCATGAAAACAGGGGGGGGGAGCAGAAAAAAACCGGCGTATTTAAAATAAAAAATGTGGTCCGCAAGTGTGTCTTAGAAGTGGGGGTTGCATAGGAAGGGTTAAAAACATGAATATTAGTTGATGTTATCCTTTCTCAAAATGTAGTAACATATAAGTAATGGAGAGTGGATTGGGAGGGGAAAGGTGCCAGGTTAAGGCTGTGATAATTTTCGAGAGAAAGGGGGACAGCTACCTAAGAAATAAGGGTACAACCAGGGTCAAAAGTGGCTCACCAGAGGGCCTGGATTGGAGTGGGGGGAGGAGGGGTCACTTCATGGGTGCTGTGGCTGCCTGGGTCTGGTGAGACGGTGAAGAGAACCTCACTTCTTGTTTTAACCTTTAAATGAAGAGACGTCTCCTCTGTTAGTATAATTAAATCTAAATTTGTTGTTTCTAAATTGTGGAAGGAAAAAGGGGGCTGGAGATAATTTCTATCTAAAAATTGCACCTGATATGCTCACTTTAGATATCTCTGGTCCATGGCGAAAACAGACATAAAGAAACAAGATTAAGTTCATTTGAAAAAAGATATTTGGCAATGTGCCCACCTTTGCCGTACCCATAAGCGGCGGCGCTCTGAAAAAGCCGTAGGGTGCTGCTTAAAGGTAGAGAGTGATTATACAAATTCATTCGTGGAGGGAGGGGCTGTAGTGTATGGAGACGAGCCGCTAGATTCGTGAGCTTGTAGTCAAGGTCGACAATCAGGGTACATGGAAAGTGCGACTCGAATCTAAAACATTGGCGAGCACTAATACATAAGAGGAAAAGAACAACTGCGTGCTTCCAACACATACGAGGCGACTACTAGGAACGGGTGCTTTGTGTAATGTACAAGTAAGGGTGCATAATAAGGGTGGAAATTAAATACTCAGAAAAGGGGTAGTACTGTATACAACAGAATGTGGTTTGTAGGCGTGGTGATAATTCTGGGGATCAAAACAGGTGTGACAGGCCGAGAAAATGATAGGCGGGGCAACTACTACACTTAGGCCGGCCCAAAAGTGATAAATGTGGCCCGCTCTAGTCTTCTAGTGGGTGGCCCCTTTAATATATATATATATTCCTGAAGTGGGTCGGGCACTATTATATGTAGTCCCTTACACAAGATGACCACCTTACTATAGGTGATGTGTAAGGTAACTAGGGGCACATAGTAAGTGGTCTGTGCAATGGTCCCGCCCTTATAAATAGGGGTGGGAATGTAGGTCTGGTAGTTGATCTGGTAAGAAAAATAGTGTATTACTCAATTACCGCTCGAGAAGTGCTCCCGGCTTCTCTTCTCGCCCATTACAGTGTGGTACTGACAGGAAAGCCAAAGACGCCGGGGGGGAAAAAAGAAACACACAGCACAAAACATGAGACATACAGGGTGGACAGTATCGATTTCTGGAAAACAACTGGGAGGGGGGGGGGGGGGAAAAACAACAAAAAAAGTGGGGGTCGGGCCGAACAAGGGGGCAATAACAGAGTACCGGGTGTTGCTGTCACTGGCAGGGGGGGCGCGGGGGGGGGGGGGAGCAGATGGGTTATGGAGGAGGCCAACCTGGCCGTATCGAAGCGGGAGCGGGGTAAATCGAGGGGGGTGTGAGAGGCCACGCGAGTTCCAACCGTATATACTACTCTAAAAGTAATCTGTTCTTCTTCTAGGGGGGTGGCTCCGTTGGGGCCAGTCTGCCTTGGTGTGGTTATAGTGTGTAATAGACGGGCGGAGAGGCTGGAGTAGTGTGTTCCTTGTCGCCATCTTTTTACCTGCTGGGTAATAGTGATAAATATTTGTGATTTTAAGCAAATACGGATGACTGGCTCTGAGGAGCTAAGACCTTATAAACCAAATCTATATAGGCCCTGCCAATGATGCAAGGTTATCACATAGTAATTTAGTTTATTTTAGACCATTGGAGACTTTTTCTGTGTCACTGGAGGTGATAAATACATCTTAGTAGATAAAATTAGAATTTGTTTGTGGCTCCTCAAAAATGTTTATTGTTGTAAATATTGCTTTGGTTTTTTTGATTTCCTTGTGTTGTGTATCGTTGATTTTAGAGGATTTATTGGAAACAGGTGCTAGTTTAATGCGTTGGGGGGTGCATTGAAAAATTGTGTCGCCGTTGCCCCAATTACTGTGGTATCAGTGTTTACGCTCTGTTTCCTAGTTGAACAAAGGGTTTAGGGGGGTATAAAGCTGAAAACTTCATGTAGGGGTGGTTTACACTGGGGGAATAAAGACGAACCAAAAAAAACCATTGCACATTTCCCTTATTTATATGGGTTGTCCACGGTCTCTATCTTAGCTACCAAATCTCCACACCCCTGAGTGGGTGTGTCTAAGAAATGCCAACTTGGCTTATTGGGATGCATGCATAAGCACGGTTCTTGTGAAACAGGATGTCCATCAACAATTAATATTCTGACCGTGATACACTATATAACCGTCCATTTACATATAATTTATCAGGTGTCAAGTAAAATGCGAGGATCCAGCGCAATAGTGAGCGGTAATCGACCTATTCAGTAGAAGGTGAGCACCGTAGACTCAGGTGCGCAGTAATTACAGAATACGGTAATTGGTGAGAAAAAAAAGCATGTTATTGGGTCATCAAAGTTCAGCCCAAGGGAATGAATAGTCTGAAATTAAGGTATACAATTTATCTATATTAAACCATAACCTCAATGTTATTTATGGTGTAAAAGGCATCAAGGGATTTTTGTGCGCGCGGATCGGATGTGGTGCATCGGCGGCCGGCATGGGCAACGCGATCTGAATCGGGGGCATGGCCGAACGAAGACCCGACAGATTCGCGTAAAAAAAAAAACACTGGTCATTTAGGTTTATTAAAATAAAAAGGGTGTCCGGAAGGTGGGCGAGTCCTAGCGGCGGCTGTAGGGGTACCTTGCACCAATATAGCGCGCAGGATGAACTTGGAAGTGGCATTTCGGTCGTGGTGCGGCGTCGAGGGCGGCGGTAACTTCACAGCGCACACCCCAGAGGCAGAGCCCAGCCTTCCGATGGTAGGATGATCCGGAAGTGAGACTAGACGCTTAGTGAGTTCGCCGGCCCGGACAGAATGCACCGCAGTAGAACGCGCCCGCTTAAGGGAATTCGCAGAATGAGGGCACCCTGGGAGTAAATTTACAATCTGTGACCACCATGTCAGCCCTTTGTGTTAATATTGTGATGCACGCTTTGAAAGAACTTTTGGAACCCGACTCCAGTTGATAGTTCCAGGAGATGACCCAGTTAGCAGATACAGAATGTTTCTCTTTTCCGTTCCTTAAAATGATGACTTAATGTCCGCTGGAAAAACGTTTGCAGCATATCATAACAATGTGTCTGATTCTGTGTTTAGGTCCAAAGTCCTTTTAGTAAAGGTCGCTCAACTTTTAGCTACACTATGTTAGAAAAATATTATACAAGCATTATTCCATCGAAAAACCGTTTCTCGTAGTTCAAGCTATACAAGATGCAAGATTGGATGCATGTAGACAACGTCTTCAAATTTGAATGTCTTTTCCTGCAGCTTCTTGTTCATACTCTGCCTTCAGCTGACCAGGTGGAGGATAGGTTTACTTTAATGGCTAAGTGATCCTGTAAGCGCCTGGCACCGAGCGTGACGATAAGCGGGACCGTTATCGAACTTTCTGGTTCTGGTTTCATTAAAAAGGAGAGTCTCCCCTTCTGCAGATGCTACTTGGTATGTACTATTCCACTCTTCGATAGTGGAACAAAGCTACTGCCACATTGTGTCCGCCAAGCTACGTCAACCACAGCTACATCTGCCATAGGCCATCTGCGATCCGCTCTGTCCTCTAGTGCCCGTCGAATTTATTTTCTTCTCTCCACCGGCTCTAAGAGCTCTCCACATGGCAGGGTAGCCTCGGCTGCTGTGCACTGCTCGGTTTCCACTGACACTAAGATCGATCTGTTCTTATCGTTCGCCATTAGTTCCACTAGATGGCGACGTCCATAATCTCTTCAGATGTGTACAAGTATATTCAAGCTATACACTATTCATGTGCCACCTACACAGACCAGAGTTGAGCCGCAATACAGCACGGGATCTGCATAATGCCTTAGGATGGTTTGTGGTGAGTGCTTCTTGTATAACACCCTGCTCACGCCACTGGTAATACCAGCACTAATTGTAAATCCAAAAACTCACAATGACATCTTTAGTTTTTGGAGGAATTTGCTTTCATTTCATCTTCTTCTTCTAATCATGGATGGTAGGACTTTGTCAGCTTCTCTTCCTTCCATTGAAGTCAATGGGAGACTCGAGCATTTTTCAAGGGGACCAAGGCTCTGCACAGGGAAGCTTGGCCAAACACCTGGGAACCTCAGAAAAGGATGGAAACACCACGGAAATGGACAGGAAACAGCAGGGGCAGCATGCATGGATGCCTCTGAGGCTGCTTAATCGCACCATTATGCCAAAACTATGGGCAACAGCATGGCCATGACAGAGTGACCGAATGAGGCTAGATAGCATCTAAAACATCCAATAATTGACCCTGACACTATAGGGACTGCGGCCTAAGGCAGCGGCAGCAGTGGCAGGCTAGAGAGTCTCATGGCGACATACCCTAAATGGACTCAGGTTTCACCAAAGGAGGTGAAATGATTTCCTATGTGAACAAAAGGTTGACGGTATATTTAGTCGATAACACAGCATGGTGGCGACATAGTGACCAAGTTCCATAACGTATCTGGTGAAACACCCGAAAAATTAGCCTGACTGGCAGGCTAGAGAGTCTCATGGCGACATACCCTAAATAGACTCAGGTTTCACCAAAGGAGGTGAAATGATTTCCTATGTGAACAAAAGGTTGACGGTATATTTAGTCGATAACACAGCATGGTGGCGACATAGTGACCAAGTTCCATAACGTATCTGGTGAAACACCCGAAAAATTAGCCTGACACAGCTCTTTTGATAAGGGGACGACATGTGGAGGCAGCCATGGAGACGACTTCCATGATTAAGAGCGACAGTATGGGGCATTCATATTGCGCTGCTATGATTGCAACTTCAGGTCTCCAGCATGTCGGCGACAGATGGGCCGAGTTACACTATGTATCTGGTGAAACACCTGAAAATTCTGCCTGACACAGCTCGTTTGATAAGGGGACCATGTATGGAGGCAGTGAACTAGTAGTAGATTAAAGGTGCTGCAGTTAAAACTATGTTAGTTGGATCTTGGGATGGAGCTGGCGCTCCGCTGCCAGGCGAGCTTTCGCCAATCCAAGCCCCTACTCCACCAAGTTAACCCAATGTGCCGTCAGCGATATATAGTGGCCCTGCCCGGCAGCACTCGTCCACGTGTCCGTGGTCATGTGGACCTTGTCAGAAATGGCGTTGGTCAGGGGACGGATGATATTCTCTGACACGTGCTTGAGCAGGGCTGGGACGGCACATCGGGAAAAGTAGTGGCGGCTGGGGACCGAATACCGAGGTGCGGCCGCCGCCATGAGGTTTTGAAAGGCCTCGGTCTCTACCAGCCTATAAGGCAGCATCTCCAGGCTAAGCAACTTGGAGATGTGGAAGTTGAGGGCTTGGGCGTGTGGGTGGGTTGAGCTTGACGTAAAAGTACTGCATTTTGCGGGAACGCACCTCCCGCCATGCAGTACTATTACGTCAAATGTCGGGAAGGGGTTAAGAATTAAATAAATGTTTTATCCCCATAACCCGTGATATTTTTTCTCTCCTCTCTTGAACATGTACAACCTCCTGCGGCAAAGAGTTCTTGACCAATGAGATGAAATTCCCCGGAGTGAAAACAATCCAAAAATGTGAATCCCAGTTTGATTAAGTAAAGAAACAATTAATGGATGTCAGGTGGCGAAGGCAGGTTATCCAGCCGGGAAAGGATTTATGGGGCATTATTATGGCTACACAGGTGCAACACTCCTGCCGATGAATAGGTAGAGGAGTAGTTGTGAATAAGCCCCTTTGTCTGTCTGTCCTTAGTAGGTGATTATGCAGTGGTAGATACTGCCTGGACAGGTCATTTCAAAAGCATTCATCGAGCAAGAGAATAGACAATCATTAATTAATCCATGAGTTCGAACCACCAACAATAAACTACGTCTAGTCACTACCTTCTATAATCAATGGTCAGACATCTATCGGATCTTGAAGAACAACTGGGACATATTGTTGAGTGACACCAGGCTACATGACACCAGGTGGCTTAGCGAGCTCGGAATTTAAAGGACATTCCCTCATCAAGGGATTTTCAGCGACCATCAGTTCCCCTCAGTAGCCGCCAACGGCTAAGGAACTCTCACCCTTGTGTTGAGTGCTCAATTTGTGAACGTGTTTAGATTCTGCAATGGGACGACTTAAGTATTCACCCTGTAAGAGTGCCCGGAAGTGGACAAAGGTATCCAATAAAAGGATACTACCCTTGCAACACCCAATTTGTTGTTTAAATCTGTTTAAATAGGTGGACCTTGTCAGAAACGGCGTTGGTCAGGGCACGGATGATGTTCTCTGACACGTGCTTGTGCAGGGCTGGGACGGCACATCGGGAAAAGTAGTGGCGGCTGGGGACCGAATACCGAGGGGCGGCCGCCGCCATGAGGTTTCGAAAGGCCTCGGTCTCTACCAGCCTATAAGGCAGCATCTCCAGGCTAAGCAACTTGGAGATGTGGACGTTGAGGGCTTGGGCGTGTGAGTGGGTTGCGCTATACTTCCTTTTGCGCTCCAGCGTCTGGGGTATGGAGAGCTGAACGCTGGTGGATGCTGTGGAGGATCGTGGAGGCGAAGATGGGGTTTTCGCACGGGAGGTGTTTGGGCCGTGGTCCTGGGCAGGGGGCTGACTAGCAGATGACACAGGGGAAGGAGCAGTGGTGTGCCCGGCCGGAGGTGAACAGGCTTGGTGCCATTGAGTGGGGTGTTTAGCATTCATATGCCTGCGCATACTGGTGGTAGTTAAGCTAGTAGTGGTGGAACCCCTGCTGATCCTGGTTTGGCAAAGGTTGCACACCACAGTCCGTCGGTCATCAGGTGTTTCTTTAAAGAACCTCCAGACTTCTGAAAATCTAGCCCTCGCCACGGGAGCTTGACTACGGGCAACATTTGGCGCTGATGCACCAGCTCTGGCCCTGCCTCTCCGTCTGGCCCCCAACCTGTTCTGCTATAGGACTCGCCTCCATCTCAGAAGCACTGTGTTCACCCGGCCTATCAACCCAGCTTGGGTCTGTCACCTCATCATCCTCCGATCCCTCAGTCTGCTCCCCCCTCGGACTTCCTGCCCTGACAACAACTTCACCACTGTCTGACAACCGTGTCTCCTCATCGTCCGACACCTCTTTACACACTTCTTCCACTACGTCAATAATGTCATCATTACCCACAGACTGCAACTGGTGGAAAACCTGAGCATCGGAAAATTGCTCAGCAGCAACCGGACAAGTGGTTTGTGACTGTGGGAAGGGTCCAGAAAACAGTTCCTCAGAGTATGCCGGTTCAAATGCCAAATTTTGCTGGGAGAGGGCAGACTGGGGGGAAGGAGGCTGAGGTGGAGGAGGTTCTCCTATGGCTATTTTCTAGCCTACAGTGAAAGCACACTGCTTTGCAAGATGACTTTGAGCTATAAAAAGAAATAAAGGTAAAAAAAAATAAATCAGCAGACTCGGCGTAATTTAAATCAAACCCCTAATAAATTGTCCCACTTCGGTGTTTGAGGTGGATATGTGTGTCACTAAGAGCTAAACACAACGGTAGCAAGTCTCCCTGCAAATTCCTCACAATATGGTACTAGCTGCACTACTAATGCCAGCAAGCCCAGCCACAAGCAAACAAAAAAAAGGAAAATATAACGCTATTGTAGGCCTAAGTAAGCCGTTGGGGTTCTCCAGAAAACAGTTCCTCAGAGTATGCCGGTTCAAATGCCAAATTTTGCTGGGAGGGGGCAGACTGGGGGGAAGGAGGCTGAGGTGGAGGAGCTGGAGAAGTGCTGATTTCGGTGACATGGGTGGACTGCGTGGAAGACTGACTGGTGGACAAATGGCTAGAAGCATTGTCCGCAATCCACGACATCACCTCTTCGCACTGTTCTGGCTTCAACAGTGCTCTACCACGAGTCCCAGTAACTTGAGACATGATGAACCTAGGGAGTGTAGCTCTGCGGCGTTCCCCTGCTCCCTCATCAGCAGGTGTTGTCTCACCCCGCCCAGGACCACGGCCTCTGACCCCTGCAGTAGTTGGACGCCCACGTCCACGCCCTCGTCCTCTACCCCTAGCCCTCGGGTTAAACATTTTCAAAATTAAAGTTCAAATTTATTTTTTTTTGTGTGTTTTTTATTTATTTATTTTTAAACAAAACGATGCTATCCTATTGCTATGGCTAGTTTCTAACCTACACTGACAGCACACAACAAGATTTTGTGCTGTGCAAGATGACTTTGAGCTATAAAAAGAAATAAAGGTAAAAAAAAATAAATCAGCAGACTCTGCCTAATTCTAATTAAACCCCTAATAAATTGTCCCACTTCGGTGTTTGAGGTGGATATGCATGTCACTAAGAGCTAAACACAACGGTCGCAAGTCTCCCAGCAAATTCCTCACAATATGGTACTAGCTGCACTACTAATGCCAGCAAGCCCAGCCACAAGCAAACAAAAGAAAGGAAAATATAACGCTATTGTAGGCCTAAGTAAGCCGTTGGGGTTCTCCTATGGCTATTTTCTAGCCTACAGTGAAAGCACACTGCTTTGTAAATATACTTTGAAGCTATAACAGAAATAAGGTAAAAAAAAAATAAATCACAGCATACTCGGCGCATTCAATCAAACCCCTAAAAATTGTCCCCTTCGGTGTTTAAGGTGGATATGTGGTGTCAACTAAGAGCTCAACACACGGTAGCAGTCTCCCTGCAAATTCCTCACATATATACTAGCTGCAACTACTGAAGGCAGCAATCCCAGTCCACAGGCAAACCAAAAAAAGTAAAATAACGTTATTGTAGCCCTAAGAAGGGCTGTTGGGTTCTTGTAGAACACTCCTGCCTAACACTATTCTATAGAACACCTAACGCTTTCCTGACCGCAGCAGCTCTCTCCCTACGGCATCCAGACAGAGAATGATCCGAGCAGCGTGGGCAGGGGCTAGTCTTTCCAGGTCACCTGATCTGGCCACCACCACTGCTATCGACGTGTAAGGTACCACGTCATGCTGGGTGAGTTGGCAGAGTCTTCCTGGCTTGTGTTGGCTCTGTTTCTGGCCGCCAAACAAAAAACGCGGGAGATGCCAATTTCTCGAGGGGGCGAAGTATTCGTCCGAGCAACGAGCAGTTTCGAGTACGCTAATGCTCGAACGAGCATCAAGCTCGGACGAGTATGTTCGCTCATCTCTAGTAGCGTGTATATAGTGTATGTAGAGTTTATATATGTGTGTTATGCACATGTACTGTATGTGTGCTTATGTCTGTGCAAAGTATATATGGTATATGTGTATTCTGAAGAATAACATGCGGTATGGGGCCAGCACCGAAGGAATAGGTATATGGGGGTCCCGTTTCTAAGTATGCACAAGGTCCACTGGGGTCTTGTTTTCGCCACTGCCCCTGAAATAACCATCTCTCAGTTTTCCCTTAAATGGCCATTGCTGGGCTGAATAGGGAGTGTGAATGTACATGTGAGACACACCCCTCTCTCTCTGTGCTCTCAGTTGATTCTCCTCATGACTGCTAAGTGCTGCTGGGAGCCCTAACTAATGTAGTAACCAAACAACTACACTCTTATCTGTCCCTACACACCCTCAGCTTTCCCTACACTTGTATAGAAACAAATAATCCACACAGACAGAAGCTGCAGCTCTCAATAACAGTCTCCCCTACCCCATTCACCTCATGCTTGCAGCTTGAAATGGCAGGCAGGAGAGTAGAGAGAGAGAGCAGTGATATGTGTAGTCTCCAAGTCTTCAAACTGTCCCATGTGCTGTGCTGAAGTTGTAGATAGATAGATACCTAGATAGAAGCAAGATAGATAGGTAGGATATACATAGAGGGAAATAAGACAGACACACAGACACACATAATTCAGCTGCACCAGTTAAGAAAAAAATCGGGTGCTCAATAGAGATGAGCGAACATGCTCGTCCGAGCTTGATGCTCGTTCGAGTATTAAGGTACTCGAGACGGCTCGTTGCTCGGACGAGTATTTCCCCTGCTCGAGATCGAGCATTTAATTAAAAAAACACAGTGAAGAACAATGAAGAATAGAATAAAAACAGTGAACACAGTGAACACAGGATCATTTAAGTGAAAAACACAGTGAAGAACACAGTGAAGAATAGATTACAGATGTTCGGCACATCTGCTTACTTGTCGGGAGATACGCGCGGAACGGTGCGAACAAAATAGCATGTGAAGAACAATATATATGTGTGAAGAACACATTGAAGAACACGGGGAGCAGGACAGAGACAACGGGGAGCAGCACAGAGACACCGGGGAGCAGCACAGAGACACCGGGGAGCAGCACGGAGACATGGGGCAGCGGCAGCACAGAGACATGGGGCAGCGGCAGCACCATAGGAATGTATTGGTGACAGCCTGGCAGCTTCCATCACATGTAGGAACAGGGACATGTACAGTACATACAGATGTATATGGGGACAGCCTGCAGCTTCCATCACATGAGGAAGGGGACATGTACATACATACAGATGTATATGGTGACAGCTGGCAGCTTCCATCACATGGAGAACAGGGACATGTACAGTACATACAATGTTATGGTGACAGCCTGCAGCTTCCATCACATGAGGAACAGGGACATGTACAGTACATACAGGATTATATGGTGACAGCCTGGCAGCTTCCATCACATGGAGGACAGGGGACATGTACGTACATACAGGATGTATATGGTGACTTCGGCAGCTTCCATCACATGGCGGGGGGAGGGAACATGTACAGTACACTAGGATGTTATGGTGACAGCCTGGCAGCTTCCATCACATGGAGGAACAGGGGACATGTACAGTACTAAGGAGGTATATGGTGACAAGCCCCCTGGCAGCTTCCATCACATGGAGGAACAGGGGACATGTACAGTACATACAGGATGTATATGGTGACAGGGATTAGCAGCACTGCACGAACTTCTTAATCGGTCCCTGTCCCCATGGGGCTCACAATCTAATCACCCACCAGTAAGTTTTTGGAGATAGACCCGGAGGACACCGGAGAAACACCACCACAAACACAGAGAGAACATACATGATGTATATGGTGACTGGCAGCTCCCAGCACATGGAGAAGCAGGCGACATGTACAGTACATACAGGATTTATATGGTGACAGCCTAGCAGCTTCATCACATGGAGGGAGGGAGGGGGACATGTACAGTACATACGGATTATATGGTGACAGCCTGGCAGCTTCCATCACATGTAGGAACAGGGGACATGTACAGTACATACAGGATGTATATGGTGACAGCCTGGCAGCTTCCATCACATGGAGGGCAGGGGACATGTACAGTACATACAGGAGTATATGGTGACAGTCTGGCAGCTTCATCATGGAGGAACAGGGACATGTACAGTACATACAGGATGTATATGGTGACAGCCTGCAGCTTCCATCACATTAGGAACAGGGACATGTACAGTACATACAGGATGTATATGGTGACAGCCTGGCAGCTTCCATCACATGGAGGAGCAGGGGACATGTACAGTACATACAGGATGTATTGGTGCACAGTTGGCAGCTTCCATCACATGGCGGACAGGGACATGTACAGTACATAAGGATGTATATGGTGACAGCCTGGCAGCTTCCATCACATGTAGGAACAGGGGACATGTACAGTACATACAGGATGTTATATGGTGACAGCCTGGCAGCTTCCATCCACTGGAGGAGCAGGGGACATGTACAGTACATACAGGATGTTATGGTGACTTTCTGGCAGCTTCCATCACATGGCGGGGGAGGGAACATGTACAGTACACATAGGATAGTATGGTGACAGCCTGGCAGCTTCCATCACATGGGGAACAGGGGACATGTACAGTACATATAGGATGTATATGGTGACAGCCTGGCAGCTTCCATCACATGGAGGAACAGGGGACACTGTTAAGTATATACAGGATGTATATGGTGACAGTCTGGCGCTTCCATCACATGGCGAGCAGGGGAACTGTACAGTACATATAGGATGTATATGGTGACAGCCTGGCAGCTTCCATCACATGGAGGACAGGGGACATGTACACGTACATACAGGATGGATTGGAGGATGGAGGACAGGGGATCACAGGAGGAGGATGGAGGACAGGAGACTACAGGAGGAGGATGGAGGACAGTAGGCTGGAGGACAGGAGGCTACAGGAGGAGGCTGGAGGACAGGAGGCCGTGATCATCTTCTTGGAATTCCTTATACCACACCTGCAAGTCCTGCGGGCAACGCGATTGCACTCCACACGTGCCGATTAACGCTGAGATATATCATTGGTCTTCCAGGTACTATTACAGTTATTATTAATCCTCCTGGTTAAGTTGCATGGTACAAACATCACCACCAAGTGGCACAATGGGTATCTGCACTGTGCATTCATAGTGTGTGATATTTGTAATCTAAGGGTTAATGGTTTACTTTATATTTACCCCTTAAAGGAAAGCTACCACTTGAAGTGGCAGGTATAAGGGGGAACTACCGAGCACCAGCTCAGGGTGAGCTGGTTCCGGAGCTTAGTTTTGTTAGTGTTTTAAACCGCAGTATCACTGTTTAAACACTTTTATAAATTTATGGCCGAAGCTGCTTCGGCCAGGGAGGACGCGCTGGGCTCTTCCATGCGCTCGACCGTGTACGCGGCTACATCGAAGTGAAGGAAAGCCGTGCGCGCAGGTACCTCCCTGTGCCGAAAGCAGCTTCGCCATAAAGTTTAAAAAGTGTTTTAAACCGCGATACTTCGGTTTAAACACTAACAAAACTAAGCTCCGCACCAGCTCACCTGAGCTGGTGCTCGGTAGTTCCCTCTTTACCGCCACTTCAAGTGGTAGTTTCCTTTAAGGACGCAGGGTTTTTTTCGATAATTTTCACCTTCCATAAATTTCTTCGTGTACAGAGCTGTGTGAGGGCTTATTTTTTGTTGTAACAAATTTTACTCAGTGACTTATTTATTATTTCCAGCCCATGTACTAGAAGCTGGAAAATTCCAAATGTGGTGAAATTGTAAAAAAAAAACGCATTTTGCTTATTTGTTGGCTTTTTTTTATGACTTTTCACTTGCCCTCTAAATACACCTTTGCTTTATTTTTCTTTGGTTCGGTACGATCACGGGAAACGAATCTATATTATGTTTTATTGTGTTTCAATACATTTTCAAAAATTAAATCAATGTGTACGAAAAAAAATTGTTTCGCCATCTTCTGACTGCTCATTACTTTTTCATACTTTGGTGTACGGTTTGAGGGGAGTGCGTCCTTTTCATGAAGTTATATTACATTTTTAATGTGATGTAAAATGGTGTAAAAGTGGCGTCTCTCGGACATTTGTGCGCTATTTTCCGTTATGGGGTTGACCAACGGCAATTAACTGTTTTTAGATTTTGATAGGTATCGCCGCGTCTCAAAATGCCTGATCTAACAGTTTGTGAGTTTTTACTGTTTATTATGTTTTATATCAGTTCTAAGTAAAAGGGGGTAATTTTTTAAATTTTTTAAAAACTTTTTAACCCCTAATGACCGCGCCTACGGGATTCTAACGGCGGTCATTAAGGGTACTTACTTCTGACGCGACGCCTTTCTTCTACGGCGCCGCTCAAAGAGATTTCGGGACATCGGGTCAGTATAGTGCCGTTGTCGGGCTGTGATAATCACAGCCCAGACCCGAACTAACCACCCGGGATCGGAAAACTCTGATTGTGCTTACCGGGGATCCGATCCCTCCTGCCCTGCTGCCCTCGGCCCGACGAGTGACCCGAGGCTGTCGCTCCTTTCTCGTCCGGTCCTGCCTTCATGAGCATGCTCATTTACTTACACTATACACTGCAATACAAGTGGTATTGCAGTGTAAAGGCTTGAATAAAGCGATCGAGAAAATAAGCGAAGTAGAAAATGTAAAAAATTTTAAAAAAAAAAAATTCTCTTTTTATAAATATATTACTAAATAAATAAAAAAAGTCCCATAATCTCCCCAGTAACACATAAAATGCAAATACAGAAATAAAACACAAAACATACATATTTGGTATCACCGCGTCCGTATTAATTGTACTAAATCTAAATCAATATTGACCCCCGCTCGGTGAACGATGAAAAAAAAACTACGAAAAACTTCCCGTAATATACATTTTTCATCAAACACCATCACAAAAACTTTCTAAAAAGTGATCAAAAAAGCTACGTTCCCTAATATGATACGACTGAAAATACAACTCTTTTCGCAAAAATAAGCCCTCAACCAGGTCTGACAACATAAAAAATACAGAATTATGGCAATAAAAAGTTGTCAATAGTAAAACAATGCGATATTCTCCAATATTGGTTTTTGCTCAGGAAAATTGAGCAAAGATAAGAAAAACTATATAATGAGGTTATCACCGCAATCGTAGTGAACCAGAGAATAAGTAAATATTATTTTTTACATTACGTGAGCGGGGAAAAAAAAATGCTAAAATCCCAAATAAAATTGATGATTTTGTTGTGTCCCCCTTGAAATAGTTAATAAAATCTCATGAATAAGCTATAGACCCCCAAAGAATTATATATACATTGTATCTCATTCCGTAAAAATAAGCCCTCATATGTTTGCATTACCAAAAAAATAAAATTAATAGGTTGTACAATGTGACATACAAATCTTGCTGTGAATGGCGCCTCCTTCATTCTATACTTGGCCGTGCGCCTGTACAGAAGTTTTACCACCACATATGGGGTATCGTACACTCTGGAGAATTGGGCATCAAGCGTGCAGTGCTTTCAATCATTTAATTTATTCTGAAACTGTCATTTGGCCTAATGAATGTATTTTCCAAAAAAATTCCATAGTTTCTTCTAAATCGCAGGTCCATATTGTTTAAAAACCCATGTGAAACACTTAAAGGTTAATGGACTTAATAAGTTGTTTTACATACGTTGAGGGGTGAAGTTTCTATAGTGGGGTATTTATGGGGTTTTACTATTATTTTAGGCCTTACAAAGTCACTTGGAAGCTGAGTTTTCCCCTCAAAATGTGAGTTTTGGCAATTTTCATGAAAATAGAAAAATCGCACCTAAAGTTCTGCACCTCATAACATCCTAAAAAGTGAGAGGATGCATAAAATATCATCCACATAAAGCAACATTCCGTAAATGTAATTATCAAGCTTTTTGGGTATTTTTACTTCCTATCTGGAAAGCAGAACATTTCAAACTTGGAAAATGAAGAATTTTACAAACTTTTGCCAATTTTCACTTTTTTTTCAGAACGCATCGCAAAACTATCATCACTTAAATTTTTATAACAACATGAAGTACAAGTTATCACGAGAAACATTCTCAAAATCACCGGGATATATGTAAAGCGTTCCGAGTTATAACCAATTTACGTGAGACATGTCAATTTGAAAAATCGAGTCCCTGGTCATTGAGCTGAAAACTAGTGTCGGTGATAAGGGGTTAAACTATTTTTTAGACCCTCTAGAGTATTTTAACACTAGATAGTCTGATCGTTCCTACCATATACTGCAATACTACTGTATTGCAGTATATGGCATTTTTACACAGTTTCATCACATGAGCCACTAGCCCATTGTAACGAAACTGCAGATGCCATGCGCCTCAGGGCTGTCATGGCAACCGATCACCGCTCCCCAATGGACATCCCGGGAAGCGACAATTGGAACAAAGATGGCCCATGTGCTGCTTTCTTTTGAGTGCCAGTGACAGCATTGGAATCTGAATTAGCATACCTCCCAACTTTTGGGCAGGTAAAGAGGGACACAAAGCCCCTCCCCTTTTTCTAAACCACGCCCCATTGCCCTACCCACAGGCCAATATAATATCGAACTTGATGGGCCCCACATGGTACGAACGCCACTTAATTTGGCCCCCCCTTCCTCTGGACCAATAATATCCCCTAATGCAACTCTGCAACATGTAAAACATATAAGACCCCTCTTTAATTTTATCCTGCTTTACATTTGTTTTCAGCTTTTATTTTTCTCCCCAAACTTTAACATAATGCTAATCTGTACTCAAACCCCCACCAACCCTGACATGGTGTGGTCCCTGTCCTCCATCCTCCTCCTGTCCTCCATCCTCCTCCTGTAGCCTCCTGTCCTCCAGCCTCCGCCTGTAGCCTCCTGTCCTCCAGCCTCTTCCTGTACCCTCCTGTCCTCCAGCCTCCTCCTGTAGCCTCCTGTCCTCCAGCCTCCTCCTGTAGCCTCCTTCCTCCATCCTCCTCCTGTACCTCCTGTCCTCATACTCCCCTGTAGCCACTGTCCCCCATCCTCCTCCTGTAGCCTCCTGTCCTCCAGCCTCTCCTGTCCTCCATCCTCCTCCTGTAGCCACTGTCCTCATCCTCCTCCTGTAGCCTCCTGTCCTCCAGCCTCCTCCTTTAGCCTCCTGTCCTACATCCTCCTCCTGTAGCCCTCCTGTCCTCCACCTCCTCCTGTAGCCCCCTGTCCTCCAGCCTCCTCCTGTACCGCCTGTCCTCTAGCCTCCTCCTGTACCCCGTCCTCCAGCCTTCTCCTGTAGACCACTGTCCTCCAGCCTACTCCTGTAGCCTCCTGTTCCTCCAGCCTCCTCCTGTAGCCCCCTGTCCTCCAGCCTGATCCTGCAGCCTCCTGTCCTCTATCCCCTCCTGTAGCCCCTATACTCCAGCCTCCTCCTGTAGCCTCCTGTCCTCCATCCTCCTCCTGTAGCCCCCTGCCCTCCATCCTCCTCCGTTGATCCCCTGTTCCTCCTCCTCCGCCGTCCTCCATCCTCCCCCTTGACCTCCTCTGTCCTCCGTGCCCCTCCTTAGCCTCCTGTCCTCCAGCCTCCTCCTGTGACCCTCCTTCCTCACACCTCCTCCTGGACCTCCTGTCCTCCCCAGCCTCCTCTTCCTGTCGCCACCTCCTGTCCTCCAGCACCCCCCTGTCCTCCCCAGCCCCTCCTGTGACCGAGGCTGGAGGACAGGAGGTCACAGGAGGAGGCTGGAGGACAGGAGGCTACAGGAGGAGACTGGAGGACAGGAGGTCACAGGAGGAGGATGGAGGACAGGAGGAGGATGGAGGACAGGGGATCACAGGAGGAGGATGGAGGGCAGGGGGCTACAGGAGGAGGCTGGAGGACAGGAGGCTACAGGAGGAGGCTGGGGCTACAGGAGGAGGCTGGAGGACAGGAGGCTACAGGAGGAGGCTGGAGTATAGGGGCTACAGGAGGAGGATAGAGGACAGGAGGCTGCAGGATCAGGCTGGAGGACAGGGGGCTACAGGAGGAGGCTGGAGAACAGGAGGCTACAGGAGTAGGCTGGAGGACAGTGGTCTACAGGAGAAGGCTGGAGGACAGGGGGCTACAGGAGGAGGCTAGAGGACAGGAGGCTACAGGAGGAGGCTGGAGGACAGGGGGCTACAGGAGGAGGCTGGAGGACAGGAGGCTACAGGAGGAGGATGTAGGACAGGAGGCTAAAGGAGGAGGCTGGAGGACAGGAGGCTACAGGAGGAGGATGAAGGACAGTGGCTACAGGAGGAGGATGGAGGACAGGAGGAGGCTGGAGGACAGGAGGCTACAGGAGGAGGATGGGGGACAGTGGCTACAGGAGGAGTATGGAGGACAGGAGGCTACAGGAGGAGGATGGAGGACAGGAGGCTACAGGAGGAGGCTGGAGGACAGGAGGCTACAGGAGGAGGCTGGAGGACAGGAGGCTACAGGAGGAGTAGCAGCACTGCACCGAACCTTGCTTAATCGGTCCCTGTCCCCATGGGCTCCACAATCTAATCCAACTACCAGTAAGTTTTGGAGATGAGACCCGGGTATGGACCACTTTCGGAGGCCAAAACACACACTCACACACACACCAACCGAGGATACATACAATGATGTATATGGTGAAGTGGCAGCTCACCAGGCACATGGAGAAAGCAGGCGACATGTACAGTTACATACAGGATTTATAGGTGACAAGCTAGCAGCTCATCACAGGAGGGAGGGAGGGGACATGTACAGTAATACAGGGAGTGTATATGGTTGGGCAGCCTGGCAGCTTCATACACATGTAGGGAACAGGGGACATGTACAGTAATACAGATTGTATTGGTGACAGCCTGGCAGCTTTCCATCACATGTGAGGGAGGGGACATGTACAGTTACATACAGGATGTATATGGTGACAGTCTGGCAGCTTCTCATCAATGGAGGAACAGGGACATGTACAGTACATACATGGATTGTAATGGTGACAGCCTGTGCAGCTTCCATCACATTTAGGAACAGGGACATGTACAGTACATACAGGATGTATATGGTGACAGGCCTGGCAGCTTCCATCACATGGAGGACAGGGGACCTGTACAGTACATACAGGATGTATATGGTGCAGTTGGCAGCTTCCATCACATGGCGGAACAGGGGGACATGTACAGTACATAAGGAGTATATGGTGACAGCCTGGCAGCTTCCATCACAGTAGGAACAGGGGGACAGTACAGACATACAGGATGTTATTGGTGGACAGCCTGGCAGCTTCCATCCACTGGAGGAGCAGGGGACATGTACCAGTACATACAGGATGTTATGGTGACTTTCTGGCAGCTTCCATCACATGGCGGGGGAGGGAACATGTACAGTACACATAGGATAGTATGGTGACAGCCTGGCAGCTTCCTCACATGGGGAACAGGGGACATGTACAGTACATATAGGATGTATATGGTGACAGCCTGGCAGCTTCCCATCACATGGAGGAACAGGGGTACATGTACAGTATATACAGGATGTACATGGTGACAGTCTGGCAGCTTCCATCACATGGCGGAGCAGGGAACTGTACAGACAATAGGAGATATGGTGACGCCTGGCAGCTTCATCACATGGAGGACAGGGGACTGTACAGTACATACAGGATGATTGTGACAGCTGGCACTCATCACAGAGGAAAAGGGGACATGGCAGTAATACGGAGATATGGTGACAACTGGCACCTTCCATCACATGAGGAACAGGGACATCGCAGTACATACAGGATATATGGTGACAGCTGGCAGATCCATACATGGAGCGAGCAGTGGACATGCACATAATACAGTAACCCAGTTACACACCGTCTATAGCCTGTGCTGTGTGAGCACTAAGGGTTAATAGCTTATCAGCACAGAGCTGTACTGCTAATGACAAGGTGGGGGAAGTGAGCAACATGAAGAGCAAGGACAGACAGATTCTTCGTAGATCACCAGACTGAGATGGAGGGCTGATAGGGAAGCGGCAGATCTTGTACCCCACTATTCTGTGCAGGAGAATCCGCTACACATCCAGCTGATGGATTCTGTCACGGATGCACCTGCGATCCTTGTCCTGGATCCGGCACACCCATGCCTCTCTGTGTAGCGTGGCCGCCCCCGGCTTACCTTTCCCATGAGCCTGCTTCCCATCCTACTAGGCCCGTGTGTTCCCCGCTGCTAGGGCGCAGCGCGCTGGGCTCCTGTAATTAAATGGCCAGCGTCCTCCTGTTTGGGGCAGGCTAATCCAGCTCAGTCTTATAATCCGCAACCTCCCTTCCTTCCTCACAGATATTCATATGTGTCCTTCTAAGTGAAAGCCCCATTTCTGTTCCAAAGAAACTTTCATGGTTTCCCGTACCAGATTCCCCAAAGCGTGTCTGAAGAAGCGTAAAATAGTCTCCCAGTGTTCAGCTCGATCCTGTGTTTCTCCAACGTTTCCAGAGGCTCCTGTGTTCCCAGACGCTCCTGTGTCTCCAGCCTTCTCATACGCTCCTGGTGTCTCCAGTGTCTACAGCGTTCCGAAACGCTACTGGGTCTCCAGCGTTTCTATACGCCCCTGGTGTCTCCAGAATTCCCATACACTTCTAGTCACCAACACTCCTTGGTGGGAATGTCTGTTCCTGCCCGCCGAGTCGTGTGCCAGCCTGATTCCAAGCCGTACTCCTGCTGTCACCCAGGCTCGGACTATGGGCCGCATACCTGCATCCCTGTTACATTGGCTGCCATGCGGGGCTTAGTCGCAACCTGTGCTGTGGAACGACAGTGGCACCCCGCCGCAGCAAGAACATCCCACTTTGCGGCGGGCTCTGATGAGAGACCGGTTGCCACAGACTCTGGTCCGGGGTGTCGGCTAGTACCATCACTTGTCTCCGCGGTGGTCCCAGAGGGTCCACAGGACTCTTTCCAAAGAGACTCTGACAGTTCGTCCACGACAGTGACAGATTTCTTGTACACTCCTAGCTCTGCTACTGCGAAACATGACCTCCTCCTCTGTGAGCAGGGAGCAGCAGCTCCTCCCCTTATGAAACCCAACCAGAAACAAAGGTAAACCAAAGTATGGATTCACAGGCTATCAGCACATGGAGAGAAGGCAGCATGAAGCAATGAGGTAATCTGAGGGGGGATAGCAAAGAAACATATAGTAATAAAGATAATAGGCAAAGTTGTTTTTACATCCCAAGAGCTTTGATTTGTGGAAAATAAAAAACCTTTGCAGTTCTCCAATGAAGAACAGTAGGGACAGTATCTATTGTTTTATTAGCTGCTATGAATAACGATGGGTAAGGGGGTCTGGGCAGTACACATTAAGGGTATATATGGAGCAGTGTCCAGATTAGGGGTGGCCTAACCTGTGTTGTGGCCTTTGGAAGGAATGCTAAGGCGTGGTGCACCCCAAGTGGAACATGAGGGATATACTACAGGGCTGGCAGCTGTATTCTACAGGGGGCTGGCAGGCTATATTCTATATGGGGCTGCGGCTATATTCTATATTTTCAGTGAACAGTTTCCTTATTTACTGAAGAAATTCAGATACCAAGCAGTTCCATCAAATCAAGACTGGACTGTCTTCTCAAAAGTCTGTTCCCTCACTACAGAAACTAAGGACTGGGACTATTCTCCCTTATATATTTTCTACCAATTTTTTTTAGTACAAACAAAAAACAAGACAAGGTATTTTCCATAGACTTACACTGAGTCAATAATACTAGGGTTCTAAAGTGTAAACAAGCTCCAGACGCACCTGTCATTACTTACTTCTCTGAGAGTAGGGCACTACGTATGTGATAGACAGTACATATATTAGGTGGGGTATAGGACAGTAAATATGTAAAGAGGGATGCTGGACAGCAGTAGGTGTACAGGTATGTGGTATGTATATGCTTAGTGCGTATATTATGTATATATATATGTATATATGTATATATAGCGTATGTTACAATGTCTAGAGTTAGTGTAGGTATTTGTGTATTCCAAAGTTTCATTTGTGGGATGGGGAGCAGAGCGTGAGGGTTTAGGATATGGGGTCCAAATCCTAATTTGCACCTGGGGTCCCAGGAGTTTGTTACGCCATGAATTCAGCATGTGTCTATGAAATTAAATGAGAGCATACAGATGTCATCATGTACAGTTTGTTTTTTTTTCTCTAATAGTGCTGTGGAACTAGTTTTTTAAAAAAATTTATTATGGTAATAAAAATATTGATGCAGCATAGACTAAAACGGCTGTGTTTTTTGCGGATGGGAAATGGAGAAGCAGTAGTAAGAATAAGCACTTATTAAAAAGCTGATATGTGTCTTTGCAACATCCTCCTAGTGCAAACAGTATAGAAGTTGATGACTAGGAACAGAGTGGTTGGGTGGTCGTGGCTTAGCTGCAAGATGTCACGGTAGTGGCCTATGTACACCTCACTTCACACCGTCATGGCTAGCAGGGTGCAGCAGAAAAGGGGACTCAAAAATGACAATGAAGGTTCCCCCTGGTGCACTCCGGGTAAATGGTATCGGCCAGCCTGGAATGCGCACAAAAAACAGAGATGATGTAAAACTGTTGGATTCTTTATAGGAGAAATGCTGATGAAACAGTCCATCAGCAGCAGTAGTCTGTCAGAACTCCTTCTATGGGGGCATGCAGGCCTGAAAGTTGGCTGCAGAACAAAAGTCCTCTATTTAGCAGGAACTAATAGTACTCAGGGTGCCAGGCTGGCTATGCTGCATCAAGGAGCATGACAATAGCAATCAGTGTGGCCAGAGATGTGCAACATCCCCCCCGGGGGCCTAGCCTTTTCTCGGGCCTGGAGACAGCCGAGGCCCGCAGTACCTGATGTGGCTGGCGGTTGCGGCCTAGGCACGCTAGTGTCACGGGTGTTGATGGGGAAACGGGGGGCTGTCCTACAGCCTGGCAGGGTCTCCAGTAGGGTGGTTTGGCAAGAAATGATGAGGGAGAGGCTGCTATAGCGGATCCCTGGGGCAACCCTTTGGTGTCTAGAGTATGAGTCTCTGTGGGGACAGGGTGCCGTGATGATGGCAGCCGTAGTAGCAGGGACACAGACGGAGGCAGAGGTTGAACGAAACAACAATTACAGTTCTTTATTGGAACGGCAGGAACCGCAGCAAGTGCCTTTAACAGAATGGTAGTGGATTGCTGGATGCAGCTGGAGGAAGCCACAGGAGGTAGATCGCCAGCCTGGATGCAGAGGGCAGGCTGGGAGGTAGCTGTGTCCTAATAGGAGAGTATCACCCTTGAAGGTAGGATGTACCCCTTTCTCACTAACTAATCTATTAGCTTCACTCTGCTTGGTATGGTATGCTGGCTGAATAGGAGTCTGGACTGGGGTTAACCAGTCTGCTTCTTCTGATTGAGTAGGCTAAACTAAACTCTTTGTGTCCTGCAGACCCTCAGGTCTGACCAGGACTGGTCTCTTCTCCTCCTGGGAGAGACTGCTCTCTAGAAACATTCCTGACCAGGGTTTTGTAACTCCTTGGTCAGGTGGGGGCTGCTCCTCCAATTACATCTCAGCTTACATTAGACAGAAATGCAATACAAGTGAGTGGATGACAGATCTTGAATCATAAAACACAACTCTGCCCTGCCAGGCAGGGAGCTACACTGCAATGTCCCTGTGTGAGTGATGGAATGCTGTGGGAGTATTCGCAAACATCCTTCGCCATTGCATCGGCGAGGGTGGTGGCTACCCCGGGGCAATTGAAAGAGCCGCCCTCGGCTCGACTACAGATGATTGGGCGCAGAGGTACTAAGGGCACTTCTGGGAAGTGGCAGGCTACATGATGTAGGGACAAACCGCCCATGGTTCTGGAGACAGGCACCTGGGTTGGTGTCGGACTAAGCACAGCTATGTAAATGCGAAGTATGACAGGTGGTCGCTAACGCCATAAACCAAACTGTACAGTAGGAAAGGTGTGGTGTCATGTACTGTAATCCACTCCTTGCACCAGGGCCTGTATTTGTTATATAAACACTTCTTCCCTAGCGACAAATATATAGTGTGTATTCTGATTGCGTTAGCTAAGCGACACGAGTACCTCCTGATGACATCCTTACCTGTTGGGTGGCATCCAGATGCAACTCTGTAACACCCCCGGTCCCCGAAAGGACCCGCAGTTTACGGCTACCCCCAGTGGCAAACCTCGTGTTTGGGGATAAGGTAGCGGTCAGTGTTTTACAAAAAGACGGTCCGACACAGCCACACTACAACATGTAAAGCCTATGAAAGGGTTAATGCAGACTACTGGAATATATTTGACAGTGTGCAAACGGTTAACTCACATTGTTAGAGGCCCCATGGGTACACATCTTATAATTATAACGTTACAGATAGATAGGCTACTCAGGGTGCAAGCAAGATAGTAAATGTCTCTTTACCTGGAAAGGAAAAGGCTAAAAAGTGCAGCAGAATGTCCATACCTAAAAAGGAAGGCATTAAGTGCAATATAAGAAGTCATGGCAACTTTTCCCTGGTAGTATCTGGCAAAAGTCTCACAAAGGTCTTAATAGCAAAGTCCATCTTCTGGGTACAGCCCTTGTGTGGGGAAAAGTGCAATAAAGATGCAAAGGGTCTCCTCTACGTGTGAGGGACACAGTCCTTGTAGGGGTGCTATCATAGCACATGACAGTAGAAATCTCTGACTGAGATAAATAAGGGTGAGAGTCTCAGGACAGTTTCTGGCTCTGTAGGGATAATGGAAATAAATATACCAGTGTACACCGTACCGAAGAAGGCTTTCACCCATCAGGGGTTATCTTGCTGCTCAAGAGCAATGGCTGCAGGCATGGGAGCAGGAATGCACAGGGCATCATCAGCCTGGGTGAAGAAAGCAGTGTTTGAGGATCTGTCACCTGAAGACATCTGGTGGTGACACTGGAACTGCTGACATGGAACACCCAGAAGGGAGCTGGAACAGCAGGGAGGTCATCTGCGGCGGCAGGCATCTCAGAAAAGGAAGGAGACAGACTTCCTGGCTGACCTTCTATAGCTGGGGGCCGCTGTGGAGCGCATGATGATGACCGCAGGAGCTGTAACTTCTCCATTGCTGACAGCTGAGGATTTGTTCTGGATGACTGCAGCTGTGGGGGCGCTGTTGCGCTGGCGGTGGTAACCTCTGTAGCTGGCAGGGCATTCTCACCGGACAGCCTGGGCCTCTGCAGGGGTCCTGGATACTCGCAGGATGGTCAGCAGCAGCATAGATAGGGGTCAGGCCCCTTTAAGAGAGTCCCTTTTGTAGCCGGGCCTCCTATGGGGAGATGTGGTCTCTGTAGGGAGGCTGGACTGTACCCCAGCCGGGCAGAGGAGATATAGTGACAGTCACTGTGATATAGGCCCGGGGCCACGGGTACTCACATCCGCGGTGGTCCTCAGGAGGTCGGAATCGGAGGAGGCAGCCGCTGTGGAGAATCCGCCATCGAAGACTGCGTACGGGAGACAGCAGTAAGCGGTGCAGCAGAGGAAGGTGCCCGAGGCTCGTGGGCAAGCCATTGACACTTGGTTCTTCATCTCGGAGGCTTGCGGCATGTCGGCAGGACAGGAGACAGCACGTGGAGAATCCAGATGGCCGATATAACCTCTCGAGCTGGATGGCGGCTGCGCTGACTCTTGAGTACCTCGTGGGCTCTCACTGGCGTTGCAGCGCGGGAGAGCTTCGACGCCAGAGGGCGGAGCTTGAGTCTTTTCCGCAGGAGTTGGGCGGGCTGAATTTCTGCTGCGCCACAGCGCGCTGAGGCAGAGAATTCGGCCTACGCGCAGGGGGCGGAGCTTAGCGATGTCTCTGGTTTTCCCGCCAGTGAAAGTTTTTGGCGGGCTGGAATTACTTGCTGCGCCACAGCCTCTGAGGATAAATCTTTGGCGCGGCAGCGCCGGATGTAGCAGAGCTGAACAGTTCTTTGCAGAGTTTCAACCTTTGAGTGTGGAGCGGAGCTCGACAGACGTGGCGCAGTAATACAGTTCAATAGCAGAAAACACACAGTCACTTGGGCCTAAACCCGATGGTAGCAGTGTAGCAGCACGTCTTTCAATAAAGGATGGCTTTATGCCGGAATAAGGCAAGAAGTATCAATCTGTTGTGACGCCACTTGCAACATCCCCCACCGGGGCTAGGCTTTTTCCGGGGCCTGGAGAGACAGCGGGGCCCGCAAGTACCTGAGTGGCTGGCGGTTGCGGCTAGGCACGCTAGTGTTACGGTGCTGGTATGGGGAACCGGAGGGCTGTCCTACAGCCTGGAGGTCTCAGTAGGGTGTGTTGGCAAGAAATGATGAGGGAGAGGCTGCTATAGCGGATCTCCCTGGGCAACCCTTGGTGTCTAGAGTATGAGTCTCTGTGTGGTGGACAGGGTGCCTGTGATGATGGCAGCCGTAGTAGCAGGGACCAGACGGAGGCAGAGGTTGAACGAAAACAACTTACAGTTCTTTATTGGAACCGACAGGAACCGCAGCAACGTGCCTTTAAAAGAATGGTGTGGGATTGTGAGATGCAGTGGAGGAAGCCACAGGAGGTAGATCGCCAGCCTGGATGCAGAAGGCCGGCTGGGAGGTAGCTGTGTCCTAAAGGAAGCTTCAGCTTGTCCGGAGTGTTCAGGTATCACCCTTGAAAGTAGGATGATACCCTTTCTCACTAACTCTAATCTATTAGCTCCACTCTTCAGAGCAGGGCTAGGCTCTTCCTGCTATGGTATGCTGGCTGAATAGAGTCTGGACTGGGGTAACCCAGTCGCTTCTTTGATCTGAGCAGGCTCTAAACTAAACTCTTCTGAGTGCGCAACCTCAGGTCTGACCAGACTGGTCTCTCTCCCTCCTGGGAGAGGACTGCTCTCTAAAACATTCTGACCAGGGGTTTTGTAAATCCTCTGGTAGGTGGTGGCTGCTCCTCCATTAAATCTCAGCTTACATTAGACAGAATGCAATACAGTGATTGGATGACAGATCTTGAATCATAAAAACACTTAACTCCTGTCCTGCCAGGAAGGAAGCTACCACTGCAATGTCCTGTGTGATGTGATGACATGGTGTGGGACGTATTCGCAAACACTCCTTCGCCATGCATCGGCGAGGTGGGTGTTGCAGATGTGTCTCTGAAGAAATCTCAGCATAGAGACACTAATCACAAACTCTCTACTAGCCCTCTACTAACTCAAAAACACCAGAGCTGAACATCTATATATACAGTATAGACTTCAGTCTACAATGTTCTAGGAATGCAAAACAATCAGCTGAATGCTATACCTCAGGAAAGATACAATTTAACCCCCTCATGCTCTGCGCTGTACATGTATGGCAACAGATGGCGTAAGCTGCATGAAGAGGGCTAGGGGCATATTGCAGCAACACACCCACAGCTATACCATACTTCCCAACCATCCCGCTTTCGGGGGACTGTCATGATTTTTTAGCCGTGTCCGCCTCCCCCGGGAGGTTAAGAGGTTGTCACGCTTTGACTCTGCATTGTCCCAGTCCAAGAGACTTTGTCCGTCTCCTGGTCCCGGGACACACTGGCTGCAAGAGACACAGGGGCAGCGGGATGCTGTGAAGGCTGAGCTCACAGTACAGCAGAGCACGGTTCAAGTGTTCTCCAAATTAGTTTTATATCAGTAAAATTTAATACAATACACAAAACCCCACATGTGAAGCTTCAAAGTTATAACCACGTATAGTGACACGGGGCAGATCTTGAAAAAACGGCGCGTGAGGAAGGTGAAAAGTGGCTTCGCGGCTGAGGGTGTTTGAATAGGGGCTCACGGGGTGAGCCTCTACATACAGACTGGGGTTTGCTGCATATTGCGTAATCACCCACACTAACAGCTGTGATTGTTGCTTGCTCAATTACAGAAGTTAAACCCCTTGATTGGTGCCTGTAGTTTAAAAAAATTAAATATTAAAAATTCAAATCGCCCCTTTCCCTAGAACGATATAAAACGAAATAACAGTAAATATCACAAAACATGTTAGGTATCACCGTGTCTGAAATCTATCAAAATATAATAACAGTTATTCACAGAGTTTAAACCCAAAAAAAATACCGGAAAATAGCGCCACTTATTGACATTATTGCCATTTTGCAAATTTAAAAATTGTTTAAAAAGGCCGTACTGTCCTAAAAATGGTAACATTGAAAATGTCATCTGATCGCAAAAAATGACACCAAACACAGCTCTGACACTGAGTATGAAAAAGTTATTAGCATCAGAAGATGGCAAAATGAAGAGGAGGTTTTAATTTTTGTAAAAGTATAAAACATTATAAAACCTATCATTTTTGGGTCCTTGGGGGAGGGAGGAGGAGGAGAAGGAAGAGGCTGGGGGACGGAGGGAGGCAGGAGGGGACAAGAGGAGGGCATGCTGGAGGAGGCTGGGGGACAGGAGGCCACATTAGGAAGCTGGAAGACAGGAGGCCACATGAAGAAGCTGGAGGACAGGGGAACAGGAGGACCCAGAATGAGGCTGGATGACAGGAGGCTACAGGAGGAGGATGGAGGACAGGGGATCACAGGAGGAGGATGGAGGACAGGAGGAGGAGGCTGGGGGACAGGAGGCTGGAGTACAGGAGGCGCTGCAGGAGGAGGTGGAGGACAGGACGCTACAGGAGGAGGCTGGGAGCAGGGAGGCCACATGAAGAAAGCTGGAGGACAGGGGAACAGGAGGACCCAGAATGAGGCTGGATGACAGGAGGAGGATGGAGGACACGGGGATCACAGGAGGAGGATGGAGGAAAGGAGACTACAGGAGGAGGATGGAGGACGTAGGCTGGAGGACAGGAGGGACTACGGAGGAGGCTGGAGGACTGGGACGGAGGCTACAGGAGGAGGCTGGAGGAGAGGGGTGGCACAGGAGGAGGCTGGAGGCAGGAGTGGAAGGAGGCAGGCAGGAGGTACAGGGGAGGCTGGAGGACGGAGGGGCTGGGGACAGGAGGTCACAGAAGGGGGCGGGTGGAAGGAGGTCAAGGAGGAGGTGGAGGACAAGGAGGTCACAGGAGGAGGCTGGAGGACAGGAGGCTACAGAGGAGACGGGAGGACAGGAGTCACAGGAGGATGGAGGAGGTAGGGAGGATGGACCGGAGGAGGATGGAGGACAGGGGATCACAGGAGGAGGATGGAGGCAGGGGGCTACAGGAGGGGAGCTGGAGGACAGGAGGCTACAGGAGGAGGCTGGAGTATAGGGGCTACAGGAGGAGGTAGAGGACAGGAGGCTGCAGGATCAGGCTGGAGGACAGGGGGCTACAGGAGGAGGCTGGAGAGAACAGGAGGGTACAGGAGTAGGCTGGAGGACAGTGGTCTACGGAGAAGGCTGGAGGACAGGGGGGCTGGCTACAGGAGGAGGCTAGAGGAAGTAGGACAGGAGGCTACATTATGAGGAGGATAGAGAACAGGGACCATGTGAGGAGGGGTGGGGGTACAGATAATATTATGTGTAGTTGGGGAGATAAATAAAGTGGAAGACAAAATGTCAAGGGAGGATAAAAATAAAGATGAATTTATATGTTGCAGATTGTTGCTTTATGGGATATTATACGGGTCCATGGGGGTGGGGGGGTGGGGGGTGGCCAAAGTAAGGGGCACTTTACTATGTGGGGGACCGTCAAGGTTGATATACTATGTTGTGGGTGGGTCAATGGGCGTGGTTTAGAAAAAGGGGGAGGGGCTTTTGTCCCCTTTCTCTTGGTCCAAAAGTTGGGAGGTATGCTAAGGATAGAATCAGGAAGGAGTTGCCTTTCCCTGTAAATCGGTGGTCCGGAACTCTGTCTGCATGCAAAATGCAGCAGTACATTTTTAAGATTGCAGGAGAGCCACCCAAAATACTATACCATACCTATATTCCTACCAATACAAAATGGGATATGCTCCTTAACCCCTTAAGGAACAGTTCTAGTTGATCCTTAATGGCAAGTATTTCTTTTAATTTTTTTATTATTGTCTTAACTATAATTATTTTTCTGATAATAAGTTGATTTAAATAGAAAGTGTCTCCGGGACCTTATTTCACTAAAGACAGGTTGTATATATGTCAAATATGTAATTTTAGGAAGTAGTATGAGATGAAAATAACTTGTCCTTTGGGGTTTTTTTAAATTTTTTTTAAATTTAGGCATCTGCAATAGGAAGGGGTGTAACAATTGCGCTTGCATCCCTGTAACTGCGCCAAAACAATGCCACACATAGACAAAAAACAATGATACATAAACACCCAGTGTGTGGCAATAGTAAACACAGTGCTAGGGGAACCTGTTATTAGGTTTTCTAAGTAAAAATCTGGTGACAGTTCATATATAACATGCAGTAAAAAGGGGTTTTAGAGGCTACAAATATTCATGACCTATACTAGCTCATCAGTGGGGTCTCAACAGAAAGCACACTATGGCATCTAATAAACAGAGAACTGGAATAGAAATTAGTCACTGTTGCTCAGCCTCCATGAAATGAATGTTGAAAAGAGTTGAACTATAATAAGATGGTCTGCGGAGGATGGTATGTAAAGGAAAGTTTGAGGGGCACACTAGGCTCATTGAGAATATAATATGGGAAGCTGTAAAAGAACTTTAGGGTGACTGCCAACACTCTCTGAACCTGATCTCTTCGGCGAGACTGATCTTAAACATAGAGGGGCTTATTTACTAAGGGTCCCGCGCCGCATTTTCATAGGGTTTATCAACTTTTCGGGGATCGCACGGGATTGTGTTCCACGCGTCAGATTTTGGCGCATCGGCGCCAGTTTCCATGCAACAGAAATCGGGGGCGGGGGTCATCGGACGATCTGTCGGATTCGGGCAAACCACGGGATTTAACTTTGAATTTATGTCGCAAGATCAAGCACTTACATGCACCAGGAAGAAGAAGGTGAACTCCGGCGGACCTGATCAGGGAAAGTGGACAGATGCAGGAAATTGTGCGCACAATCTTAGTGAATCGCCGCAGCTGTGCATTGGAGTCAGGGAACACACCTCAGGGATCCGCGGGGAGGGGGGGACGGGAAGTAAATGTGACCCAGAATGTAGATTCAGAAATGTAGAATAAGAAACATCACCAGTTTTATAGAGGATTTTGTTGTGTTAAAGGAAGGGGGGGGGAGGGGGTTGAACGGCCGCACCCACCCACATGTTTGTGTTGTTTTTTTTCAAATGTTGAAGAAATATTAAATAAAATATTTTTAAAAAACATGCAATACAATTAGAACAGAATTGTCTGTTTCCTATTTTATCTGTGTATAAAGATTTTGAAGAGGCTGTGGCTGTTCTACCCACCATTGATGACCTATCTATGGATATATTATCAATATTTGAATGGAAAACCCTTTTCACTGCTTTAATAAGGTTATAGTATGTTTTGTTCAGGTAGTAGTAAATAGACATTTGTGTCTCGAAACATAGTCCTTGCAAATATGGATCCTTGCATTGAAGCTTTCATAAAAAGTTGAACGCATTTGATAACAGACCACCAATTTATCTTCCTGCCTAGAGCTAAATATCTTAAAAAAAAAACAAGGTCAAAATTTTTCAAGAACCGTAGTAGGTAGCAGAAATAAGGGAGCAAAACAATCTTTGCTCATTTAATGAGGAGGAGATTTTGTTTTAATTTATACCGTAATACCTCAGTCCCTGACCATTTCAGAAACACTGTATATAAACCGGAACATAAACCTATCCAATGCTCAAGGGAATGACAAATTGATAAAGATGCATTCATTCCATATAAATTCATACATATTTACAAAAATACTCCAGAACTTTCATAAATAACAATTTGATGAGCAGCAGATTATAAAGAAAATTCCCTACAAAGCCCCTTAGAGAAATGTTTATCCCAATATGGTGAAATAAATTCTTCCCTTCAAGGTTATATTTCTTTTGCTATGAATTTAAACATAGATCTGTAAAAGATGGGATAGTTGGATGAGACACAGTGAAAGATAAAACACTGAGAGAAAGGTTACAGAAATTAAAGTGATTGTACATTCCTTCCAAAATGCAGCGTTAAAGGGGTTATTCCGGGATATAAAATCTGATTACAAAACCTATAATGCTATAAATAAATGAATACAGCAAAACTCAATGTTCAGCGTTAATAGTTTGATTATTTGATTCACAACATTTATGGCTTCTCTAAAGTATGCAGAGTATCACCAAGATGCCCGCCAATGCAAACTACAAGTCCCATGATCCTTTAGTTCTCAGTACTCCTCCTCTCTCATGCTTTGCTCCCAGTGATTAACAGACTTTCTTGCTTGTTACCATAGTAATAATGTGTAACTGCCATCACTGCACATTACCTCACTAGATGATGTCTCACCAAACACTGTCCATACGGATGCGCTTCAACCCAATGACTACAGCCAAACTTGTGGGATCACATGACCTGCCCGGCAGGTGCAGGACATGTGATATGGACATGTGACCAGCAGACAACGGACCTGATTAATGGGCCAGTAGAGCATTTAATTCTTCATTACAATGTATGTCAGGAACATTTTTGCTAAGGGGAGCAACATTTAAATAAACAACTAATACATATTAGCTTATATTGTAAGGACTATATGTATATGAATATGTGGAATTTGGGAATACCCCTTAAAGGAAATCTACCAACTAGAGATGGGCGAATCGATTTGAACGAAGTGGAATTCGATCCGAATTTCATGGAAAATTTGATTCGTCACAACTCGAAGCTTACGGTTATTCGTGGGAACAAATTTTTTTTCCTCTATTATTACCAAAATGGGCACGAGAACAATTGTGTACATGGGGCAGAGAACTGTAAGCCAATCCGCGCCGGCAGGCTAATGTGAGTTACACAGAACTATAAAAACAGGCAGCCATTTCCAATCGCCGCATTCACATTGCATGTGCTGTCTCCAGCATCTAGTCTTTTTTACTGTAATGTGCTGTAGCGATTTCTGCTCCAATTCCAGGGGTGTCTGTTTGGGATCTGTATACCCAAATGGCAGTTCTTTTTTTTTGTTGCTGAAGTGAATGGAAGAAATCTGTGTAAAATCAAATAGTTTCTGTAGTGATTTCTCTCCTATCACGGGGTGTCCGTTTGGGGATCTGTATACCCCAAATGCAGTTATTTTTGTTGCTGAAGTGAATAGGAAGAAATCTGTGTAAAATCCACATATTTTCTGTAGTCATTTCTGCTCCTATTCAAGGGTGTCAGATTTGTGCTTCTGTGTACCCCAAATTTCAAGTTTTTTTGGTAGATAAAGTATATCTGTCAAATCTACATAGTTGATTAACCAATATGTCAGAGAGGTGGCAGGTGGAGCAGGCACAGGTCACAGCACAGAAGGGGACATCGGGGGTGACTTTGTGATTCTGTGAGGCCAGAACTGCCAGGTCCTCTAGTGGCAGTGTGTGATAAACAGCCCAAAGGTTGTTGACTAGGTCATCCACTTTCTCCCAAATGACATCTGACAACCCCAGCCAAGAGAGTCCATGGGTTTGTCAGATACAACCCTTAGTTGGCATAGCCCAGGAGCAGGTCAGCGGTGCACCGTCCTCAACCAGCTCTGCTTGTTCATTTCCTCAGACAGAGATCTACTTGGTGGTCTGGGTCAGTGCACCTATACAGAGAGGATGAATCTTGAGGACAGTCAGCAGCTGTTCGGCAGTAAAGAGGTGGGACAGAACATCCCGCTTTGGGCAGTAGGCGGGAAAGTAGAGGGTAGAGAGTGGTACGGTAGGTTATGTTACCTGCTAGTAGTCGGGACTGGCATACTAAAAAACTGTTGAGGAGAGAGCAGTGACAGGGAAAAAAATCAATGATGATGTAGCCAATCGCACTTGGGAGTGAGTGAAGCCAGGATTCATCATCATTGTGGGAGAAGAGGGTGTCACTTGCGCATCGGCAGTGTAGCAGGCAGCAAGTCACAGGGTGGCAGCAGTGCGAGGATGGGAGCCAAGGGCCGTGAGGTACAAACCCCACTTCACAGGTCCAAGTAGCAGGGCACAGGGTGGAAGGTACGTTCGATCTCTCGCGAGGCGGTACAGTGCCATGGGTAACAGCATTAGTAGTCACTCAGTGCAGAAGTCTTGGGTAGTAAAGTCACCACCTGGGCAGTGTGGCAGTTTTTTGTTAAGACACCAGAGGAGTCGAGGTTGTGTATATAGAATCTGCGGGCAGAAAGTGAAGATGGCCATGGAGCTAATGTTGCACCATGGCCCTGCGTCAAACAAATGTAGCACTCACCATCCAATGGCCTGGGAGAAAAGGGCTCAGATGTGGAGGTCCTCATGCCGCCGCAGCAACAGCAGCACTAGTGGCACACATGCCATTTCAGCAGTCAAGTGCAGCACCGTGTTGTGTACTTGCTAGGCCTCTGTTTCCAAGTCGGGGACTCTGCACCCTTCAGAGAACTAATGGCTTGTGCTGAACGAGGGTGGAGAGTTCCAAGCCGAAATTTCTTTTCCAAAAAGTCAGTGGCCAGCCTTCACAATATGTAGAACAGAAGGTGGGCCAGTCCTTGAGCTATCGGGTTCTTCAAGGTGCATGGCAGCGCGACGTGTGGAGCTGTAACTACGGTCACGGGCCAGTACATGTCCTTTACAGCCCATTGGGGTGAATGTGCTTCCGCCCCCAGCATACAACAATTTAACAGGAGACGCCGCTTTCTCCTCCACGTTGTCAAAGCTGCCTGCGCCAGTGTCCGCCTCCTCCTCCTCTGTGTCAGTTAAGTAAGAAGAGTGCACTCTTTGATGTCATAGTGGGATCTTGGCCCTCATACATCCTTTTGAGCTGGCACAGAGTGTTACTTGTCAGGCTGCGTTCCAGCTTCACTTATTTGGTGAAGTTGGCCTCTGTAAGTGCCATGGAATTGAAGAGTGAAGTGATTCTAAGAGCGGTGGCTGTCATGTGCGTGTCATACTAAAAACAGCATGTTTGAAGACCCAAACCACTCTCACTTTGCATATTTGAGCATGGCACAACATTTACAACACCCTACAGGCTCTATGCAGCCAGGAAATATCTGTTTTTTAGCCTGATTCGTCATGTCAATTCGGGTCAAATCTAATTTTCTCAAAAAATTTGGCGAATCGGATAAATCTAAACGAATTCAACAAATTCGCCCATCTTTACTACCAACAGGATGAAGGATTGTAAGCCAAGCATGTGTACATAAATTAGGGTTGTAACTAAAGGTTCCATGGATCTGCCACAAAAGTTCAGTTTGGATCATCTTGTGTCCTACTCTATGCTCACCAGCTATACACCGTATAGAGAGTCCCAAAGTTTGATCTTTGGATTAGAGGTTTGTAATTTGCAGTTATCCAAATAGGATGCTTCCTCCCCCCCCCCCTCCTCTTGTATGTCCTCCCAGTTTGTAAATGTTGTCTTGTGGGTCAATATGGCCTCTGAGGGGGATTACTAATTGTGGCGCAAGCACGTCTGTCGGCATCGGAGATAAGTCTCCGCAAATCACAACCCCATGTATTTAAAGGGGCAAGGCAATTAGTAATTAAAGGGTAGTAACGAATGCGTAGACGGAAACTGATCAGTCGGGCGCCATAAAAATGCCGACATCAATGAGATGTGCGCCAAATCTTACATGGACTGCGCCTTAATTTGCTATCTGACCATTTTTTCCTGGTCTATACGTGCGCCAAAAATATGCGCTAAAAATGCAGATAAAATACACATAAATTGTGAGGATAATGTGGGAAACGTTAGGCCACACCACTTGCGCCAAACAAAGATGGAGGAGTCGGGATAGTCGGAAACATCTGTTCTTTCTGGCACAAACTCATTAGAAATGATCCGCAACAGTCTGTGCAAAAAAAAAACATAACAATCCCGTCATGTTTTGGTGCAGATGCTTAAATACATGTGTCCCCTATTGTTGGTGTATGATGTCTTTGTGTGGGTTCTATTTAGTTTAGGTATGTGTTGCATGTCCTGTTTGGGTTTGTACATCTTCAAAAGGAGGCGGGATGAAAAACTAATCTTCTTATATATTGATGTACCACTTAATGATGTTTTTGTCATATATTCAATTTGCACCAGAGTATGTGTTGATTGTGATTATTGTTGCTCTTTTTCTGTAATATTCATGCAATGTATTGTGTCTCATGGTGATGCAGTACTTATACCAATGTTCAATTGGGTTTATTGAACCTAAAAAAAGTAAAGTTAAACTTTACATATGTCAAATGTTACATAGTATCGCTTGTCAGGTTCGGGAGTGTGTATTCTCTGCACCACCACGGGATGGTGGTACTGGCTGACAACTGGGATCGGAGTCTCAGTGGACCTGGTCTTCACCGGCCGCCCAAAGCTGGATGGTTGTACATGCCGCAGGGTACACCAGGACGTTCCACAGGTGCGATAGCCGCCGGTGGCAGCTGAGGTCGAGGGGACCTTAGTACGAGAAAGTCAGGTTCAGGCACAAGATCAGGGCAGGCGGCAGAGATGCAAGTCAAGTCCAATCTGTGGGTCAGCAATGGAAGGTCCAGGCAGATGGGAACGGGAACATGGGACACAGGAGGGAACGCAGAAAACACAGGAACGCAGGGACTCAAGAGCAGGAACACACAGGAGCGGGAACACAGGACTCAGGAGCAGGAACACAGGACTAGGAGCAGGAACACACAGGAATGTAAGAATACTCAGAAATGTCGCAGGGAAGCTTTCTCAATGGCATAGGCACAAAGATCGGGAGGGTGCGGCGAAGAGGCAGGCTAATAGGGAAAAGTGGAAGACCAGCGCCAATTATTGCGTGGCCCTTAAGCTTAGAGAAGGCAGTGCATGCGCCCCCTAGTAGGTGGGGGTGCGGTGCACGGCGGACGGAAAGCAGACAGGAACCGGGACGGGGAAGATGCACAGGTGATCCTGTGAGCCTCGACCCCCTCTTCTTGGCTGGAGGAATCTCTGCAGGAGATCACGGTCCATTGTCCTCTGGCTCCAAGACCTTCTTTCAGCCCGAACCTGTTTGCGGCCCGTTTCTGCCACACAGTTTTGTGCAGATGCCTTTGGTTGAACTGGTGATCCTCCCTGCAGGTCAACTGTTATCAACTGAAACTAACCCCATTCCTCTTCCCCAATGAAAAAGAAGGGAGAGATTGAAGGATAACACCGCAGAACAAAATATAACAAAAGTGGAAAGAGGACCCAGAGTCTGCAGTTTGTAGAGTGATAGAGAGGACCCCGTAGCAGTCAAAGACTAGGGGTACATCGAAAGCCAGAGACATTATCAGTGGTTGGAGTGGTATAATCAGACAGTATTGGTGCACAGGATGTCACAGGGAGCCAAGTTCACGCACCCACTTTCAAGGGGGGAGGATTGAACACAGAGAGTGTGTATAAAAGGCAAATAATGGGTTACATTGTAGGCCACTTGCCAAGTTGCTTTTGTAAAGCGCGCTAAACGCAATCGAATGTAGCCTTAGTAAGACCATCTAGCATTCCAAACCCCCATTGAAAACATTCAAAAAGTCAAGCGAAATTGTTGTGCACTTTTATTTAACTCTGTACTTGTAATGGTTGCTACATCTATATGCATTCTGAAAATGTCAATCTATTTAAACCATATTATCAGATCAGATCAGGGCGCGGCTCCAGTTTAGTGGCCCCTGGGTGACAGAGCTTAGTGGGCCCCTACCATGGGCCAGCCCTCCAGTGGGCCACACTGGCGCACCACCTCCCCCTGCGGACACACTGACATACCCCCTTCCACCTGAGGACACACTGACCACCCCCCCTTCGGGACACACTGACCACCCCCCTCTCCCCTCTGGCACACTGACCCCCCAAACATCCCCTGCGGAAACACTGACCCCGGAGGACACACTGTCCTCCCCAACACCCCGGAGACACCACTGATCCCCCCCCCTGCGGACACACACGAAACCCCCCCTGTGGACACACGAACAACTCCCCTCCCCTGAGGCACACGTTACACCCCCTAAGGACCACCTGCGCCCAGACCCCTCCCCCCCTGCAGACACATTGAACCCCCCCCACCTTCCCCCTGTGATACATAACCTCCCCCCCCCCTTCCCCTGTCTACAACACTAACCCCCCGCGGAACACTGACATCCCCTCCGGAAAAGGAAAAAAGAATTCACCTTTCCTGGTTCCCCGGAGCAGCAAGCGCCTGCAGCGTCTTCGGCTGGCGCATCCCGTACGCGCGCCCCTCTGAAGCCGGCAACACGTGATTCTGATGACGTCATCATGTGCGCACGGCTTCCAGAGAGGCATACCCTGCGAGCGACTACATCGTGGGAAACCGGGACAGGGAAGTGTTTAGATTCTGCTCAGACCGGCCAGGCTAGAGCAGAGGAAGAAACGAAACGATTCGGATGGTGATCAATTGTACCAGTGTTTATAGAACACTGGACAATTGATCCGTGGGCCCGAGTGGGACACTCCAGTACCCGGGCGCCCGGGCACTTGCCGGGATGGCCGGGTTCTTGGCGCCGGCTGTCAGAGAAGCACGGTTCCTGCCTCCTTTGCTCTTCTCGACGGGAGTTACAGATTATGGAAGGGTAACTTCGAACTCCTTTCCCGGCTCAAATTCTGGGCACACGTGAGGGGGGTAACTCATAGTCTGCAGGCTTCAGAGTTGAGGCTACAGTGGTGGGCAGCACAAAGGATGTTGAAGACGAAGAGGACGGCTTAGGGGGAGAGGGGAAAGGTGAGGGTTTTTTTGGTTTTACAGCAGGGCAGGTGGGGGTACTGGGGGGTGGCTGTAGGGCACTGTGGTTTTGCGCTGGGGGAAAGATGTGGCACTGTGGCTTTCTGGGGGGGGGTGAGATGGGGCAATTGAGCGCTGTTGGGGGGGCGGGCACGTGGCTGCTCGCTTGGGGTGGGGAGGTGTGGGACCACAATGCTTGTATGGGACAGGGTGGGGCACTGTGGCTGTTGTGTGGGCGGGAGTGTTAGGTGCTTGGGGGTGAGGTGACATGGTAATGTGGCTCCTGCTGGTGGGATCTTCTGCTGTTTGTGGGCTACCAGGCTATTGGTTGATGTGGGGAACACTAATGGCATGCCAATGTCGAGCCACTATTCACACATGGCTATTGCATATGGTTGCTTTTCATGAAGAGCACAGACATCTTCCTGATCATTATTGTAATAATAGTGCATTTGATCGCATTTAGTTAATCAGGAGGAATCTGAGTGTTTTGAAATGCAAACGCAATCCCACAGTGTGAACGCAGCCAGTATGTTATTGACAATATGTTTCAGCTTGTGGTTGATTATAGAGCTGATAGGATGATGAATGATAATCTCGTATTAAATTTACAGTTATACAGTAATAAAATTATTTCAGCCCCTTACATTGTTATGACCCCGGTAAAAATTAGGTTAGCCACCCCTGATCTATTAGATATATCTAAACCGCAGAAACTGGTTAACAGCTGTATTAGACAAAAGTTCAATGTGGAGAAATAGTAATATGAAATAGAACGGGTTGTCACCAATAACTTTTCAATCAAAAAGAAACGAGGTGTAAAAATTCCATTAGAATAATGATAATTACTTGCAAGAATTGCGCGAGGCTGGAAATCCAGGTGTAACCTATGCCGAGTTGGGCAGGCAAGCTGAAAGAGCCTAGTGAGGGGGTTAGCAGATCTATTAGCTGACGTATTGTGATGTATAGGACAGACACAGTTATAGGTGGGAAATTAAAAAATGTTTATGTTCTCCTGAGCGAAAATGCTGATGCTACGAATTCTGGAGGGGAACTCTCGATTTCAGTAATCTTACCAATGGGTTAAATGACTGCAAGAGGGAAAGCTACAGCTTGTACTGTGCAAAATGTTCCAGAAAGGCAGGAGCCTATTTACTAGCTGCTTCAGCCTACAGAGTATTGTAGATGGTAATCTGCTATGTTTAGGATCGTACAGTACGAGTGAGATAGAATATAAACCACTCTATTCAGATTAGTATCACAAGTTTCTTGATTTCTCTGTGACACAAAATCATCCTTATTTAATTTATAATTCTTTTTGATTTTCCAGTTCAGCATACAATAAAATAAAATTACATACATTTTTAAACAACTATTTAGTCGATTACCACTTTATTCAATGATATCACAATTGATTTGACTATTAATGCCCAAAAATGGTCAGAATATCTGCCAATTTAACAGACTTTCTTTAGCTTATTTTGAGTGAAGTAAAGACAAACATCCAAGGGGAATGGGGAGCATTATGTTAAAACAGTGCCCATGATTACCAAACGGTTGAAATAGTGAACGTAAGACAAGCGGAGAGTGAATTTAAACCAGCAAAACGTGGGGGGGGGGGGCGGGGGCCATGGGCAGTGGGTGGCAGTGTAACATGACAACTACCGCAGACCTGGCGGCTATACGAAAACCTTGCTTGGAGAATTGTATGCTCCACTTTGTTACAAAAGCACAAAAGCCATAAAAACCAACAAATATTCCACCAAATGGTTAGTTATAGAGTTATGGTTATCCCAGCACAAGGACAAATTCATGAGTGTGGGATCAGGGCAGTGAGACAAACCAAGTTACTGGGTTCAGAGTCTTCAAGGGGAGTAGAGGAATAGTTCATGTGGTCTTCAAAGAATCCAGAGATTCAAGCATGGACCTGATGAAACCAGAAACCTGATACTATAATGTAGTATTGAGAAAGAAGAACTCATCCAGGTCTGGGAACTTGATTCGAAGGTGATGATGTTCCCTAAAGCCACCTAGGAAGTGTCAAGGGATTGTGTCTATCTGTGGTTTTTTTTGTTTGCCGGGGGCAATTATTTTACTTCACATAAGAAGAGGAAGGATCTTCCAGGGAAGAAAACTCTTTCCACAATTTGCCAGCACAAGTTGACATGAAATGCACAACATGTGTATGAAATGAAGAAGTTGGTGGCATTCTAATGTAATGCCAAGGCTCTGGTTTCCACTGAGGATAGTGAAAAAGACGACTTTCGCGGGACATAGGGATTGTGTTGCTAGTGTTGTTGCGTACATTTTTTCACTTCTGGCACTTCACATGAAACCATGATTTAAGGGAGTTAAACAACAACAAAACACCCAAAAACAGCAATAAACGACAGAAAACAAACAAGCCACCCATCATGAATCGTACCCCTACACCCCGGTCAGGAACGAACAACTATATTGTGTCCCCCCCACGCACACCACCCCCTGGTCGATGTAGTGATACGTCCTTCTGTGACAGGTGTCTTCCTCTCATTTACCCAAATGTGTGTGATTCAGCTTGGCACAAGACCAATGTATAATTTCTAATTCACTATGATCTTTGTTTATTTGGGCCATAATTAATGGGAGATAACTTCTAGGTATTTTCCAACAGAATAAACAGAGATATGATTTCTTATAGTTGAGAGGATTTGGAAATCTAAAAACCTTCCTTAGGATCAGAACAGGTTTCTGCTTCAGTAATGGGTTGAAATCACTTGTAATGCAAATTTACCTTAAGCGTTTGTTTAAAACTTAAAAAAATACAAAATAAAGATCTAAAAGTCTATGGTCAGCAAATCCATACAAAAATTGTAATGCTGTGCCTTTTGCGTACGGCTAAAAGCTTGAATATTCAATGAAAAACCTGGATATGGTGTTTAAGGGTATTTGGAGGCATTGTAGCAATAAGGATTTGTCTGGTTGATGATTCAGGAAATATCAGCAAAAACAAGAGTAAAATGGTCCACTGGTGTAAAAGCTATAAAAAAAGTTCTCTTTTTTATAACAATCTATTGTTTATTGTCAGAATATAAATAGTGTCTCAGTGATAGTAACTAGTAAATTGGCAAATACTTGTATTACGGAGGAAAAGATTATCGGTCCTTTTTGCTTTCTCTCCTGAGTGAGCGGAGGATTTCTGAAAAAACACTGTGGCCCCAGAGTTTACTTAAAGCCACCTTCACAGTTTTCTGTCAGACTTTCCCACTCTTCAGTGCAAATTGCAAGCACAGGTATTTAAGAAGTGCCTGACACTACAATGTGTTGCACACTTGAACAGTGTTTGGGGGCAGTGCCACTGGTATTCATGGGAGACAAAAATTAAGGGGCTCAGGTGGACCTGTGCCAGATTTATCATGCAAAGTTGGGACGACAGAATTATTATGTCAAAACACAATGTTAAAGGACGCACAAAAGAAATATGCAGGACTTCTGTCGAGGCAAGTGAAGAGAGCAAGATTTCATGGAAAAAATTGCACCAGAAATCCTGAATCTGGCACACCCTGTACACTACACAGGCAAACTGCATTTAGGCATTTTGCCTGTTCTTAGTAAAGTGCACTTTGTGGCACTGCGCACTTATACCCGACGCAATACAAAATAGTACGCCATTGAAGTGGGCGGTTTTTGGTGCTAAGTCAGTCGTAGCGGACCAATAACTATTCTAGAAGGCAACGAACAGAAGGTCACGTACACAATGGTAAAGATATGAGCGGTCAAGAGAAAATATATAAAAAAAAAAAAAAGGTGCGTAGGTTATAGCTAGTAGTGAGCAGTGAAGGCTGGGCGCGAGTCAGATTCAATAGAAGGACCTCCATAGGTGTGCCCCTAAATCAGGGATTGAGCTGCCCTTGCTCAACTACTGGCAAATGCACATATTGCGATTGCACTGTTGTAGTAAATGTGGGCCTGTAAGTGCTATATATGGACAACAGCCAATGGAGACTCCCTATTAACTTTACAATAGGTTCAAGCTGAGCTATGTTGCAGTGTCTGTCAATTTTCCTTACAAGTAAGTCCAGCGTTGCAGAACTTATCCATCTTTAAATGTAACAAAATGTTACTTCTAAGAGTCTCTGTATACTATTAGTAATCAGCATATTCAAATGTGAATGAGTGGTTAGGGGATGCGGAACTGGAGATATTCAACATTTAAGTAGAAATTAGCCCAGTTAATGGGGATTCCTATTTTACTAAGGGTCTGCAGTGCACTTTCACCGGACTTTCCAGGCATTTTGGCCAACCTGCCCTGGCTTTTAAATCAGACCGCCCAAACTCCCCGCAACCTAGACCTTGGGCGCTCCAGGACAGGAGGCTACAGGAGGAGGCTGGAGGACAGGAGGCTACAGGAAGAGGATGGAGGACAGGAGGCTACAGGAGGAGTATGGAGGACAGGAGGCTACAGGAGAAGGATGGAGGACAGGAGGCTACAGAAGGAGGCTGGAGGACAGGAGGCTACAGGAGGAGGATGGAGGACAGGAGGCTACAGGAGGAGGTTGGAGGACAGAAGGCTACAGGAGGAGGCTGGAGGACAGGAGGCTACAGGAGGAGGATGGAGGACAGGAGGCCACAGGAGAAGGTTGAATGCCAGGAGCAGGGGACCAGACGGAGGCAAGGGTTGAACGAAAACAACTTACAGTTCTTTATTGGAACCGACAGGAACCGCAGCAAACGGGCCTTTAAAAGAATGGTAGTGGATTGCTGAGATGCAGCTGGAGGAAGCCACAGGAGGTAGATCGCCAGCCTGGATGCAGAAGGCCGGCTGGGAGGTAGCTGTGTCCTAATAGAAGCTTAGCTTCAGCTTGATGGAGCTTCAGGTATCACCCTTGAAAGTAGGATGATACCCCTTTCCTCACTAACTCTAATCTATTAGCTCCACTCTCAGAGGCAGGGCTAGGCTCTTCCTGCTATGGATGCTGGCTGAATAGAGTCTGGACTGGGGTAACCCAGTCTGCTTCTTTGATCTGAGCTAGGCTAAAACTAAATTTCTGATGTCTGCACACCTCAGGTCTGACCCAGGACTGGTCTCTTTCCCTCCTGGGAGAGACTGCTCTCTAAAACATTCCTGACCAGGGGTTTTGTAAATCCTCTGGTAGGTGGTGGCTGCCTCTCCATTACATCTCAGCTTACATTAGACAGAATGCAATACAGTGATTGGATGACAGATCTTGAATCATACAAAACACTTAACTCCTGTCCTGCCAGGCAGGACGCTACCACTGCAATGTCCCTGGGTGAGTGATGACATGCGTGTGGGACGTATTCGCAAACACTCCTTCGCCATTGCATCGGCGAGGGTGTGCAGGATGTGTCTCTGAAGAAATCTAGCATAGAGACACTAATCACAAACTCTCTACTAGGCCTCTACTAACTAAAAACACAGAGCTGAACATCTATATTACAGTATAGACTTCAGTCTACAATGTTCTAGGAATGCAAACAATCAGCGAATGCTATACCTCAGGAACAGATACAATTAACCCCCTCATGCTCTGCGCTGTACATGTATGGCACAGATGTGCGTAAGCTGCATGAAGAGGGCTATGGGGGGCTATTGCAGCAACAACCCACAGCTAATACCATACTTCCCAACCATCCCTCTTCGGCGGGACTGTCATGATTTTTTAGCCGTGTCCCGCCTCCCCGGGGGAGGTTAAGAGGTTGTCACGCTTTGCTCTGCATTGTCCCAGTCCAAGAGACTTTGTCCCGTCTCCTGGTCCCGGGACACACTGGCTGCAGAGACACAGGGGCAGCGCGGGGATGCTGTGAAGGCTGAGCTCACAGTACAGCAGAGCACGGTTCAAGATGTTCTCCAAATTAGTTTTTATCAGTAAAATTATACAATACACAAAACCCCACATGTGAAGCTTCAAAGTTATAACCACGTATGTGACACGGGGCAGATCTGAAAAAAACGGCCGCGTGAGGAAGGTGAAAAGTGGCTTGCGGTGAGGGTGTTTGAATAGGGGTCACGGGGTGAGCCTCTACATACAGACATGGGGTTTGCTGCATATTGCTGTAATCACCCTCCACTAACAGCTGTGATTGTTGCTTGCATCAATTACAGAAGTAAACCCCTTGATTGGTGCCTGTAGTTAAAAAAATTAAATATTAAAAATTCAAATCGCCCCTTTCCCTAGAACCGATATAAAACGAAAAAACCAGTAAATATCACAAAACATGTTAGGGATCACCGTGTCTGAAATCTATCAAAATATAATAACAGTTATCACAGAGTTTAAACCCAAAAAAAATCCGGAAAATAGCGCCACTTTGACACTTTATGCCATTTTGCAAATTTAAAAATTGTTTAAAAAGGCCGTATGTCCTAAAAATGGTAACATTGAAAATGTCATCTGTCTCGCAAAAAATGACACCAAACACAGCTCTGTACACTGAAGTATGAAAAAGTTATTAGCATCAGAAGATGGCAAAATGAAGAGGAGGTTTTAATTTTTGTAAAAGTATAAAACATTATAAACCTATCATTTTTGTGTCCTGGGGAGGGGGAGGAGGAGATGGGAAGAGGGTGGGGGGCAGGAGGACGGAGGGGAACAAGAGGAGAGGGCATGCGGAGGAGGTGGGGGACAGGAGGCCACATTAGGAAGTGGAAGACAGGAGGCCACATGAAAGAGCTGGAGGACAGGGGAACAGGAGAGGACCAGAATGAGGCTGGATGACAGGAGGCTACAGGAGGAGGATGGAGGACAGGGGATCACAGGAGGAGGATGGAGGACAGAGGCTACAGGAGGAGGATGGAGGACAGGAGGCTGGAGGACAGGAGGCTGCAGGAGGAGGCTGGAGGACAGGACGCTACAGGAGGAGGCTGGAAGACAGGGAGGCCACATGAAGAAGCTGGAGGACAGGGGAACAGGAGGACCCAGAATGAGGCTGATGGCAGATGACGAGGAGGATGGAGGACAGGGGATCACAGGAGGGAGGATGGAGGACAGGAGACTACAGGAGGAGGATGGAGGACAGTAGGGCTGGAGGGACAGGAGGCTACAGGAGGAGGCTGGAGGACAGGAGGTACAGGAGGAGGCTGGAGGACGGAGGCTACAGGGGAGGCTGGAGGAAGGACGGTCACAGGAGGAGGCTGGAGGACAGGAGGGTCACAGGAGGAGGCTGGGGAGGACAGGGGGGGCTGGAGGAAGGAGGTCACAGAAGGAGGCTGGAGGACAGGAGGTCCAAAGGGTAGGAGGAGGTACAGGAGGAGGCTGGAGGACAGGAGGCTAAGGAGGGGCCTGGAGGACAAGGAGGTCAAGGGGGAGGATGGAGGACGGCGGAGGAGGAGGAACAGGGGATCAACGGAGGAGGATGGAGGGCAGGGGGCTACAGGAGGAGGATGGAGGACAGGAGGCTACAGGAGGAGGCTGGAGTATAGGGCTACAGGAGGAGGATAGAGGACAGGAGGCTGCAGGACAGGTGGAGGACAGGGGGCTACAGGAGGAGGCTGGAGGAACAGGAGGCTACAGGAGTAGGCTGGAGGACAGTGGTCTACAGGAGAAGGCTGAGGACGGGTACAGGAGGAAGGCTAGAGGACAGGCGGACAGGGGAGGATGGAGGACAGGGGGCTACAGGAGGAGGATGGAGGACAGGAGTAGGATGGGCTACAGGAGGAGGATGTAGGACAGGAGGCTAAAGGAGGAGGCTGGAGGACAGGAGGCTACAGGAGGAGGATGAGGACAGTGGCTACAGGAGGAGGAGGATGGTGAGGACAAGGAGGAGGCTGGAGGACAGGAGGCTACAGGAGGAGGATGGGGGACGTGGCACAGGAGAGAGTTGGAGGACAGGGAGGCTCAGGAGGAGGAGGAGGAA